>PKML01063912.1:90705-103432 GCA_002933935.1 Eutrema yunnanense | reverse complement strand
GTTTGTTTATATTTTTCTTTTGTTTTTCTATGTATTTTTTCTTGTTTTGCTTAAATCTCTTATGGTTATTGATGATTTTTGTTAAGAACATGAGAGAAAAATGTAATCCAGAAGAAGATAATAAACTCTTTTATAGAAATAAAATAACAAATAATTGAGCATTTATTGCTTCTTATTTCATGTGCAATATTCAGAAAATCAAACATTGTGAAACAGAGGGAGTATATTTCTTCGGGTGCTCTGGTTGTAGCCCCATCGAAACTTTGATTTTTGGGGGAAACCACATGGAACTTGCAACTCATGATTTTCCCCCATCTAAAAAATTTGTATGGTCATTTCCCCATTTAAAGTTTCAATCATGTTTTTTTACCCAATGACGTTAAATCCTAACGATTACCGTCAAATCGACAACTAAACCGGTTTACGATTAAGTTAAACCGTTTACCCAAACAAAAAAAAATCTGTAATTATTTTAGATGGGGGAAAATCATGAGTTGCAAGTTCCATGTGGTTTCCCCCAAAAATCAAAGTTTCGATGGGGCTACAACCAGAGCACCCGTATTTTTGTATGATCAATTATTTGTGAACTTTCATACTCTTAACCTGTGAAGTTGTGCGTTAAAAATAGGTGACGACGAGTGCTTGATCCAGACGAGTGATGGATTGGCCGTGTCTTCTTATAATAAACGTGGAAGAAAACTTCAAAGGCATGAAGCTTGGATAACATAATAAACAAAAATATTCGTAAAAAAACTCAATTAATATTGATTTTTTGTAACGTTTTCATTTGTGCTTATTTGTAACACAAATTATATCTAAACTCAAATATAAAGGAGAAAAATTCATTGAAGTTTTTGTCGATTTGAAGAAGAAAAATTCATCTAAAATAATTACAGATTTTTTTTTGTTTGGGTAAACGGTTTAACTTAATCATAAACCGGTTTAGTTGTCGATTTGACGGTAATCGTTAGGATTTAACGTCATTGGGTAAAAAAACATGATTGAAACTTTAAATGGGGAAATGACCATACAAACTTTTTAGATGGGGGAAAATCATGAGTTGCAAGTTCCATGTGGTTTCCCCCAAAAATCAAAGTTTCGATGGGGCTACAACCAGAGCACCCATATTTCTTCATAAAACTGTTTTATTAAAATATTTTTTATATTTGTTAGAAAAATATTAATTAGTCTAGCACATTTAAGTTTTAATTAATATTTCTATTTGTTAGATTTGCATTTGCTATTGATAAATTGATTAAATATAATTTTCTTTGAATTTTTAATTTTACAGACCTAATTATAATTATTAGTATATATAATTTTATTTTTAAAACGGTTACGGTTAAAATTTTACGGTTTAACCTTGCAGTTAACCAACGGTTTTGATACGGTTACGGTTAATTAACGGTTACGGTTAATAATTTTTTTAACCATAACTATATATTTTTACGATTAACGGTTATGGTTTTTAACCGTCTGACATGGTTACGGTCTGGTTACGGTTTGAAAACGGTACGATTACGGTCCGAAATACGGTTACGGTTCCATTTTGGTCATGCCTACTTGAGGCTGTTTCTGAGCCTTGGATATCCGTATGAAGAGGTGTTGAGTCTTTATCACCAACAAATTGGAAATGCCATGTGCTCCTACTTGCCTTACTACATCACGTTTAACAGAACCAAAGGTAAGTCGTTAGTTGTTCTTTTTCTGTTTAGAGTTTATCTATATATATAACATTGCTTTGCTATTTACAAGAGGATTGATCCAGCTGAACAATGGAGACCCACGGCCTCTCCAATATGCTGCAAACGCGGCTTTCTTAGCGGGGCTATACAGTGATTATCAACATGCATCTGGTATTCCTGGATGGTAATGTGGACCTACGGGACTTCTCAACATACTTTCTACGCTACACAGGTCCTACGGGACTTCTCAACATCGCAGGTAAGCAAATCATTCTTCTTAATGCACAAAAAACAGAGTAAATGTTGTTTTTATCTGATACAAGTCTTCTTTCCTCTGCAGATTGATTACATACTCGGGAAGAATCCTCAGAACATGAGTTATGTTGTGGGTTTTGGGGAGAGGTACCCGAAACATGTCCATCACAGAGGAGCATCGATTCCAAAGAACGAGACAGTGAGCTGCAAAGGAGGATTGGAATGGAGAGACAGCAAACAAGAAAACCCCAACATTGTTGAAGGAGCTATGGTTGCTGGACCTGACAAGCACGACGGATTCCACGACATTCGTGCAAACTACAACTACACAGAGCCTACTCTAGCAGGCAACGCCGGTCTCGTCGCGGCTCTAGCAGCCTTATCCGGAGGAGAAGGGAGGCTCAATATTGACAAGAACGATATGTTCTCAGCCCTAACTCCCTTCTACCCGGTGACACCACCTCCTCCAGCACCGTGGACGCCCTAGCTCGTCGCTGAAGGTTCTTTATATTTTCAGATTCCGCAGGGAAGCAGAGTTGTACTAGTATTGAAGTCTAATCCTATATACCTTTATCCAGAACCTATCTATATATTGATTAGCTTTCTTATCTAAACTACAGATTGGTCAAAAAGCTGTTGAGCTAGTGTCTTATGAATCTACTGTTGTATATTGTTATGAAATTATGTTTGAACAAGCTAAATCCTTGTCGACTTTACTGAATCAAGGAGCAGGATAATCTACAGGCTACATCTAAAGGGGCCATCTGGATTTACAGTCCTTATCTTCCCTATCCCTTTAACATCACTATGGGTGTTATTAGCCATTAACACCTTTCCTCCTTCAAATTCTTTAAGATCAATTAGTAGATCTTTGGTCTTGGCTGTGTTCTCTGTTTACTCTTACACATTCCTCCCCTTTGCTTATGAATGTCCTCTGATTTTGTCTCTTACGAATGTCTTCTGATTTTGTATGTCTTATGTCTCTTACGAATGTCTTTGCATAGAAAAATAATTGTCTTGTGCTTTTAATTAGAGTATGTTTTCATGATTGCTGCTCTGGTTTTTTCCCATGTCTCTTTGTCTCAGGCAGTATTGCTGATTTTGTCTCATGTCTCTTTGTCTCACGATTGCTAGCTGCTGATTATGATTAGAGTAAGTTTCTGATTTTGTAGTTGTGTGCTTGTTGATTTTTGACTCATTTGTTTTTATTTAGGCAGCTGCAGCATTTCAATCGTATTCTTACAACCAACACGAACAAGCAGTAGTGTGTAATTATTGTTTGTTTGCTTTTGTATCACATTGTTGGAAACACAATCTCTTCAGAAGTCTCTATCTCTATAACGATGTGGAGTCATGTTTCAATATGAGTAGTACGTTTCACATAATTAGTTTATTGGTTGAAAACAAGCTGTGTTACTGTAAAAAATAAAAGAGAAATACCCTCAAATAGCACAAAAATTATTTTTTGTTCCAAAACTAGCACCCTAAATTTAAAATACCTAAATTAGCACTACTAATTATTTAAAAATACTTATTTACCAAAAATAAATTTAAAATAGAATTAAACATTATGTTTGGGTTCACTATTTCCAATTTAGGGTTTAGTTTTTTCTTATTAGGAAATGATTATAAGTCATTTTTATATTAAATTTATGTTAATATTGTCAAAATTAGTGCTATATTTATGATTTTCACACTTGGGTGCTAAATTTGGGAACTTTTAGTTTTTTTGTGCTATTTTGTATAATTGCCCAAAATAAAAACAGGTTGCATCCATAACATAATCATCAACACAATCCAAACTCATAATGTGAAACGGGGAACAAACTACAAACTCATAATATATATCTTGTTTCTCTTTGAAATTCGCAGCAACAATTGTACTCTTGCCTTAGCTCTTGCTTTGGTAGTAGTTGAGTTAAAAGACTGTTGCATTTTTGACAACATCCTCACAGAAACTTCCAAGCCTATAAAAAGGTAGAGACCAAGTCTTTGGTTGCACCTTCATCACCATCATCGTCAAATTCTGTTCGGTTATAGCTCCAAGCTAAGTTCCAAACCATAGTCTTAGTTTAATGCTTTTTCTTCACCAATATGTTTCACACATTCTATGTTGTTCTTCTGGCAATTCCCTGAAAATACGAAAATGGGATAATGGTAATCAAATGCTTACCTTTGATCTATCAGAAATAATAACAAAGCTGCTGCCATTTCGAAGACCCTTGATCAACTTGATAAACCATAACCAATTGTCAGCAATCGGAGATATCTTCACTGATTTCGTCTCCATTCACCCTCTGATTCTTCTGGAAAAAACATACCTTCCTGCAAATCGACCCATATGCCAAAATCTAACACCCTAATCTCCGATTTTGACCTAAACCCCAAATCGATTTCGGCTTGTTCTAAAGTGTTTTTTTCGTTTGTTTAAAACCCTCTCTCTCGTTTAAAAGGTTCGTATCGGTTCAAAGACTCTTTTTTTTTGTTTTTTTATTAACTAGCAAATATATAATTTACTTAATTTCAGATCTAATATATTAAAACAGAGTGCTATTTTGTGTCCAAAATAAATAAATATATTATCATCCTGGATAATTTTTAAACTTTAGATTTTTGTGGTTAACTATCCCTGTTTCCAAACAGAATAATTTTGTTCAATTAAAAATGTATTTAATTAATCTGATTCAATTAAAGAGTAATTTAGTTGATTAATTAATATGATTATATATATATATATATATATATTTTTAAAAAAAATTTAATTCGTAATTAGAAAAATTCAGACTGTACCAGAAATTAAATTAAATATTTAAAATTATAAATAAATTGATTATTTCAAAATATGTAAATTAAATATTTCAAAAATCATTAAAATTTTTATTATTATTTTGTTACGAAAATAATATTAGCTATTTTGAATTTTTGAATTTAGATTATGCCAAATATTTTAATAATCAATTTAATTTAATAATACATATTCAAAATTAACAATTTTCATTGAAAGATAATCTTATATTTTGGATTTATTGTAGATTTTCTGAGATTTTATCAACATTTTTGTGTCCAAATCGTAAAACCTTCATATTAGGCTATTCTTTACTTGGATAACTATTATTCAAGTTGCCAAAAAAGTCAATTTAGTACAATATTAATTATATTTAAAAATAATTCCAAAAATTCAAATTTTAATGTAGATTAGTTTGGATTTCTTTATATATATGTTAGATTAATTATCAAAAATCACAAAACCAGTTGTTTCTTTATAAAAATAATAAGTCGGATATTAATTTAGATTTAATTTAAATATTCAAATTTAAATAATATTTCCATAATGACGGACATGATAAACGATATGTTATTGTATATTTTTATCATACTCAATTAGCCTAAAATTTTAAATATTTGAAATTAGTAAATATTTATAGTATACGGTAATATGAACGGGCGTGTTAGAATTATGTTTTTATAATCTCGGTCATTCTCAGATTAATATGAACATACGGGTTAGAATTATGTTTTTATAATCACGGTCATATTTAATACTAAAAAATTAAATCTACGAAAACAAACTATATCTAAACACAAAATAAATCTTTGTCATTTATTAGAAAAATTATATATATAAAACAAATTATATCAATACAAAAAAAAATATTACAAAATTTGGTAAATAAAAAAAAAAAAAATTTCCGTGCGGACGTACGAGGTAGAATCTAGAAAGGGTGATAAGAGGTCTCCTTGCCGAAGTCCTCTGGAGGGTTTTATTATTCCTTTTGCTTCCCCATTTATGAGAACTTGATATGAGATCGAGGAGATGCAGAACATCAGTAGCTTTACCCATTTTTCCGCGAATCCCAACTTCAGATGATGCAGACAAACTACAATGGGTAATCGATGGGATATCAGAAAATACATTTTGCTCAAGCAACATTTATGATAGGATCATGGATCCTCACCCCCAGGTGACTTGGCATCCAATGAAAAGATATAATTTCTAATTAATGAACCCTTATCCAAATTTGGAATAGTAAGATCATATAGGAATTTTTGAACCGTTCTAGGTATTTAGACTGTTGACAAAAAAAAAAAAGAACGAGCGGGTTAGAATTATGTTTTTATAATCGCGGTCATTCTCCGATTAATATGAACGAGCGTGTTAGAATTATGTTTTTATAATCACGGTCATATTTAATACTAAGAAAAAAAAATATACAAAAACAAACTATATCTAAACACAAAAAATAAATATTTATCACTTATTAGAATAAATTATATATAAAACAAATTATATATAAATACAAAAAACAATTATATTACAAAATTTCATAAACAAAAAAAAACAAAAGAAACGAGTCCATAATGCTGAATTTTTTTTGAATTGTCAAAGAAATATATGAATGAATTAAAATTGAGAGAGAGGAGGAGGATCAACAACAAATTATTGAGGCGTTTGTCCCAGTTGACAGGTCCTTATGGGAACCACAAAGCAATCTCCTTGTTTGCACTCTCGACTGAGTCACTCCCATGGATCACGTTCCTGATCATGTCAATTCCAAATTCAAATAACAATTCTTGCTTAGTTACAGAGAAGAGAATAACAGCAACTTACTATATGATCTTAAATGCATTGAAGCGAACAGCTGGCGTGCGATTTTGTGACCATTGGCTCCTCCCAATTTCTGAGGCAGCCCATTCATTTCTTTGACATGAACAAGTTCGTTTGGAGCAAGCAACTCATCAACGCCATGACCAATTCGAAACTCAACCAAATCCATTCCAATATGTGGCTGCGATCTATTGTTTCCCGTTTGTTTCAAGTCAGAAATTGGTACCTGATGGTAGAGAAAAGTTTCAGTCTGATGCAACACTTTTGGCCTTGATTCCTGCTGATTCTTCGTCTTGAATGGTGTATGTTGCTATCAAATACTCTACACCACCTGATTCGATTATTGTCTCTTGAATAGAGGATTCTGTTTCAAACTGTGTAGCCAAGCGATCATAAGCTTCGTTCGAGGGACTCTACAACTGGTCTTTGTTCGGTTTCAGATCCGAAATTCACAGCATTCTCCGCAGAAAGTAACACGTCCAGCATCACCATGATCATTACTTTCCTTGTCGGAGTCAGTTTCATGCTCAGCCTTTATCGGCGTTTGTTGGAAACCTGATGCCATCACAGAAACCCTTGGATCAATAGGAGTTTTCTGATTTTCGATGCTGATCGATGTTTTGCATGAGAGGTGGATTCACCTTTTCGATGCCCACCAGGTGATCGATGATCGATGATCGATGTTTTGCATGAGAGGTGGATTTTATTTGAATCAACAAAATCTAACTCGTTATCAGAAAGGTGGTCATCTTCGCATTCCGTCATGAAGATTTGTTACTCTCTTGTGCTTCAAACGAAAATGGCCAGGAGTATCAAGTTCCTCACAAAAAAAACACAAGCCGGAGGAAGGAGAATCGAAAGCTAGAAGATGATCAGAAAGAAGAAGAGATCTTCTCGGAGACACCTGATTCGTGTGATGGATGATGATAGTGATGATGATGATCGTAAGAAAGATAGATTAAGGAAGAAGATAAAGTTGTATTTGATTGATTTTCCACAAAGTGGCTAAAGCCTTACATATAGTCCCGATAAAGAGAAGATTATTAAACCATAGAGAAATAGTTAAACCGGATAATTGAAGTAAACCAAAACATAAACAAGAATCAGGGAAATAAACCATATAGCATAATCTGATTGAGAGAGAGAGAGAGATGAGAGAGAGAGAGACGAGAGAGAGAGAGAGACGAGAGAGTGACGAGAGAGAGAGACGAGAGAGTACAAGTTTCTTCTAGTTTTTCTACAGCTTCCGCAGTCGGCGTACTGCTTCATACGATTCTGAGCTCGGAGGAGGTGGAACTTAAGCATGGAGATGATCTCCTCCCGGGTTCGTAACTCTTTGTCAACAACGTCGAAAGAGCTCTCGCCAGGTAAATATGAAAGGTGAGTTGGTGGGGGATGACCATATACAACTTCGAACGGTGTGCACTGAATGACGGAGTGGAATGTGGTATTATACCACCACTCGACCAATGGGAGCCAGGTGCTTCAAGTGTGAGGCGCATCCGAGGTCATGCAACGTAAATATGTTTTGAGCGTCTTATTCATGACTTCGGTCTGGCCGTCCGTTTGTGGGTGGTAAGAGGTTGAGAGCTTGAGATCCACTCTGTGGACGCGAAACATCTCAGACAATACCGCGCTCAGGAAGGTGGGGTCTCGGTCGCTCACTATATCTTTGGGCATGCCATGTAGCTTAAAGACATTATCCATATAAGCCTTAGCTACATCAAGAGCGGTGTAGGGATGTGATAGCGCCAAGAAGTGGGCATTCTTGCTCAACCTATCAATAATGACCAATATGAAATGTTTGTTGGAGGATGGGGGTAAACCTTCTATAAAATCCATGCTGATGGATTCCCAGACGCCACTTGGGATTGGGAGTGGCTGGTGCAGACCCGGTTTTTGCAGCTTGATCAT
Source organism: Eutrema yunnanense (assembly GCA_002933935.1). Lineage (NCBI taxonomy): Eukaryota > Viridiplantae > Streptophyta > Magnoliopsida > Brassicales > Brassicaceae > Eutrema > Eutrema yunnanense. The sequence goes on along the minus strand of PKML01063912.1, from coordinate 94,972 downwards.
ATTTGTTGCGTTGACACACCGAGCAGTTTCTGATGTACGTCTAAACTTCCACAGTCATCTTCAGCCAATTGAACAAGGATTTGAGGCGCTGTAAAGTTGCGTCCCTGCCCGAATGGCCACCAACAGGTGAGTCATGTAACCAGTGGAGCAGCTGAAGCTTCAGGGATGGATCATCTCCAATGACGAGCTTCTCTTTTAGTCGTAGCTCATTGTTGACGAAGGAGTATGACGGATGAGAAGACTTGTTCGTCTGCAATTCAGTGATGATTTTTTTGGAGCAGTGGATCAGTTTGCCAGAGTAACTGAACGGTGCTGTATAGAGCTGAGTCAACCGTGGAGAGAGTAATGTGTAGGAGCTGAGAACCATACATGCGAGAGAGTGCATCCGCAGCCACATTCTCCTTCCCCTGTTTGTCTTGGATCTCGAAATTGTATCCCAAAAGCTTCGACAACCACATGTGCTGAAATGGAGTGAAAACCTTCTGATCAAGAAGAAATTTAATACCCTTCTGATCCGCTTTGATGATAAAACGCTGATGCTCCAAGTAAGCGTTTCATGTGTGAACCGCATGGACGACTGCGAGGAGGTATTTCTCGTACACGGATAAGGCTTGGTGACGAAGTCCCAACGCTCGGCTGATGTAGCAAATGGGGTGGTGATCCTGCATTAATACCGTGCTGATACCGGTATTGGACGCATCAGTCTCGACGATGAAGGTTTTCTCAAAATCCGGGAGGGCTAGAGTAAGGGAGGTGGTTAGAGCAGTTTTCAGAGCGTCGAAAGCCTCATGTGCATCCATATTCCACGCAAACCCCTCCTTCTTGAGCAGATTAGAGAACAGTTTAGCGATGATACTGTACCCTTTGATGAAACGGCGATAGTAATTTACCAGGCCAAGGAAACCACATAGACGTTTATGGGAAGTGGGGACCGGCCAGTTCTTAATGGCCTCAATTTTACGAGGATCAATACTGACTCCTTGAGAAGAGATGAAATGACCCAAATACTCAATAGTAGTGGCCCCGAAAGTGCATTTGGAGGGTTTCAAATATAAATGTTGTTGGCGCAGGATCTCAAAGACGGAGGTCAAGTGCTGAAGGTGTAACTCCTAGGTGGAGCTATACACTAGAATATCGTCAAAGAACACCAGCAGGAATTTTCGGGATATGTCTTGAAACACATGGTGACGCCACGCACCACATGTTTCACACCGTTATACGTAAACTCCATTCGCAGGTTCAGGAAGTCCCACAAGATAGGGCCTAGAGTGGAGACCCATTGGACTCCTAACACCAAATCGCAAAAGTCCAGAGGTAGTGTTCTTACCTCTGTTTTGAACGCATAGCCTTGCACTCTCCATGAGTTATCCCTGCAGATTTATGAAGTATGGATCTTGCCACTCAAAGCACATGAGACATGCATTGGTTTAATATCCCTCAATATGCAACCCATTTCCTTAGTTGTGGATAGGTCGATGAAATTGTGCGTACTCCCCAGATCGATTAGAATGTAGAGCTTCTTCTTTCCGTGTTGACCAATCACCCTCATGCAGTTATAGGAAGTGGAACCATTTAGAATATTGAGAGAGATCTCTAGAGTTTTCTCGTCACCACCAATGGCAGGATTAACTGCTAGAGAAGAGTCGTTGATAGGGAACTCAAACAGATCCTCATCATCCGAGGACAACTCATCCTCAACCTCCAAGAAGTAGATTTGTGAACGTTTGTGCTTCAAGTGATGTCCTGGTGAGTAGGGTTCCTCGCAAAACATACAGAGACTCTTTGATCTTCTGTCATGCATCTCTTCGTAAGATTTCTTTGGGGTTTTGTCCCCATGTGATTTAGCTGGGAGGTTCGACTTGAAGGAAATTTTCTTATGGGAGTTCGGTGTTGGTAGTAGCGAGGTGGCACCTGAATTTCTCGGCTGCATTTGGTTATTCGACCTCGGGTATGAATTGAAGGGAGCTCGAAGCTGCTTTACTGGTGTGTGTAGAAGCGAAGATTCGTGGAGTTTAGCGATTCGGGCTGCTGCAGCTACGGTCTTAACATCGAAATATCTGGTATGGTAAGCTAGGTGAGGATTCATGTCGGACAAGAAAATGCTGAGAGCGTGACTGGCGGGGATGACTACTCTGGTCCTGAGGCTCTCAAACTTTCGTAAGTAGACCTCCACCGTATCATTTCCTTGCTTCAGACTTACCAACTCAGCTAACGGATCGTCAAACAACTCACTGAAACGAGATGAAATAGCAACTACATAGCCAGACCAAGAAGGAATAAGCCCGTACCTCTCCGACATAAAGTTATGATGCACTCCAGGGTTGCTCATGACAGATGCAACGCCGCTAATCGCACCTTCAGATCGGCTGACATCCCATCCAAATCGAAGAACTGGTCGCATCGATAAATCCAATCTCGCAAATCGGAGCCGTCGAAACTAAGGAAACCCACTTTAGTCAATCACGACGAGAGTCCGTTGGGTAACGAGGAAGACACCTCTTTTCCTGAGCTCTTTCCGGTCATACTCCGATCTACCCCACTCAGACCCTGTGAGTTGGTAACTGGACCATCGTTTGAGAAAGGACTCCAACGGGAGGTGACGGGTTGTTTCCGGTCATATTCCGATCTACCCCACTCAGACCCTGTAGATCTGGTAACTGGACCATCCTTTGAGAAAGGACTCCAACGAGAGGTGACGGGTTGTTTCCAGAAGCGTCCTTCTCTACCTGATTTAAGTGGTTTCACACAGTCAATTAAAAACCTAAAGTGCACACTACCTCAATCTAACGGTATATCAATGTAGTACTTAAAGATCGAATCCACAGAGACCAAATGCAACACTACGAGAATGCAAGTTGAAAGTAAAGCTAAAACGAATGAAGGTTGTTTGTGTGTTTGCAACTTCTAAAGCTAAGAATAAACGATAAAACGATTTAAATTCAATGAGAGAAAACGCTAGGTCCTTAGGTAATTCGCAGGAAATCCAAATTCACTAAACATATTATCAATTAGGGAATGAATTAAGAACTGTTCTCGAACTCAAACATGAATGTCTAGCTAGCCCACTGTCGTGGTACTACCTACTATACCTAATAACCTAAGAATCTAAACTGTCGTTTGACCTTAGAGTTTTAGGCAAGCATTAATGTTCAGGTTTGATAAGTTCACAAATTGCCTTAGCATCAACTTTCGTTGGCTAAGAACAATTTGCTCATCTAAGTTCTTTCAAGAAATCTAAAGCACTTTTGATGAATAGATTAATCCTAAGATCATAAACTAATTAAGTGATCAATCTAGTCTAAGCTTTAAACTCAACAATAGATGAAGAACTCTATGTAATTCCCTGATCTAACAGATCTGTTTCAGTGATTCATGGAGAATCCCTTGAAACCCTAAAAACCAAACAGGAAGATTACTCAGACATAATTGCAGAGAAAACACAGAGAGATGGAAAGAAATTCATAATCAATATAAAAGAGAAATCCAAAAGGGTTCAGAAATTCTTCTCAAAAGATGATGAGTTAGAGATTCGTCTCCCACAGCTTACAGAGCAAAAGCCAAAATTGTCTGATGAAAAAATAAAGCGTAACCAAAAGAAAACCAAAAAAGTGTTATTTTTAAGTTGCAGGTCGAAACGGGTCGAAATCAGGTGAAATTGGGCCGAAACAGGGAAACTCGGCCTGGATCTGCGAATCTCGGGGCTGGATCGATCGATCCAGTGGTGGGATCGATCGATTCGGGGTGCGATGAGCAGTCGATCTAGAAATCTGGTCGGCCTGGCCACGGGCGATTCAGGGGATCGATCGATCCAGTCTTTAATTTCTCGCTTTTTTCGCTTCTTGGTCCAAACTTCATCCTGAAATGTCTCCTGGCCTGAAATGACTCGAAATAGACTAAAATGATTCGATAGAGACTCAAAAACGATTCAAAATAGGAGTTAGAATGCGTTAAAAACGCAACACATCACTACCCCTTCTCAGATCTGATGGATCTGATAACTGGAACATCCTGTGAGGTGGGACTCCAACTGGAGGCGAAGAACTTGAGCACTGGTTCGGATCGAGATATTGTGACGGAGCTTCATGGGAAAAGTAGCTGTGAATCATCGTTTCCAGCTTATTATATACAAACAGACATAACACACCACCATACAAATATTTCTTGATATATCGACACACAAAACAATACGATCAATTCATAGTAAATATAAAGACCACATAACAATCAGTTCATAATAACAAACACAAATATAAAAAAAAAAAAAAAA
>PKML01063912.1:74404-90133 GCA_002933935.1 Eutrema yunnanense | reverse complement strand
ATATTTTTCCTTAATTTCAGATTTTGTAATTAAAATTATAGATACATTCTGGTCATATAAATTGTAACAATTCTCCTTTGTGAATACACAAAAATCTCTTCTATCTCTGAATTTTTTCTGTTCTTTTTCAATTTCTCAAAATCTCTTCTAATGGCAACTAAGAAATTTGTATATCATCAGTTATCTTTGTTGATGGTATTTATGTTCATCCTTGTGACCATGATTTCAGGTAATATATTTACCTGCTTAGACTTTTTTTTTATGATAAGTTTGTTAAGACTTTTATTGTATTGTCTTTTTTTTTGTAGTTGAACAGCGAGTCTTATTGTCTTAAAAACAAAAAAAACATATTTTTCAATAAGCAATTCTCTGAAAAAGATCAAGTAATTTTTTGGGAGATTTTGTTTAATATTCAAAAAAATCTATAATTTGAAAACTAACTTTTTGACATTTAAAATTATCAAAATACCCATAATAAACCAATACATTAATTGTTTTAAAATCTAATTATATTATATTGATTAATGGTCCATTGAATTGTAATGATGACAAATTATTGCAAAGCCAAAATCGAATGATGGTGATGATTTTTCTCCTAAACAAAAGAAAATATTAAATCAAATTTCCTATAATTTTTAACAGTCAAAATCATTGGACACAAAAAGTTTTGTTTGTATGTGCAATTTACATATTATGATATTAGTATACTGAATTTGTTATTTTTTAATTAAAATATTACTAATTTTTATGAACTAAATAGGTTGGAATGAATGTAACCCACATGGACCATGTAGCAGCCAAAAGGAATGCAATGAGAAATGTGCATCTCTCAATTACCATAACGGAGGAGTTTGTGCACGAAGTGAAGATTCTTATTTTTGTTGCTGCTGGACCACGCCAGTTGAACTTCATGATCGTCATGTATCCAATCCTCTGAATACTAATTAACTGTTAATTTTAATGTCATATCCTCAGCTATATGATGAAAATATATTCAAATATGATAGTTTTATATTATCTCATGCAAGTGCTACAATGGTAAAAAAAATATATTTACAATCTAATAAACACAACAAAAATTACAAACAGACATAACACACCACCATACAAATATTTCTTGATATATCGACACACAAAACAATACGATCAATTCATAGTAAATATAAAGACCACATAACAATCAGTTCATAATAAGAAACACAAATATAAAAAAAAAAAAAAAACGGAAGGTAAATCAGGTTATTCATATATGTGTGCGTGTGTTCCCCTCTTCCCCCACACAAATAATAATTGGGTTGAACAATTTAAAGTCAAATTTTGTTGTTATGGTAAATTCATTACATAATATAGATGGAATACAAAATATGGAAAATTGTATTATATATATATCTTATTATATAAAACAAGATCTCTCAGCATGAGCATGACACGTAAGCAAAATTATAACTCACGAGATTGTGACATATGTCGTGGTTTATTAAGATTGCGACATGTGTCAAAATAATAGTACAAACTTTCCATTTTTGATATTTACAAAAGAAAAAAGAAACTAATCTCTGCAATATAATTTGGATTTTGATTCTAATGATTTACTCACAAAACTCTATTGGATTTGATTTCAAATGATTGAATATACAAAGATTTTAAATGTCATCTAGTTTTGAATAACACTGGATTTTAATGAAAATTTTGAAATCTTCATTGAATAACACCAAACTTTAAAATCTTTTAAACATAATTTACAATCAAAGATCCAATAACATTGGATTTAGAAACATAATTTATAATCAAATAGTTGAATAACAATGGATTAAGGTTGAATTTAAATTCTATTAAAAATCATAATTGAATAGCACCTCCTAAAATTTTGTTTTTTTTTCTATGTATCTATATAGTTACAGTTAGAATTTTGTAAGATATTATGACTGGACAATAAATATAGTTTGCTTAAATTGTTTAGTTTAGATAAAAATTAAATATTTTTGGAAATATGGACAGTAACATACTCCCTCCGTTCCACTAAGATGTATGTTTTACCATTTTCACACACTTTAAGAAATAATTAACAATACCAGTTTTAACCTCACAATAATATTATTATTACTGAATGAATTTGAAAAAAAAACAAAAAGGCAAATCTTTAATAAGGGTAAAATAGGTAAATGACTATAAAGTTTACATTGAAAACACAAAAACTGTATCTTTGTGAAACAAATTTTTTTTCTAAAACATATATCTTAGTGGAACGGAGGGAGTATATGCTATGATTTTTAACGATTTGTTTTTTGAAAATTATATGTCATGCATTTGAGGATCATAAGTAGTAAATATACTTTTGAGAGCTTTTTTATTGGGACTGAGTTTCAGCTTGATTGGTTCAATTTTAATGTTGTAGAGAAAAGTATAATACACTCACACCTCTCACCAATCATCCCCATCATGTTAGAGGGGGATTTAGCACTCCCCGGTTTAACCCGGTTTGAGTTGAAATCAGCCCAACAATCGACTTCAAGGCCCATCAAGACCGATCTACGAAATAAAAGGAAGTTTCCTTTTACTTGATAAAAAGAAGATTTCCTTTTATTGGAAAAAGGCAAATCCCGGAAAGAAAGGAGATTATCCTTATCGGCTTCAAAGGAAAAAGGATAATTGCCAATACAAAGTCAAGAAGGAAAAGGAAGAGTTAAAGACTTCAAGACTTATAAATAGGGGAACCCCCTATTCATAATAATCATCAAAAAATCATACAACATCCTTTGTAACAAGAACTACGTTTTGGCTTGATCCCTATTTGAAGGGTACGTAGGCAGCCTTCAACGGCATAGCTATAAATCTAATAAAAATAATTCTCCTAAACTCTAAACTGAATTCGCCGATCTACGATATGTGCGAATTCTGGTTCCTTCACATCATATCTTTCATCATTCCGCAATCAATTTCAGAATCTTAGCCCACACGTTTAGGGATTGGAATAAAACAAGGGAAATTACTCAGATTAGCACCAATTCATCTGTTTATTACTAGTCTAACATCCAATACAAAAATAAATTTATGAAAAAAATCTGTTGTTGTAAATAAATCTGTAGAAAATGATAAATTTGTCATCATTACTGAGACAATTTTTACAACAGATTTTAAAAATTTTCTCTAAAAAAAAATAAATAATAATGGCATTTTTGTAATTATGTTTTTCCTTACAAAACAAAAAGGGTAAAATAATCACACAAAACATTCTAGTAATTAAAAAAAAAATAGAGCTAATCTAGTAATATTCATACAAATTTATAAAATAATAGTAATCTTCCCCCACAATCAATGCATATGATTTCCTTAATATTTTGGTCAAATATATATATATATATATATATATATATATTTTTTTTTTTTCCTTAATTTCAGATTTTGTAATTAAAATTATAGATACATTCTGGTCATATAAATTGTAACAATTCTCCTTTGTGAATACACAAAAATCTCTTCTATCTCTGAATTTTTTCTGTTCTTTTTCAATTTCTCAAAATCTCTTCTAATGGCAACTAAGAAATTTGTATATCATCAGTTATCTTTGTTGATGGTATTTATGTTCATCCTTGTGACCATGATTTCAGGTAATATATTTACCTGCTTAGACTTTTTTTTTATGATAAGTTTGTTAAGACTTTTATTGTATTGTCTTTTTTTTTGTAGTTGAACAGCGAGTCTTATTGTCTTAAAAACAAAAAAAACATATTTTTCAATAAGCAATTCTCTGAAAAAGATCAAGTAATTTTTTGGGAGATTTTGTTTAATATTCAAAAAAATCTATAATTTGAAAACTAACTTTTTGACATTTAAAATTATCAAAATACCCATAATAAACCAATACATTAATTGTTTTAAAATCTAATTATATTATATTGATTAATGGTCCATTGAATTGTAATGATGACAAATTATTGCAAAGCCAAAATCGAATGATGGTGATGATTTTTCTCCTAAACAAAAGAAAATATTAAATCAAATTTCCTATAATTTTTAACAGTCAAAATCATTGGACACAAAAAGTTTTGTTTGTATGTGCAATTTACATATTATGATATTAGTATACTGAATTTGTTATTTTTTAATTAAAATATTACTAATTTTTATGAACTAAATAGGTTGGAATGAATGTAACCCACATGGACCATGTAGCAGCCAAAAGGAATGCAATGAGAAATGTGCATCTCTCAATTACCATAACGGAGGAGTTTGTGCACGAAGTGAAGATTCTTATTTTTGTTGCTGCTGGACCACGCCAGTTGAACTTCATGATCGTCATGTATCCAATCCTCTGAATACTAATTAACTGTTAATTTTAATGTCATATCCTCAGCTATATGATGAAAATATATTCAAATATGATAGTTTTATATTATCTCATGCAAGTGCTACAATGGTAAAAAAAATATATTTACAATCTAATAAACACAACAAAAATTACAAACAGACATAACACACCACCATACAAATATTTCTTGATATATCGACACACAAAACAATACGATCAATTCATAGTAAATATAAAGACCACATAACAATCAGTTCATAATAAGAAACACAAATATAAAAAAAAAAAAAAAACGGAAGGTAAATCAGGTTATTCATATATGTGTGCGTGTGTTCCCCTCTTCCCCCACACAAATAATAATTGGGTTGAACAATTTAAAGTCAAATTTTGTTGTTATGGTAAATTCATTACATAATATAGATGGAATACAAAATATGGAAAATTGTATTATATATATATCTTATTATATAAAACAAGATCTCTCAGCATGAGCATGACACGTAAGCAAAATTATAACTCACGAGATTGTGACATATGTCGTGGTTTATTAAGATTGCGACATGTGTCAAAATAATAGTACAAACTTTCCATTTTTGATATNAAAATTCGCAAATTTTTGGAAACATAGTATTAAGCTATGTGCAATACCTTAACACGTCTTTAAATTTGTCCAAGGCTTCATCTTTACTTCTTAAAAGAAAGATGTAACAATATCTCGTACAATCATTTATGAAAGTTACGAAATATTTCTTGCCTCCTCTGGTCTGAATATATTTTAAATCACATAAATCTGTGTGAATTAAACCCAGAGGTTCTGCTGTTCTTTCAACGCTGGGTGATGGCGTTTTAGTGAGTTTGGCTTGGACACAAACCTCACATTTGTCTTTGCTTAATTTGCATTTAGGAATCATGTTCATGTTCATTAATCTACTCATAGACTTAAAGTTAACATGTCCTAATCGTTCATGCCAAATATTAAAAGACTCAGCGAGATAAGCAAATGGTTTCTTATCATTAATCTTAGGGTTCTACGAGGTGGATGCCTCGGTTACATTATCCTTTAGGATTACTTCCTCAACAGATATCTTACACAGATTATCACATACAGAATCCTTACCCAAATACATCCCATTTTTCGTTAGGATTAGCTTATCACCTTCCAGCTTCACAGAGAATCCATGCTTACTTATGAGCGATCCAGAGATTAGATTCTTGCGTATGTCTGGTACATGGACGACGTTCGTGAGAACCAGTTCCTGTCCAGAGGTGAGCTTCAGAACAACCTTCCCGTGACCATCAACTGTCGACGAGGCGGAATTTCCCATCAAGAGTTTATCACCACTCTTGTTCTTTGTGTATGTCGAGAACATCTCGCGATCCATACAGATGTGTCTGGTTGCACCAGTATCGAACCACCAAGTCTTTGGATGGCTCTTTGCAACATTGGCCTTATTGACCACAGCACACATGTCAGCTTCTGTCAAGTTTGCTTGAGCTTTCACTGTTTCGATCAGACTCGCAGTCGCTTGATCCACGTTGTCGTTATTTGTCATTCTGTTAAGACAAACGAAACAACTTTCAATTAGTATCGATATATAAACTTTAAGAATCACAATTCTCATATCGAACTAAATCGCATTGGTGTCGATCGATACTCCTTGGTATCGATCGATACACACCCAATGTCTATCGATACACCCATATGGTGTCGATCGATACTATATATTTTAAAATAATGATCAATTCATATATATTAAAAGAAAAAAAATCTATTCAAAATCTTGCTATACTTTTCACTATAATTTATTATATTTTATTTAAATATATATCAAAACAAAAATTGAAAAATATTTTCCATATTTTATAAAAAGTTAGACACAAGAAAAAATTTTTTTTAAGAGTTCGTAGACTAACCACACAAACTAGAATCATTTAACGGTGCATATTAGAGTTATGTTTTCAATATTATAAATTTTTGCGGGTTAACCCGAATAATATTTTAGTTTACTGCAAAACGGGTTAAATAGACAAATTATTACAAATTGACAGTTTTATCTATAATCATTAGTTAGTTATATTGTAAAATCCAGATAAAACAATTTTCTTAAATTTTAAAACAATTTTTTTAAAAAAAAATTACTCCGCGCTATAATTAGCGCGGGTTAAATCCTAGTTTACATATTATGATATTAGTATACTGAATTTGTTATTTTTTAATTAACGATTGGGCAATACATATATTAGAATTTTGTAAGATATTACGATTGGGCAATACATATATTTTGCTTAAATTGGTTAGTTTAGATAAAAAATTAAATATTTTTGGAAATATGGATAGTAACATATATGATATGATTTTTAACGATTTGTTTTTTGAAAATTATATGTCATGCAATTGAGGATCATAAGTAGTAACTTGTTGTGAATAAAAGAGAGACGAAATTGTTATATCTTATTCCATGAATAAAAAGAGGTATATATAGGTTTACATAGATTTGGAGAGCAAGCTGAATAAGGAGAATAAAGAAACCGAGAATATTCTAAACCTCATAGAATATGAGCCTTATAATGGGCATCCATATAATTAATTCATAACACTCCCCCTTGGATGACCATTATACAAAAATAATCATAATGCGCATAAGATGTTGTCTCATTAAAAACCTTACTAGGAAAATCCAATGGAAAAAACCATAGTTAAGGGAAAAAGAGTGCAACGCGCTATTACTCCCCCTCATGAGTACATCACGTAAAATGTTTGAGACGACGCGATCCAATATGAGGAACTAGCTTCTTCAAAGTAGCAGTTGGAGACGTCTTGGTAAATAAGTCCGTCAAATCTTTACTTGAATGAATTTGTAGTAGACGTACATCGACATTCTTCTGCAATTAATGGGTGTCGCAGATGATCCATCTTGATCATTCTCTTTGCTTCTGATGATCTCAGTAATCTTTGGAATTGTGATAGACTTTCATATTTACATTCCCCTTATAGGTGTCTATCATTTGCGTGTTCTTTGCTGCCTCGTTAAAACCTTGTCATGAAAAAATCCTGTGGGATAAAAACTATGATAAAGAAAAAAAGTACAACCACGCACATCATCATATTTCTCCCCCGAGAAGCATCTTCTTCAAGAAATGCAATTCAATCATATATAATCTTTAGTGAATTAGTATAAACATAACATTAGTTAATACACTCATATGATTATCATAATTTCGCAGGTTATTGGACTTCTTGTCCATAACATCCTTCTCACATAGACAATATTTTATTCGTCTATTTGGACTTCATGCCAAATTTTATTTTACTTACAATCTTCTAGATATTATTTTGGCTTTCTCTCTTGTCATATGAAAGCACATCTTTCAATCATGAAAGTGATCAACAACTTGCTCAAATATTATTTCAAGTGTGGTACTTCAAGACCAACTATATATGATCATTTTCTATGTAAAATCCTGCAAAGATCTTTGATGAAACATCTTTTTACTTAGATTTACAATTTGGAAAACCTGAAGACAATGTTGTCTTTCCAAAATCGTTTAATCCAAATTTCGACTTCCAATAAACTCTTCAAGAGTTTTGATTATGTTCAAATCAAGGATCCCATTGATCCATAATCTTTTGATAAATACACATGGGTATATCGGTTAACCTCATATATAATACTCACTTTAAGAGTATACCCCATGAAACATATTTTCTTTAAATCAATCCAATAGCTAGTGTTCTCGAGAACTAGAATTTGCTGCTTCTTAGCAATTTAAATTCTTCTAGGCTGCTTCTGGTAGTTTAAATATTTCTGGGATTAAATCAAGTCTTTCTCTCATTCTAAAACTTAGAGCATGTGCATCAAAGGTGTCTCAAAAATTAAAATAATAAAATATTGAGTGAATGTCTCAAATAGTTGAGACACCCACTCAAAAGTAAAATATTGTAAGATTTCGAATATATATTTTTCTTTGAATATATATAGATTGATTATTATTTAAAATATATAATATTTTTAGTATAATAATAATTAAAAAAACAAAATAGGAAATACCGTTATTAATGGAAAATCAATATTTTTCATATTCTCTTCAATAAATTTGAAAGACATTTATATTATTTTATATTTCATTTATCTTTTCTTATTTGTAATGATATAATACATAATAACTTATAAAGTAAAATTCATTTTTTTAAATGACTTTTTAAATATTAGTATAGAGATGTCAATATAAACAATAATCACGAGTTAGTTATGGACAAATGACAAGATAGGCGAATGCATAGAGTTGGTTTAAAAAAAAAACACATTATGGTGGATGCAGATAACTGGATATTGATAACATAGTGAATCAAAGCTATCAAGAAAATTATAGCATTTTTAAATATTTATTTACAAGAGTTTGTTTGAAATTTTTGACAAAAAAAGTCTATGTATAAATAAAAATGATAATTTTTACGTTGGGTACAGCTAATTCGAATTCCGAAGTAATGTGTAAGAGCCAATCATTGTCCCAAGTCAACAAAAGACGAATACGATTTATAGTAAACAGACAAAAAAACAAATACAGTTTGAGATGACTTACATCTATATTTTATTCAATATTCTCTAGTTTATGGTACTTTTTGATATATTTTATTCAAGTTTTATAGGAAAATCATGTTATTCACATCAAATAGAGACACTAATCATAGTCTTACCGAATTAGATTTGAAATTAGGAAAACATAATTTCGAGAGGACAAAAAAAAAAGATGAGTGATTTACAGAATTAAGCACTTTAGCAAGATTTTTTATGGAAGTAGACACTTTTAACTACTGGGCACTTTTTTACTATTCATTTTCATTAAATCCAAAATTGCTCATGTGTACATTATAACAGTGGATGTAACGACGTAGATGAGTTAGAAATTTAAAAAACAAGTAAAGTATTTATTATTTCCCAACTGATTTGTTTTCGATTTTTGTATAATGTGAAAGACATAAATGATTTTTTTTTCTATTACAATGAATTATAACTCTATTTTCCCTTCATTTTAAGACCCAATTTACTATACTTTAGATGTCAAAATCTAAAAAATAAATAAAAATCTACTCAAGCGAAAAAGATATTCATTCATCTGGATGATAAGCATGGACGATGTAATATGGACAGATCGTCGTAGACATGATTTGCAAGTTATTTATAGCTATGCGGAGCTCAAACACTAATTATGGTGACCGTAAATCATATGGAAGAAGGTTTACGATGTTCTATTCACGCTCTCGTATCCACGCTTTCGTATCCACGCTCGCGTATCCACACTTTATAGTCTATATATAGACAACTAATAGGTGCGAATGCTAGTATCCACTCTCTCGTATCTACGCTTTCGTATCCACGCTCTACGAGAGAGAGATTTTTGTTCTTTCTATTATCTTCTTGTTTTTGTGGAATTGAAAGGGAATAAAAAAAATAAAGGGTGAAAGAGTCATTTACTTTGTGGAAAGTAGTGTCTATAGGTGTAAAAAAGTTAAAAATGCCTATATGTATAAGACAAAGTCCAGTGCCTTTCGGTGTACTTGTCTCAAAAAAGATTTGTCTATAGGAAAGGTTAGTGAGAACCCTCTGGGCCATGGAGAGACTTCAACGCTTAACTTCAAAGAGGGCTTTAGGGTTTATTTGGCTTCGATAAAAATTATCCGCAACCGAAAGAGACTCTTACACAGAGAGAAAAAAGAAGAGAAGCTCTGAGATCGGAATCCATGGAGTCCACCATATCGTTGAAGCTCAAAGGAAAAGGGAAAGGATCAAAGGGAGGTTCATCTTCGAATGAGAAATCGAAGTTGCAGCTCGTGAAGGAATGGAGCAATTGGTCACTGAAGAAGGCGAAAGTCGCGACTCACTACGGATTCATCCCTCTGATCATCATCATCGGCATGAACTCCGATCCGAAGCCCCATCTCTTTCAGCTCCTTAGCCCTGTCTGATCCTTCAATATCCATCATCGTCGAAGCCAGATCAATCCATCTTCTCCGGTTTGGCTTCATATCTTTACGCGTCGTCTTGGATTCGCCGAATCTTCTTTATGTTTTCAGTAGCTAGCTTTTGTTGAGTTTACCGAGTTTCGAACGCTTTCTCTATGGAATCAGTTGGCTCATGATATATGTGAAATCGAATTTATGTTTTGAATCTATCTTCTCTGAGAATTTCTTATTCAAAGTGTCGAGTTTTTATACAAATTTAATCAGTAATGATGGGAAAAAATGCTTTTGATTTGTTCTCTGGTGTTGTTTCTCACTCTGCATCGAGTGTTCGAATGTCTTGTATCATTTTCACAACATCTGCTATATGAGGTCGATCTTGAGGCTTCAAGGCAACACAAGCCAAACCTATCTGCATCATCTCAACCAGCTCTTCATCTATACCAATTTGCTTCATAAGCTCAATGTCGAATACTTCTCCGGTCCACTCTTTCGACACCACCGACCTTATCCAGCTCGCCAAGTCCATGTTTTCGTCACCTGATAGCGGACTCGCTGGAGATTTCCCTGTTAGAAGCTCGAGTAACACCACCCCGAAGCTGTATACATCCGAAAACTGTGTGCACTTTCTTGTGTCTGTTATTTCGGGAGCATGATAACCCGAAGAACGAACGGTAGTCTGAGGGAGAGACCTCATGATGGGTGTCAAGCCGAGATCGCAGATGCAGCCATTGCATTGCGAGTCAATGAAGATGTTGGAAGATTTGATGTTCCCATGGACAAACTTCCTGTCATCTGCTTCATGGATAATAGCCAATCCCTTTGCTGCACCAAGGACTATTCTCAATCGAGACTCCCAATCTAAAGGTATTCGGTTCTCTCCTTTAGTTCCTGCAATAGTCTAGTTTTTGGTTCTCGAGACAAACCAAAGGAATATATAGACCTAGGTTACATAGAGATAACTTACCGTACAACATTTCGAAGAGGTTTCCCTCACTGTAATAGCTGTAAACAGCGAGCTTATCGTTCTTGGAATAGTAGTAAGCTTTTAGCTCAGCCACATTATCATGTCTGATTCTACCAACGATCTCCATTGCTTGCTCAAACTCTCTTCTTCCCACAACCACCTCTTCCAATCTCTTCACTACTACCGTGGCTGTGTCCTCCACAGCTACTTTGTAGGTTGAACCAGAAGCACCTTTCCCCAAAATTTCTGCAGATGCAGCTAACAAATCATCCAAATCAAAGGTATAGTTACTTCCTCCAAAGAAGACGATTTTGCCTTGATCATCGTCGTCTTCTGGTGCCCAATTACCAGAAGGAGATGAGTATGCGTCTTTCTTCTTCGACTTCCATGAGAGCCTAGCTTTCACGCACCGCTTCTTTCGCAAACAACATGCCATCATCGTAGCAACAGGAAAGCAATCAGTTCCACATGTATTTTACCACTAACACTATGAAGATCGCTAAGCTTGGTCGGACCCGGTAGAGAGCTCTTGCTGAATCCATTGGTACAAAGAAGAAGAATTCAAAGATCCATCCAACCAGAAAAACCCGAAGGCAGTGGACCCGAGAGCGGGTTATGCTCGAGATAGATATGTAACAAGACTCTTAGGATATCACAAGTGAATTCTCGGTTGGTTTTCGCTGCTTTGGATGAGATGACTTTCACAATAAAGAAGAAAATTCGGATCTTGTCAAGAAATCAAGCAAAGGGTTCTTGTAAATAGTCTTGGAAGAGCTCTCTGTTTCCCACTGAGAGAATTTAAACGAAGCAAAAAAGTCCAAAAAGGCAAACTCAATTGCAGAAACAAGTCTCGTCTTTATCTAAAACCCCCCAAAAAAAAAGTGTTGTCTCTATCTGTCACAGAGAGAGAGGGGAATCTTCTGTAACAGAAGAAATTTTTATGTTATCAAAAGGATTGAATTTAAAATGCGAATAAAAATGATACGCTAAGCCGGCAAATATCTTGGTGATAGTAATATCTTAAGTGGACAAGCCGCAAACACAACGTGATCGTGTTTTTTCAAATCATCCATTTACACATTTGAAAAGTTTATATATTTTACATCGTATTCGATTAACAACAAAGCAGAGTGGCGCAGCGGAAGCGTGGTGGGCCCATAACCCACAGGTCCCAGGATCGAAACCTGGCTCTGCTATCTCTTTTTATCCATTTTCCACATTATTTTATTAACCATGTTTTTGTTTTTGTTTTTGTTTTTCACCGTGGCTCTCTTTCTGAGAAAACTGCCATCTCAGAGAATTTCAGAGATCTCTACTGAGATTCAAGAGGCACAACTCCATGGTGAGAAAGAGAGAGAACTTTCTAGTTTGAGAGATACTCATCTGAGAGAATCAACGAGTCATGTAAAAGAATTAGAAGAAGCACAAGTGGAATCATCAGCGAAATTGGTTGCAGATTTGTATTTCGGTGCCAAAGCCTGGAAAACTCAGTAGAGATCTCTGAAAATAATACGATTTAGTTTTTAAAAGTAATATTATTTAATTTTAAACATAACAAATAAACTAAATTTTTGGTGATATCTTAAACATTTTTCAAAATATTATATATATTCAGAAACTATACATGAAAGTAGATCCGGATTCGGATCGGGTATCTTGATCGGGAGCCTCGGATTCGGATATCCTAATTTACGAATTAGATCGGATAGGATCTCGGATCGGATCACGAATCTCGGATATTTTGCCCACCCTTAATTTTGTGTGTGCAAAATCTCTTATATATTAATTGAGAAGGACTGAAAATAAAAAACATTGGCTTCATGTGTGATTTACAAGTGTATCATTGCTGAAGTGTCATCACCATAGAGCTTCTGAAGACTTTTATAAAAAAGGTTTCAAAAATTTATAAAAAAGGTTTAAATTACTAGAATAATTACGTTAGTGCCATTCAAGTTAAACCATTGTATAATCTTAGTTATATTAATAAATAATTATAATTTCGGTTTCAGGTCCAAGAATTTGATTGATGATTAAGAATGAAAGTGCCCATTTTATTTTGAATTCTCATTCATATCTTCTTAATAAATGAGAAACCCTTAATTTGAGCACTATATAACACTATGGTACATAATCATTTCATTCATCAATTACACAACATCATTAACACACAAACTCCATCAAATTTAAACAAGGTCTATTATATCATTGTGGCTCAAAATAGGTTACAAAAGACCTATATATTAGATTCAGAATTTTAAATTCTTCTATTATATATTATCATTTTAAACTCGGATATTACAAAATTTTCATAGATATCTCACTCCGCGCAAGGCGCGAGTTACTACCTAGTTACCTAATTAAAAACTAATTTATTTAAAATACTAACATGTTTTCTCAATACGTTTGGGCTATATACCATCTGTGTAGATATACTAACGTGTTTTCTCAACACGTTTGGACTTTTAGAAAACTGAAAAAAATTCATTTAATATATATATGTATATATTGTATCTTGCAACATCTTTGCAACCACGAGACAATAAATAGTTATTTGGATGGGTGAATCTACGGCGCTAAATTATTCCGGTCAAACAATTTTCTCGTTTGTGACCGGCTCTAACGATCTAATCAACAATTATTTCACTCTGGTCGTATCAACCGTTGAACGGAAAGTGGTACCTCCAAGAAGTCGCCTTCGTTGATACAATGATCTTAGGATACCGAATACCGATCACTGTATAAGCATAAATTCGAATACAAAAATTACGAAGAACAATGCGAATAACAACACTTAAAACGATTAACGAAAAGAACGTTGAAATGGAGACGAGATGATCTCNGTTTTCTCAACACGTTTGGACTTTTAGAAAACTGAAAAAAAAAATCATTTAATATATATATATATCTATATATTGTATCTTGCAACATCTTTGCAACCACGAGACAAGAAATAGTTATTTGGATGGGTGAATCTACGGCGCTAAATTATTCCGGTCAAACAACTTTCTCGTTTGTGACCGGCTCTAACGATCTAATCTACAATTATTTCACTCTGGTCGTATCAACCGTTGAACGGAAAGTGGTACCTCCAAGAAGTCGCCTTCGTTGATACAATGATCTTAGAGCATTATTATTGGGAAAAACCATTAAAGGTTCTTAAAGAATTTTTTATTAATAAACTTAAGTTAAGAACTTCTCTTTAGAAACTTAAGAAATAACTAGTTTATTGGTAAAACCCTTTATGGGGTTATTAACCAAAAAAAAACATCATGTTTCTTTAAATAAAGATCTTCCAAGTTCAAAAATTTTATTAGTATTTTCGTTGGTAACTTAACCACCATGTTTCTTTAAGTAAAGATCTTCCAAGTTCAAAATTTTGTTATGCACTATCTCAAGTGTTACCGTTGGATTTAAAGTCAAATTTGATCATACTGCATTTTCCAAACACAAAAAAACTACTTTTGAGTTTTTCAGTCACTAGTAATGTAATTATTTACACAGATGAAACGGCGCAAACCTCTACGCTTAAAAAAATTAACAGAGTCGCGCTCACTCCTCCAATTGCGTTTTCTTACTTTCTACAAATGCACTCTTTATACTTCTTGTCCTTCACTCATTCTGATGCAACACCAAGTTCTTCAGATTCCATTAATGCACCAGATGCCTCGAGTTCTTCATCAATCGGGAGTGTACGTTTTGAGCCATCCAATGCAACACCAAGAACAATATTCTCCTCTAGCGACGAACTGGTACCCGACCCACCACCATCTCGAGCTTTCTGATCTCTGCTGCTCTTCTCGGTCCCTTGTCTTGCTTTTGGTTTCAGTGTCTGCTCTGTTGCACCTTCGCCATCAGAAACTTCATCCTTCTCGAGCTTTTTGGTTTTGTATTGGTTTTATTTTGGGTATTGAATAAGAAGAAGGAGATTATGGAACCGAAACTATAACTGTCCTTGCAACTGCAATTGCCACTGATGATACTATCCTCTTCACGGTAAATACTGACTCGTCGCTCGGTATCTCCATTAGATCTTTCATCTGCAAATGAGTAAACAAACAACCACAATCCAGAGACAAAATAAGCTCCTTAATTCAGAGACTGTTAACGACAAGTTTCACAGCTACAAACCGTTATAGGCTGCTTCCAATTCTTCTTGATTCCATTAATATGCCCTCTGCCGACTGCCACAACCGAACTGTGCTCACTCGCAACTCTCAGCAAAGAGGATGCCATGTACCTGAGATTGAGAATTTCATGCATTTATTACCATTTATTAACACTAACAACCATAATCCTGTTGGAACTAATTTTTTGTCAAAGCTCGAGGGCTTGATAAAATTGTGTTAGTGTGAAAAGAAATGAGTTAAGCTCTTTCTAATGAAATGTTTTCATTAACCGAGAAATGTTTTCTCGTGTATATATGTTGGAATAGTTGTGTCTTAAACGAACAACATGAGAGAAGAAAAGCCATACGTGCGACGTTCGCATCTTGGG
>PKML01063912.1:58710-74272 GCA_002933935.1 Eutrema yunnanense | reverse complement strand
CTTTTAGGATTATGAATCGATTATTAATTTTTCCAAATTTTTATGTTTTCCTTTTTTATATTTCAATTTTTTGTTAAGTAACTTTATAATTTATGATTATGGATCGATTATTAATATTTTTATGTTTTTATTAATTGGTTATTAATCGATTTTAAATTTTTGATTTTTCCTCTTTTTATTAACTTTAGCTTTTATAATCAACTTATATTTTCTAATTTTTTTTGTTTAGTAATTTTACCTTTTAGGATTAGGAATCAATTATAAATTTAGTAATTTTTTTTGGGAAGTTTTTTTAACACATGTTAGAATGTGATCAATTGACTTGACACGTATCGCGATCATGCGAGTTAACAACTTTAAAATATTTTTTTTTAACTTTAGTTTTTAGGATATATGTTGGTTTAATTTTACTTTCTTTACTTTCCTTTTTATGATGTCAATCTATTGTTTAATTGTTTTATTATAAATATTAATTTGTTTTTTCATTGTTTTAAAAAACATTTAGATAAATTTTCTTAATCTAAAAACAACTTTTATTTTCTTTTTTTTTTGCTAACTTTACTTTTAAGATTAAGTCTATATTATATTTTGTTCATTTATTGTTATTATTATGTGTAAAAATTTGATTGGTAATTTTTTATTAATTGGTGAACATTAATTTTTTTATTCTTTTAAAAAACTTTTAGTTAAATTTCCTTAATCTAAAAGCAACTTTTATTTTCCTTTTTTTTTGCTAATTTTACTTTTACGATTAAGTCTACATTATTTTTTTCCCCTTACTGTTAAATAAAAAAAAATCAAGATAAATTTACTTAATCTAAAATCAATTTTTATTTTCCTTTTTTGTGCTAACTTTACTTTTAGAATTAAGTTTATATTCTATTTTTTTCTTTATTTTTAATATTATTTGTCAAAATCTAATTGGTAAAAAAATTTAAGATTAATTTTTTTAATCTAAAAACAATTTTTATTTTCCTTTTTTGTGCTAACTTTACTTTTAGGATTAAGTCTAGATTATATTTTTTTCTTTATTGTTAATATTATGTGTCAAAATCTTATTGGCAATTTTTTTTACATGTGTCAAAATCTGATGCATTAACTCGACACGTGTCACGATCTGGTGAATTACTACATTTGAATCATTCTCTTTTATATATATAGATCTTTGAAAATCTTTGCAACTAGGCCTGGACAAAATAACATGGAACCGAAAAACTGAAAAGAACCGAACCAAACCGAAAACGACCAAATACCTGAATGGTTACCAATTTTCCATAATCGAAAGAACCGGAACCGAACCGAGAACCGAATGGGTACCCAAAATATAATTATATACCCAACATATTAATTATATTTAGACTTGATATAACTTAATTACCCAAAATTACAATTATAAACCTGAAGATATTAGTTTTTTCAGACCGAAATAACCGTAATACCCAAAATAACCAAAATATCCGAAAGTTTTTAGTTATATTTGTCAAAATTTAACCAAATTTTATTTAAATTTAAAAAATTTTTTAATTTTAAAAAAAATTCGGGTACCCGGAACTGAACTGAACCCGAACCGAATTTCTAAAATACCCGAATGGTTATCAATTTTCTAAAATAACCGAACGCCCATGCCTATTTGCAACCACGAGACAAGAAATAGTTATTTGGATGGGTGAATATGCGGCGCTAAATTATGATACAGTAAAAGAGCTATATAGAGTAAATAATACGTGGACGGTGGAGATTAGAAGATGGATTCAACGGTGGAGATCATTTTAAGCTCTCAGATGCGTTAAAATGAATCAGATCGGAGAAATTGTTCATTCATGTGATTTTGTGATTGAAATTGTTATCTCGTTCTTCTTCTTATCTTTGTAATTCAACAGTTTGTTCATCCAATTCAAGGATCGTTCTTCCTTCGGGATTCTTGTATGGTGAATTTGAGTATTCTTTGTTTTATGAACATTGAATCTCTTTGAATCGTTATTCAGCTACGGTTTCGCTGTAACAAAGGTATCAGAGCTCTGTCACTCCTCGGAAATGGCGGACACAAGATCGACGGTGTTATTCAAAGAAGCGATGGTGCGAGAAACGACAGAAGCACTGGTTTCGCGTCTGGATAGGAGGATCGGCGATGGAATCGCGTACTGGCATGCAACTATTGACAAGAAAATTTTGGATTTCGTCGAAGCAATCCGATCGATTTCGGTAAACAGCTCGATTACGGCTTCGCCGGAATTAATCTATGCAAATCAAGATCCTCTGGCAGAATTAAAGAAATTACAAGAGACAGAAGGTATTGAAGAGTATCATGAGAGATTTGAGCATATCATGACTCGTGTACATCATGAATCGGAAGAGTATTTGGTGAGCGTTTTCTTAGCTGGTTTAAAAGTGGATACACGACTGAACATCGAGATGTTCCAGCCTCAGACTATTCGCCAATGCTTGATTGTTGGACGATTGTACGAGATAGCTCATCCACCGAAAGTTGATGTCTCAGAATCAATACAAGCTGTTGTCCCAGAATCAATTGTGAAGAGGGAGTCAACTGGTTCGATTCATGAGGAGGAATCGCAATATAAGGAAACAGCAGAAACGGTTCTTACGTTTGCGATTGCCTGTGTTCATCAACATGAACTAATTCCACAACCGCAGGTATCCATTTCTAACCGAGAATCTGGCCATAGGGATAACCTATTAGGGACTTTTGAAAGGGATATGGTAATTGTGGATCAACAATTGATGGTAACTGAAATTGAGCGTCCCTGTGTGGATTATTTGCACTTGGAAATGACTGAGGTTTGTGAGAAATCATCAGGTGTTTCGTCAACACCTATTGTACACCAGGTGTTCGATAAAATGCCTCTTCGAAGATACAAACATCAAAAGGGGAAGAAAAGTTTGTCTCCTAAGTCTTGGATGTTTAAGTTTAAATCTGGAAAGGAGAAGAAGAGGAGAAAGAAGACTTTGCTATACACTGATCTGAAACAGCTTGGTATTGGTGTTAAGAAACTCACATTCTTGTGTGAGTTAGAATCATGGGATGATGTTATTATCCACTGTTTGGCCATGGTTACGCATAAGGACAGACTTAGCTCAGGGAAGAAGCTGAAGTGTAGTAAGTCTTGGCACTTCAAATACAAACGCAAGACCCGAGACAGATTCATGGTCAATACAAGGCACCTCGATTTGTTAATGAACTTGAGGGGAGTTACCAAGCTTTGGAGATATGATTTGGTTGTGTTGTTAAATTGGACTGAGTTGCAATCTGATTTGAAAGATGCTGAGGATGTTTCTCACACACAGGTTTTATGCAATTCTGTTGTGATCATTAGACAGAATTTGGAGTTTGCTATTGTTAGAAGATGGTCATTAGAGTGCTGTAACGATAATAAGGTTTTCACAATCATGAAGTTTGTTGTGAAGTTGTTTTCAAGAGAGTGCAACAAGAACATGTGCATTAAACATAGACTTCAGGAGCTTAATAGCTTGATTCAGCAAATGGAACTATCATCCGAGTGTTGCTGGTCAAGACAAGGGAAGATCTGGTCAAGTAGAACAAAGATTTTGGCTACTTTGATTCAAGGGGCTCTGCTTAATTTGGATTCTCGTGAGTTGCTGGTTTTGATTTGTGATCATGCCCTACATCTGAATTCTCTCCATTCCCTTTGTTGTGAGTTCTTGCTGAACCAGAGGTGGTGGTTGAGCAGAAAGAGGCTCATCTTTGTTGATTGTCAAGTCCTTCTACAAGGACAAAGCCGAGAGTGTAGCTTCTTTGGATATATGTTTGTGACTACTGTTGACATTCTTTATGGATCGTTACCGCGACCACCGGAAGTTCTTTATGTTGTCAATTCCACTCGTTTAACAGGAAGATGGTGAATCGGCAGGGTAGAGCTGCAACTTGGGATTTGCAGAGATATTCTTCATTCAACCGTGATGACACGGTTGTTTGGGAAGGGAGGATTTGATACAGTAAAAGAGCTATATAGAGTAAATAATACGTGGACGGTGGAGATTAGAAGATGGATTCAACGGTGGAGATCATTTTAAGCTCTCAGATGCGTTAAAATGAATCAGATCGGAGAAATTGTTCATTCATGTGATTTTGTGATTGAAATTGTTATCTCGTTCTTCTTCTTATCTCTGTAATTCAACAGTTTGTTCATCCAATTCAAGGATCGTTCTTCCTTCGGGATTCTTGTATGGTGAATTTGAGTATTCTTTGTTTTATGAACATTGAATCTCTTTGAATCGTTATTCAGCTACGGTTTCGCTGTAACAAATTATGACCGGCTCTAAAGATTTAATCAACAATTGTTTCACTCCGGTCGTATCAACCGTTGAACGGAAAGTGGTATCTCCAAGAAGTCGTCTTCGTTGATACAATGATCTTAAGATACCGAATACCGATCACAACTCACCGTAATTAATCGGTCGTCTATGTAAACCTAAACCAACACCAAACCAAATAACCGGTTGATCAAATTAACTAATTACTAGAGATTGTACCAATTGGGAGCGAGGAAAATCGTGGTGATCAATGTGGGTCCCGTTGGTTGCATACTGTTCGAGCGGTTGTCTGATCCGACGGCTGGAAATATAATATATTTGTAAACTATATTTACAACTTTCTTCCCCGTTAATCATAATGATGTGCCCTTTCCCAACTGGTAACAACTTTCGTGGCATGGACCACAACTCTTCAGGTCAAATTCAAGGAGGTTGTGATGTTGTTTAAAAATCTGGTTTCCATAAGTGCAACTTATGTTACAAGGACCAACTCTATAGTTGCTTAATATTTTCTATGGTTCCAAAATCCTTCAATTTCACTGGACTAACGTGCCTTTATTAATGTGGTGAATATTTTTCTAAATTTTTTTATTGTGTATTGTAGTTAATTAATTTGTCTCTGTTAGTAGCCCTGGGCAAAATACCCGAATCCAAAGAACCAAACCGAACCTGAACCGAAAAAGAGGAACCAAACCCGAACCAAAACCGATAAAATATCTGAATGGATCCTAGATTCCTATATCCGAAGAACCGAAACCGAATCCGAACCGAACCGATAACCGAATGAATACCCAAAATACCTGAAATACAATTATATATCCAAAATATTAATTATATTTAGACTTGATAACCCAAAATTACAATTATCAATCCGAAGATAGGAGTTATTTTTATACCAAAATGATAGACCCAAAATAACCAAAATATACAAAGTTTTTAGTTATATTTGTTAAGTTTTGACCAAATTTTATTTAAATTTAACCAATTTTATTCAAATTTAACCAATTTTTATTTTATTTTTATGATTTTTCGGATATCCAAAACCCAACCAAACCCGAATGGAACCGAACCGAATCCGAACCAAAATTCTAAAATACCCGAACGGATCCTAGATTCCTAATCCTGAAAACCCGAAAATCCGAATAACCCGAACGCCCATGGCTATCTGTTAGCGTAAGATATGTGGATTGTTTATTATTAGGTAATTTTTTATTTCTTAAATTTATGTTCATTTATGTGTTTGTTTAGGGAATAATGCATATTTTTACATGTTTTTTTTTATTTGATGTCAATTTATTCAATTAGTTGGTGTTTTTCAAGGAAAGTTATTATCATTTTTAAGTTTTTGGAAGCAAGTATTTTTTTAGTTGATTTGTATTATTAGTTTCGTAATTCCTTATAATTCCTTAGTAAAGATGTGTTGTTTTAACGCAACTCATACGACATAGTAGATGGATAGATATTTATTCCTTATATTAGTAAACCCCTGCAATTACAAATTTATTCAATAAATAACGTTATATATTTACTCCTCATATTAATATGACCGAGTGTTACATACTATTAATTTATTTATAATTCTTTCTTCACACAAATAAAATAGAAAACATTAGGAGTCTGTAATGGAAGAGTTTGTTATTTTTTTATTTAAAACAATTAGAATATGCTTTTATTACTTGTGCTTGAGGAGTTTACCTCCGCAACAGCTACACTAAAGCCCAATGAGCCCAATGTTGGGATGAACTTATTAGAACCCTCTTTGTTTGGTAGACCAATGATCTTGTCTTCTAAGTTAACCATTGGTAACTCCAACATCTGCGTTGCGTCTTTATTCCGTAGTTCCATTGCAGGATGTGATTGTGGGACGATATTTGGTTCTCTCATTATTCTATATCTTACGTTTCTCATATGGGGTTGTTGAACAGATTCTTTGGCTAGAATCGGAATCACTGACTCTATTTCAGCAGTACGAAAATCAAAAACTTTCATTTTTTCCTTTGTTGAAATCATTGGTGATTGTAAGAGGAGACTCAAGTCCGAGAATAAATCTTTGCGGTTATCGAAGGAGTTGTTTTTTCTTTTTGGCTTACGGCGGAGGCAGACCGAGACGGGGGAATCTGAAGCATATGTGGCGAGTGGTGAGTTTATCGTCGTATTTAGTCTTAATGGCCCAATTTTTAAAGTAAATATTTTGGATGTTTTGTTTTATAAAAAAAAAATGTTGGATGCTTAGGTGGAGGCTGAGGTGGCGGAAGGAGAAGAGATAAAATCTAACTTTATATATATAGATTCTTAATGTATTCCCCTGTCATCAGATTTACATGATAATACAAGTAAAGAGGAAGATTTGAAGCCTTGCTGAAGCTTCCTTGGACGCGACCTGGTTTGTTTAAGAAGTCTAATTCTCTATTAAAGTCGAAGTGCTTATCTGTGGGGATATGGGCAAAGCTCTGTTTACCTGAGAGTGATTTTGGTATCTTCGATTTGGCTCTTTCTGATGATTCGGAACAAGTGTTTGTCATTGAAATTGTAGTTAATATTCATGACGAGAAAGTGTTTGTCATGAACTTGTAGTTAATATTCATGACGAAAAAGTGTTTGTCATTGAAATTTTTTTGTTTTTGTAAAGAGTTATTAATTATGAGAGCTTTGGAGTTTCTAACTTGGGTAATAAAATGTAGAAATGTAAATCACATGCTCAAAACTTGCACGAATGAATAATGATACTAAAAACGTATACGAATACGATCTGCGCATAATCATTAATGTTTAAAATTTTGTTATTTTTTATGATATGAATAAAAAGTCCATATTTCATATTTTGGCTAAATTCGTCAATATTATTTTGACTTCAAGTTTTAACCTTCCAAAACTTTCTAGGCCTGAATCAGATGTTCCAATTTATCGGCCTTCTATGTCATTCAGAAGGTGAGTATCCGACTGGATAAACAAAATGACAACATATCCACATGGATTCAGTAGAAGGATGATATTTGAGGCCGAAGACCTACGCAACATTGAAGCCAAGCTACATGGGCTGGTTGATGATCTTTCAGTAGAAGACCAGGCTGGCCGGTTGATTGCGGATGCAGTCTCGCTTGAGATTTTTGGGAAGATGTACGTTGGGTGGAAGGCCTGGTACTAACCAGGTAAGAACTCTCTCTTCAAAAACTGATATGAACCTCTCTTAACCCAGATGGTCGGGTTGTTAGTCATGCACGCCAGATGTTCAGAGTGCGGAATATGGGTGATGCCGGTGTTACCTTGCGAGGATTTACACGGATCACATGAGGTAGTTCAGTCGAGATGCTTGGAAATATGCGACTTATTGCTCGTTGAGTGGCGATGTACCCAGACTCGGGAGGTTATAGCCTAGAGTGATATGTGATATCGTGGATTCGTAAGGAGTATGTCCTGGATAGAGGATATATTGCCTAGAATTGAGTGGTATGGGATATCGAGACTCGTCAGGTTATAGTACCGAGGGGAGTGGTACGGCAGATACCCAGAGCTCGGAGATGCTGCGGTGTCTTGGGTACTGTGGTATAGTGGATATCCTGCGGGATATGGTTGACGCTCGGAACTCGGAGATGCTGCGGTGTCTTGAGTGATGGGGTTAGCGTGTGTTATGAGCAATAAGTACATATGATGCTGCGGTGTCGTAAGCATAGAGACTGAGTGGGAAGCCTCAGAGGTTAGTGTTGGACCTCGTGTGAGTGTTGAGTTGGTCGGGTTGGCCAAGGTTGGTGTAATCGTTGCGACGATTAGGGTTCATTGGAGTTGGACGGTTCATGGGAGATGAACGGTAACGAAGATTCGAGGACGAATCTAAGTTAGTGGGGGAGAATTGTAGCACCCGTGTTCCGGGAATTGATTATTGGAGGGAGAATAATTAATTCCAGGGGACAGTATCGATCGATACTGGTAGGCATCGATCGATACTTGCCGGGTTTCCCTTGTGGTTATCTTCTTCTCTTTCTTCTCTCGAGTATAAAAGCTTATCCTTGGGGATAAGGATGAAACTATGGAGAGAAGGGTCGAGAGAGAGAGAAGGAGAGAAGGGAGAAAGGCTTTGCGAAGCTAGATCTTGCGAGATCAAGGAGTTGGAGCTTGGTGAGAAGCTCGGAAAGGAGGTTGGAGACCTTGGTTTTGGGCGGGAAGCGAGGGAGGTTGATCTTGAGTTGAGGAGATCGTTTTAGAAGCTCGTTTCAGCTGTTTTAAGGTGAGTTGGGACCAAAGGTCAGCATGGAAGCTTGTGTGATAGTTGTTAAGCTTTGTTGATGCTGTCTGTGTGTGGTTCTGGCGAGTTCTGGGTGAGTTCTCGCGGTGGTTGGGGTGAATCGCAGGGAGTATCGATCGATACCATGCGAGTATCGATCGATACCGGCCCTTTGGCGGTGGTCTCGAGTTCTGTGTGGATAGACTCGAGGGTAGTGTATCGAGGTGATAAGCTTGAGTCGTGTGGCATCGATCGACACCAGGTGTGGTGTTGGGTGTCGATCGATACCCTGCCCTTGTGTGGGTACCGTGTGTTGTTGGCATCGATCGACACCAGGTGTGGTGTTGGGTATCGATCGATGCCAGGCCCTTGTGTGGGTATCGTGCCTTGTGGGGCATCGATCGATACCACGTGAGTATCGATCGATGCCGGTTGTGGCTTCGTGCCGGGAAGTTTTAATTATGTGAGTTAATTCTTCGTAATAATTGTGATAATTGTTAATTGGTGGCCTGTTGTTGGGATGATCAATCTCACTCAGCATTTGGTTAGCCAAATGTTGATGCATCACTTTTGTCGATGCAGGTAAAGATAAGGCGGGATCGTGGAATCGAGGCGGTGAAGAGGGGATGATTAGGACCCGGGAGTTGTTCCGTTGTTGGGGTATCGGTCGACGCTATGGGAGTATCGGTCGATACCAGTTGTAGTAGTGTTATAATCCGCAAGCTTGTGTAAGCTGTTGTATAATAATAATTGTATATTATTGTGGTAATAATTATTGTTGTTAATTATCGCAAAAAAAAAATTTTGCGGTGCGGTCGTCTCATAACATAACTAACATTACTATCTAACATGGTTCTAATATTCCTAAATAAAGACAATCATTCATTCATAACAATCAACCTAGCGAATCTACTTCACATTCCCAAGAAATCTCTCATCCAAGGTACTTATTCTCTGCCTCAACTCATTATGTTCTTGACAAATAACTATGGTGCCACCGCCCAGTTCAAAGTTTGACTATGGCTCGTCAACCTTTTCTCGATCACTACAAATTCATAGTATTCAGTCCCTCGTTATAGGCCGTCAAACAATTTCTCGATCACTACAACTTCTCAATATTCAGTTCCTCGTTGTAGGCTGTCAAACAATGAGTAACACTACACCTAACAAATGTATACTTCATAATCATACCATCCTTTTCAATAATTACTCATTACAATTCAAACATCAATCATCAATTATCAATCATGTCTAATCCCTATACCAAGCATACACTTATTACTAGTCAACTAACGCATCTTAGGAATCCACAAATTAGTCCTCACCTTAGCCAACTGATGATGAATAGCGAAATTGATTCACCTTTGGACATATTTGGTACCCGATAGGAAAACAACCATACATGTCTAATATAAACTCGGATAGGAGAGCGGATGGTTTTTCTGGATATACGAGTCGAAAATCTTCACAGCGGCATGTAGATCGTCTTCTGGAGATTCCTATATCACCGGAAAAACGGTTCAAAAGTTGGCTGCTCGCAAATCCAATTTGCGCAGATCTGCCTCGAAAAAACACATATAACTTTCCAACGAAAACTCCAAATTCATATCCGCTTGCGGCTATGGTTAGATCTAAGGTTCAGAAACATTCTCACCAAGATTGAGGGGGATCCGATCTGATTTTCCTATTTGTTTGTCTCTCACGCCAGGACATGTCGGATCTATCTTCTAGATGGTTACGGTGGCTTCTCCTTCAAGGTGGTTCAACGGTGGTTCAACGGTGGTGGCTCCAACGAGATTCCGGCAGGGCTTCGCCACAAGATACGATGAGAATGAGGTGTCTAGGTTTAGGGTTTCTGATAAAAAGGTCTGATTTGGCCTTAATGATCATTATGGACTTCTGTTACTGAGCTCTCTTCTCCTTACTAATGGACCTCAATACTATCTTTCTCTTATAAGTTTTTTCTTAACCCAAAACAGGCCCGATGTTTGACTAATGCTTCTTATGGGATAACTTTTCCTCTCATTTGATATTTGGCTCAACTCTTCTCAAGCCCAACATCGAATGAATGATCCCCGACCCAAAAAGGCTTTCACTCGAGAATACGGGACCGAGACGATGCTTCCTTCGCAAACTAGGGTTTTCTTCTTCGAAAAGCTAGGGTTAGGGTTTCTTTGGTCGCAAGATTTAGGGTTTTCTCCTGGAAGGTTTTAATCGAAAAAAACAGGCTCTAAAACTCATTCTTGGGGTGTCACACTTATCGTTTTCGTCAAATTATAGTGGTTTCCATGAGAATCCAATGATTTGTCCTTCGTCGGAGCAATGTTTCACGTTCGTGCAGATGCAGTTCCTGACGGTGAGGCGTCAAATTCAATCTTCGCTGATCTGATTTTCAAATACGTATTGAGTGTATATGCTCCATCTCTGATTTGGGGATATTTTTTCAGGGTAATTTCTTGAGGAATGTGGCCACGGATTAGTAAGAACAATAGGAGATCCAGATTGCCTCGATTATCCAATTTGATTTGTATGGAATGCTATACAATGAGGGAAATCAAAGTATGTGGAGCAAAATCTTGTTGAGCTTTCAAGGAAAATTGAGTCAATCTATAGCTCATCTTTTTCTTGAAGCGTCAAGAACATATCACAATGCCTCTTCTAAGCTCTAACCTCCTGGCATATTGTTGTCTCAAAAGGTAACATCACAAATGCATTCTTACACAGTTTGCAATTTTTGCCAGATTTCCAAAAAACATGAGCCAGCTTTTCTTGACTAAAGTATTAATGCATTGATGATAAGATCTCACAAACAAGAGAACTGTGTTACTGACGATTACAGGAATGGTTTATATGACGCGTAAGAAATCTGATCACAAGTTTTTCAAATACTTTATGTATGTTCTTTTAAGTGGTTTTCTAGACTTATTGTTTTCGTCAAAATCGTCGAATGCACATAGTGAAAAACAAAAGAAACTTAATAATTTAACATTAAAAGAGGGTCTTAGGGTTTTGGCTTCGATAAAAAAAATCTCTGCAACCGAATTGGACATCTCTAGAGACTTTACACAGAGTGAAAAACAAGAGAAACTCTGAGATAGGAATCATCTGTGGAGTCTACCATATCGTTGAAGCTCATAAGGTAAATGGAGCTTCCTCTTTGGATGAGAAATCAAAGTTGCAGCTCGTGAAGGATTGGAGCAATTGGTCACTGAAGAAGGCTAAAAGTCTTCTTCATTCAAATTTCTGGTCAGGGAAAAAACAGTCGGAAGATAGACTTCTAATTCGTACCCAACAGCAACTGAAACTTCCCAATTCAATTCGGTGCAAAGAAGCGAGCCTAGTGACTCTCATGTTCTCTAAGTAGGTTACAAAAACCGTGACTTTAGATGAATGATTCAGAATGAAGCCAATGGTGAAGCTATTCAAAACCCGTGACTTTTGAAAACAGCCTTAGGCTATCAAGGATCGTGATAAATTGACGAGAGTATGAACACAAATTTGTTTTAGGAAAAATTATATTAGATTCTCATAAGAATAAAGTTACAACTTACATTCTCTTATATAGAGATAAAGCTAGACCTAAAATAAACATAAATGTAAATAATATATTTAGAGATAAAGATAAATTTCCTAAACTAAGATATTGGTAAATATCCATATTCTTCTTGATCTTGTTTTCCATAATCTTGGTATGGTCGATCTCATCGATCTCCCAATACCCTCTCGCAAGCTCCTACGTGGTAACACATGTGAGATTGGACAAGTCTTCATAATATCGGTGTTATACCCGGCCGTCGGGTCAGATCGGCTACAACACCCAGCCGCTAGGTCTTCAACGACGTTTATACCCGGTTGTAGGATCAAATGAGTTTGATGGAAAATCCATCATGAACACCATAATAACTCACGATTGTGAGATCAGAAAACAACTCGTGAGGACGAGAAGTCAAATTAAAAAAATGTCAGATTCGCGAGGGCGAGAAAAATATAATCGTCACCAAAAACTGGACGAACCCATCCATAGGTCCATGCTCATAAACCATTGCCATACATGAACATATGGGATCATGAAATCATAAAGAGAAATCATCTTCATAACTTGTTCTCCAAGACACTAGCAATCATGCTAGTAATAGAAATCAAACGTGGCCAATTACGGACCAACAACAACGTAATTCACCATAGGGATTACATCTCTCTCCTTTCTTTTTTTTTAAGCAAGAACAAGAGAGAAATAATCATAACCCATTATGATTAGAATCGAAAGCTCTGATACCATGATAAATTGATGAGAGTATGAACACAAATTTGTTTTAGGAAAAATTATATTAGACTCTCATAATAATAAAGTTACAACTTACATTCTCTTATATAGAGATAAGATATACCAAGATAAACATAAATGTAAATAATATATTTAGAGATAAAGATAAATTTCATAAATTCAAATATTGATAAATATTTATATTCCGACTTTACGAGCTCCCGCACCAACTGAACCAAATTAAGGATACTTGATCTTGTTTTCTATAATCTCGATATGGTTGATCTCATCGATCTCTCAATATGCAACGCTATTAAGGTTTAACCTTGTTCCTTGTGTGTGTCTGATTTCTTGT
This sequence comes from Eutrema yunnanense, assembly GCA_002933935.1. Classification (NCBI taxonomy): domain Eukaryota; kingdom Viridiplantae; phylum Streptophyta; class Magnoliopsida; order Brassicales; family Brassicaceae; genus Eutrema; species Eutrema yunnanense. The sequence goes on along the minus strand of PKML01063912.1, from coordinate 61,144 downwards.
GTCTTCTTTATGCATTGCCTAGATCTAGAGCATTTGAATTTGTGCGTTCCTTATTTTTTTCAGTAGCTAGAGTTCTACCGAGTTTCTGATGCTTTCTCTATGGTTATTTTACTCTCTTTATGGAATCAATTAACTTGTGATTTATGTGAAATCAAATTTATGTTATGAATCTAAGTTTTATTTCAAGGTTTTCGTTTTTGCAACAACGTTCATATACAAATTTTAATCAGTAATGCTCGCAATAATGCTCTTTAAGAGGTTTTGATTATTTTGGTTTTGGTTCTTGTGATAATGTGATCGTCTAGGAAGAGCTCTCTGTTTTCCAGTGAGAGAGAATTTAAACGAAGCAAAAAGTCCAAAAAGACAATCTCAATCGCAGAAACAAGTCTCGTCTTTATATATTTTTCATCGTATAAATTTACAAACAAAGCGGAGTGGTGCAGCAAAAGCGTGGTGGACACATAATCCACAGGTCCCAGAATCGAAACTTGGCTCTGCTATCCCTTTTTATTTTTTTTTGCTCTTTTTTTTTGTTTATATATATATTTTTTAGAGGTTGTAATTTTTTTGTGGGAAAGTTTGGCAACTTTTAGGCGATAGTCACAACAGCCAGTTTTTTCGTGTTTTTTCCGGCCGACGTCGGCTCCGACGCCGACTGTACTCTTCTCTTCTCTATTTTTTTGTTTTAGATTAGGAATAAATCTATGGTACTCACTTTTCTTGCTTTCAGAACGTTTGGAGGCGAAGCCTTATGCGAAAATCACAAACCGATTTTCTGGGAGATGCTCCGTTTTCGACTTCGAGTCTGGCCGGTGGCTGACGCAGTTCCAATATCGACACAGTGCCCCTGTTTTCCATTACTATTTATATATCTATACATGTATACACATCTCTTTTTGGGTGTCGAAGATCGGCTTTCACCGTTATTTCGTGGAAACCTTATGGGATTCTTCATAATATCATTACTGAAAGGACCGCATTTTTTTTTGCATATAATTAAACATTAATTAATACACACTAATAATTAAACAATAATTAAACATCCCAAGAACAATACAAGTTCTACAACAACAAAAACAACAACGACAACCACAACAGCCCCGGGTCCTAATCATCCCCTCTTCACTGCCTCGATTCCACGATCACGCCGTATCTTTACCTGCATCGACAAAAGTGATGCATCAACATTTGGCTAACCAAATGCTGAGTGAGATTGATCATCCCAACAACATGCTACCAATAAGCATAATCAACAATTATTTAATTAACAACAAATAAAACTTTTCAGCACAACGGGCACTGGTATCGATCGATACTCCCCTAGTGTCGATCGATACCCAAACAACACACGACTCCCGACAAGGGACTGGTATCGATCGATTCCCAAAACAACACCTGGTATCGATCGATACAAACACAATACGAGACTACCGCCAAGGGACGGGTATCGATCGATACTCACATGGTATCGATCGATACTCCCATGCGAATCACAAGCATACAAGCCACATAATTCATCAATCAAGCTTAACAAGCACCACGCAAGCATAATTGCTAACCTTTGGTCCCAACTCACCTTATATCGTCTGGATCTAGCTCTAGGATGACTTCCCCAAGCTCAAGAAGACCTTCCTCTCTACTCACAAGCTTACGCCAATACAAAGCTCTCCCAACCTCTTCTTCAAGCTTCTCCCAAGCTCAAACTCTCTCGATCTCGCAAGATCTATGCTCGCCAAGCTCTTCTTTCTCTCTCTCTCTCCTTTTCTCTCTCTCCTTCTCTCTTTCTCGCGACCTCTGATCTTATCCACAAAGGGAAGGGTTTTTATACCCGAAAGAAGAGAAGAGAAGAAGATAACAAGGAGAAAACCCGATTGGTGTCGATCGATACAGGCCAGTATCGATCGATACCACCCCCGGAACAAACCCTAATTGATTATTTTTCCTCAATAATCAATTCTTCCGGAACGCGGGCGTTACAATTCTCCCCCACTAACTTAGATTCGACCTCGAATCTTCGTTACCGTTCATCTCCCATGAACCGTTCATCTCCAATGAATCTTAATCGTCGCAACGATTACATAAACTTTGGCCCACCCCGGCCATCTCAACACTCACACGAGGTCCAATACCAACCTCCGAGGTTTCCCACTCAGTCCCTATGCTTATGACACCGCGGCATCATATGTACTTATTGCTCAAACACACGCCAACCCCATCACTCAAGACACCGCAGCATCTCCGAGTTCTGAGCGTCAGCCATATCTCGCAGGATATCCACCATACCTCGCAAGGTATCATCCATACCACATCACCCAAGACACCGCAGCATCTCCGAGTTCCGAGCGTCAGCCATATCCCGCAGGATATCCACCATACCTCGCAAGGTATCATCCATACCACATCACCCAAGACACCGCAGCATCTCCGAGTTCTG
>PKML01063912.1:36851-51128 GCA_002933935.1 Eutrema yunnanense | reverse complement strand
CTAGAGCTTAAGCATTTCACGCCCGATAGGTGTTCGATGAAATGCTTGAACAAGACTTTTTGTGAGCTTTTCGTGCCTAGCCAACGATGGTTGATGTCTAGGGTGATTAGCGAACTAATTGGGATTGGAGATTAATGCTTGTTAATCATCTTATCACAAACGAGAGTTTGCTCTTGATTTGGTGATTAACAAAGTGATTAGGGCCACGACGGTGGATTAGTCATAATTATGAATCCCATGTTCTAGGATAGAGTTTAATGCTTCTGAATGATTCGTTGTTTGATCGTATTCCATCGCCTTGATAGCTTAGTCCGTGATCCAACTCGTATATCTTTGTTTTCCCTTCTTGCATTAGTTTCCCTTTAGTTTATAAAACATAAAAACAACAAAAACATCGCCCTAGCTTAGGAAGTTTCATGCATTCATAGTGTTTCGACCTTAGCCTCTTCGGTTCGATCCTCAAATACTACAACGAGGTATTGATTTGGGACTTGCAAAATTCCTATTCATCAGGACTGTCCTTGAGATGCCTCAAGGACTACCACCAAAGCGTGATAGAGAGCATGCGATCAACCTCAAGGAAGGAGCAGAGCCAGTGTATATTAGACCATACAGGTACACTTATACTCAAAAGGATGAAATCGAAAGGCTGGTACGGGAAATGTTGCAGGCACAGATTATTCAACCAAGTCTGATCCCGTACTCTAGTCTGGTCCTTCTAGTTCAGAAAAAAGATGGAGGATGGCGCTTCTGTGTCGATTATAGAGCTCTCAACAAGCAGACAATAACTGACAGGTACCCAATTCCAGTAATCGAAGAACTGTTGGATGAAGTGCAAGGAGCCTCTGTTTTTTCCAAACTCGACCTGAAATCCGGGTACCATCAGATTCGGGTACGGGCAGCAGATGTGAAGAAGACTGCATTCCGGACTCATGAAGGGCACTATGAATTCCTTGTCATGCCATTTGGCCTCACGAATGCGCCAGCAACGTTCCAATCTGTTATGAATGACATCTTTCGCCCATATTTGAGGAAGTTTGTGCTGGTTTTCTTTGACGACATCTTGGTCTACAGCAGAAGTAAAACGGAGCACATGCACCACTTGGAAACGGTACTACAGGTTTTGGAGCAGCATCAGTTCTATGCTAACCGCAAGAAATGCGCTTTTGGACAGTCACAAATTTCTTATTTGGGACATATCATCACTGGTGAAGGTGTATTCAGATACTAAGGCAGTTGTTGTAGTATAGCTAGGGGTCGAACACAAGGACTCACAGAAACACTCAATAGATTATATAGATCCAAAATACGCTAAATCAAAAGATGTAAACGAAAACAAGTACGAAATTAAAAGTGTTGTAAATCAATGGAGGAAAATATAGGCCCAGGGTTTTTCTCAGGAAATCAATGAATGCAGCTAAATTAACTAACAGGATTCAGATTACGCACGGTTCTTGAACTCAAATCACTAAAATATAGCTAACCAACTCTCGTTGCGAAAACTATCTAAATCTAAATCCTAGGAATTCCAAATCTCTTTGCGAATCCTAAAGTCTAAATCAGCTTTAAAGTTCAGGTTTGATATGTTCACAAATCAATTAAACCAAATCTCTTTGCGAATAATCAATTTGCTCACCTAAGGTCCTATCAGGTAATTAATCGCACTCTCGTGCCTAATCAATTATCCTAAGATCTAAGTTCCAGATTCGTCAACCTAGAATTAGCTTTGAGAACAACATATGGTGAAGAACTAATTCAGATAGTGAATCCTAAACAGATAATCAACCTAGCATTCAAAGAAATCCTTTATGAGAAAACCCTAAACCTAAAGTGGATTTACTCAGACATGGAGAATGAAACAATCATCTATAAAATAATCAGAAAGGGTTTGAGATATGATCTCGGACGAAGGGAGATTCAGACTTGTCTCTCTAAAACCAAAGAAAAATCAGAGTATAGAAAATAAAGCATAGCCTAAACAGGTGGCTGAGAATCTAATTTATAAGTTAAAACACGTTCTGGGCCATCTTGTAAATATCAAAGTCTTCTGGGCCAATTCTGCAATTCTTCAACTCTTCAATAAGTCGCGATCCTTCTGTTTCCTCGACGAGTATCGATCGATACTAGGCAGTATCGATCGATACTCAGGAGATTTTGATGTCTCAGCTACACGGATCTCTGCTTCGCTCCAGAATGTTCTAGAAAGCTCCAATATCTTCAATTATGCTCCAAACGTGCTATAACCTGTAAAAGACTCTAAAAGACTACAAAACACTAGAAAGACTCTATAAAAAGGACTTATATCATGGCCTAAAAAGGGTAAAAACCATGATATATCAGTGAAGGCGTTTCAGCGGATCCCTCTAAGATCACAGCAATGTGTGCCTGGCCAGAACCCAAGACTATCACTGAGCTAAGAGGATTTTTGGGTCTAACAGGGTATTACAGGCGTTTTGTCAGAGATTATGGTAAAATTGCACGGCCACTCACCGATTTATTGAAGAAGAATGGCTTCAAATGGAATGAACAAGCTTCTGCAGCTTTTAATGCGTTGAAACAAGCGGTGACCACCCTTCCGGTACTGGCCTTACCAAACTTTCTGCTCCCCTTTGTGATTGAAACAGATGCTTCGGGTAATGGAGTGGGAGCAGTTTTATCCCAGGAGAACAGACCAGTGGCTTATCTCAGCCAAGGATTTTCTCATAAAGGTAGGCTTAAATCAGTGTATGAACGAGAGCTTTTGGCTATTGTGATGGCAGTTCAACGTTGGAGACATTATCTGTCGGCCAAACCCTTCACCATACGCACTGACCAGAAGAGCCTGAAACATTTTTTGGAGCAGCGATTTGCGACTAAGGAGCAACAGAAATGAGCAACTAAGCTGCTGGGTTTGGACTTCGTTATAGAGTACAAGCCCGGTAAAGAAAACAAGGTGGCAGATGCGTTATCTAGAAAGGTGCAACCTGAACAGTTGATGGAGCTTATCTTCTCTGCCCCTTTATCCTTCGATATGACGGAGTTGGGCAAGCAGGTAGACCAAAACTCGGAGTTGCATCAGATTAGGCAACAAGCTTCTCAAGGAACTTTGCAAGATCCAAAATATTACGTGAAGGAGGGGGTGCTGTACAGAGAGGGGCGAGTGGTTATACCTCCAGGATCTCCTTTCATTCCCATACTGCTGCAGCAGTTTCATTCCAGCAGCACGGGCGGCCATGAAGGACAGCTCAAAACTTACAAGCAACTATCAAGGGAAGTCTTTTGGAAGGGATGAAATCTGATATGATCAAGTTTATTGCAAATTGTCAGGTATGCCAACAGAATAAGTACAGCACGTTGTCACCAGCAGGCCTTCTAAATCCACTTCCAATTCCGCAACGTGTTTGGTCTGATATCAGCATGGACTTCATAGAAGGGCTTCCTCGGTCTCAAGGTTACAATTCTATACTGGTGGTGGTCGACAGGCTCAGCAAGTTCAGCCACTTTATCCCGTTGTCACACCCATATATGGCTAAAGAAGTGGCAGATCTATTCATTTCGGAGGTGGTGAAACTCCACGGATTTCCGGAATCTATTGTCTCTGATCGCGACAAGATCTTCCTAAGCAATTTCTGGTGTGCTCTTTTCAAAGCTCAAGGAACTTATCTCCGCAGAAGCTCAGCATACCATCCACAAACGGACGGGCAGACCGAGGTCGTGAACCGGAGTCTAGAGACATACCTTCGTTGTTTTGCAGGCGGTAAACCGAGGACATGGGCAAAGTGGCTACCTTGGGCAGAGTATTGGTACAACACCTCGCATCACTCCTCCATTGAGATGACGCCATTCAAAGCCTTGTATGGACGTGACACCCCTAAAATGATGCGATTCCATGACACACCTACCTCAAACGCGTCGGTAGAAGAGATCCTGCGTGAAAGAGATGCCTTAATAAGTGAACTGAGAGCACATATCCTCAAGGCTCAGCAACGCATGAAGAAGTCAGCTGATAAGCACCGTTGCGATCTGGAATTCTCTGTAGGTGATTGGGTTTACACCAAATTACGATCGTATCGTCAAAAGTCTGTAGCTACGAGGATGAAAGAAAAGTTAGCACCACGCTTCTTTGGTCCTTATGCGGTGCAAAAACGAATTGGCCCAGCTGCATATCACTTGAGCCTACCTACAGGCAGCTCAATACAGCCGGTCTTCCATATTTCCCAACTGAAGAAGGCGGTACCTTCTGATGTGCAAGCGCAGCCCTTACCTCCAACTCTAACTTCATCGATGGAATGGGTAACTGAACCAAAAAACATCACTGCCATACGTCGTGTTGCAGGTGGACATGGGGCAGAAGTGCTGGTGGAATGGGATGGCCATTTTGACTTCGAAGCGACATGGGAAGTAACCGACAAGATCAAGACACAATTTCCTCATTTCCACCTTGAGGACAAGGTGGCTCAATTACATGGGAGTAATGATAAGCTTGGAGTGCCCATAGCCATTATGAAGAAGAAGATTAGAGACTCCAAGAGAAGAAGAAGGTTTCCAAGTCACAATCGTAGCTAAGGGAAGTATCCGGAGTGATTACGGGTGCTGAACTGGGCTTAGGAATTGGTCAGCATCATATATTAAAATGGCCCAATACTGTTAGGCCCTTATTATGTTGCGTTAGTATATTAAGGAAAACTCTGTAGCTACTATGGATAATTTTTGGGTGATCTTACGATCCTTATTATCCAGAACCTTCTTTCTTTCTATTTCTCTTCTTCTCTAAACTCTTCCTCCAATCTCTCCCTCATTTCTGTCGATTAAAGTAAGATTCATCACCTTCCCCGGAAGTGGTTGGAGTTGTGGTCAGTGCCGTGAGTGACAGTAGCCGCTTAACCCTGAATTGCGGGTCCCTTCCCAAGTTGACTTACCACATTCTTTTGACATAATGAATCGTATCCTCCTCGGTTGGCTTATTATTATGGCAGATGAGATTTGTAAATTTTTTTTGGGTTTGTGCTCCTCTGTTTTCTCTCATATTATTATGGTTTTTTTTTGTTATTATTATTACGGAATTTCTTTGTCTGAAGTCAATAGCAAATGTACATGGAAAACTGGAGTGACCAAACTCGTTGGGTTGACCAAACTCGTTAGATTTGATTCGTTTGAAAAATTTATATGGAAATTCAATTCAAACCAAATCATATGCAACTTGTAAACATGCTCCATAACCCTGAATTGTCAAGCGATATTTCAAGCTACATACCGGATTAGGACAAGACTAGCAAAAAAAAAAAAAAAAGAGACTTCACTACATGATTAAATCTGTTACTCTTCAAGAGCGAGAAAATGGTCAAAATAAACCAAAACTAAATTCGATATGCCAAAAAAACCTGAACTAAAATATGGTGTAATTTTCTACCTTTTGGACATAAAAATTCAAATTTCCTATCCAAACTATTGAATATAAGTCAAATCCAGCATTGGCCGCAAATCTGTTAGTCAATCAGTTAGCAGCGTTAACTCAGCAGTCTGAGTCAGGTGCCACATCAGCTAAAGAGTCCACAGTTGCTGAGTCAACTGTCACGTCAGCTGCCACATCATTAAAAAAATCCAAATTTTTGGTTTTCAATTATTTTTAATAATGATATTATTTTTCTATATATATTATTTGTCTAAATTTTTAATATTTCATTAATCTTAATTACCTAAAAATGATTCTATTTAAATCTCAATTTTTATGTTGTAAATATTCTTTTAATCACACGAGCTAAAAATATATAATTAATTGTTCTTTGTGGAACTATATTTTAAAAGAATATAAACTTTATATTTATGGATAGATAAAAAAATGAAATCGAACATAACCAATTATATCATTAGAAAAATTATAATTGTATTTTTGATAACACATATTGCTAATATAGTTTTTTCAAACTGGTTTCCTTCCGCACAAGTTTAAATTTCACTAAAATTTTATAAAGTGAAGCTCGATAACATATATGATAGATAATATAAATGCAAGTCATTGTAGCATCTTATTTTTTGCAATAAACCTCGAAAAATATAATCATGCATTGATATAAACACTTAACATGTTAAATTATCATATGGAACCATGAAATAATACATCGTATGCATATATACGGAAATATGTCCATTCGAAGTATTAGACTTCTAAATATATAAATAACATGGTAAAAGAAAATATTATTGTAGTATCTCATCTGCTATATGAAAGGGAAACAACATTTTATATAAATGTTTAGTATACATGTTATTTACATCAATCATTATTGGGATTACTAATAATTTTAATAACTCATTAATTTTTTTGGGAAACTATTTATATTAAACCTACTATACATGTTGTCAAAAAATCATTTAACTTTACTTAATTTGTTCAAAAAATAATTTTTAGTGATATAATTAGTTATGTTCGATTTGATTTTTAGTGATATAATTAGTTATGTTCGATTTGATTTTTTTATAAAAATATAACTAGACTTCTTTTAGTGATATAATTAGTTACGTTCGATTTGATTTTTTTTATATCCATAAAAATGAAATTTATATTCTTTTAAATATAGTTGCACAAAGAATAATTAATTATATATTTTTAGTTCGTGTGATTTAAAGAAAATTTACAACATAAAAATTGAGATTTAAATAGAATCACTTTTAGGTAATTAAGTTTAATGGAATATTAAAAATTTAGACAAAATATATATATATATATATATAAATAATATCATTCTTAAAAAAAAATTAAAAAAAAAATTTTCGATTTTTTTTAATGACGGATGACGTGACAGCTGACTTAGCAACTGTGGACGTTTTAGCAAACCTGGAAGCTTCTGAGTCAGCGCTGTTAACGGGTTGACTAACAGATTTGCTGTCAATGATGGATTTGGCTTAGATTCAATAGTTTGGGTAGGAAAATTGAATTTTTATGTATGGAATGTAGAAAATTGCACTGTATTTTAGTTCATGTTTTTTTCGGCAGATCGAATTTAGTTCAGGTTGATTTTGACTATTTTTCCCTTAGACCATCTCCATCCATAAACCCTTGTTTTTGGTTCATAACATTTTTTATTACTAATTTTCACGCAAATCAATACTAACAAACTTTGTGTTGGTTCTTAATTATTTCTTCTTCCATCCCTAAAACTTTTGCTTTGGTTCTTAACCACAAAAAATAAAATTTTACAAAATTTATAATTTTGAACATAAAGATAAAAAACATAAAATATATTGCATTTGATAAGTTTTGAAACATAGAAAAACATACAAAATATTAGATTGAAAATTCGCAAATTAAACATAGAAAGACATACAGAGAAGAACTAGTTTACATTTGAGGGATGTTTATGCCATACATGCTCAATCAAATCCGCTTTCAATTGTTCGTGCTTTATTAAATCACGAATTTGATTTCGATTGGCCATCATACTGTCGACATCTAGAACTGTATCCATATCGGTGAAGACCGGATTCTCCACTTGTGAAGTGTTTCCTCCTTCTTGCTCGAATTCAGATACATCGATAAGATTGTATCTATCTCGTTCGTCTTCAACTATCATATTATGCAGTATGATACATGCTCTCATAATCTTTCCAATCTTTGCCTGATCCCAAAAACGAACCGGGTTTTTCACGATCGCAAATCGAGCTTGCAAGACTCCAAAAGCTCGTTCGACATCTTTCCGGAAATGTTCTTGATACTCAGCATATCTCGATGCTTTGGGATCTTGTGGAATCTTGATTGTTGGCATAAAAGTTGCCCATTTAGGATAAATACCATCTGTGAGATAGTAAGCCAACTTATATTTCCGTCCATTGACATAGTAACTCACTGCCGGAGCTCGACCTTGTAAAATATCATCAAAAACAGGTGAACGATCAAGAACATTGATATCGTTTAAGGTACCTGGGGATCCAAAAAACGCATGCCAAATCCAAAGATCATGTGAAGCAACAGCCTCTAAAACAATTGTTGGTTTTGCAGAGCCACGTGTATATTGTCCTGCCCAAGCGGTTGGGCAATTCTTCCACTCCCAATGCATACAGTCGATGCTCCCTATCATCCCAGGAAATCCACGTGCCTCTCCGACGTCAAGTAGCCGTTTAAGATCATCTTTTGTGGGTCTTCGTAGATAATCATCCCCGAACAAAGATATTATTCCGTCCACGAATTTTTCCACGCATAAGATTGCCGTAGTTTCAGAGAGCCGAAGGTATTCGTCGACCTTGTCAGCTGCACAACCGTATGCCAAAATACGAATAGCTGCTGTGCACTTTTGTAGTCCGGTTAGACTAGTCCTTCCCGTAGCATCTTGTCGTTGTTGAAAGTATGAAATGTGAGTGGATAGTCGATCAACTATTTTCTCGAACAAGGGCTTGTTCATTCTAAAACGTCGACGGAACATATACGCCGGGTATGTGGCATCTTCGGCGAAATAATCCTTGAACAAGCGTTCATGGCCTTCTTCACGGTTTCTTTCTATATATTTTTTTTCCCTCTTCTCCTTTCTAGGCTGACCATACCCAGCGGTTGCTTGCTCAAAGATTTGATCCCATGCTTGGTCAGATTCTTGGTCATAAGGGTCACGGTGATCATGAATAGAGAAATGATGATTAGAAGAAGAACCCATAAAGTTGGTGTTTAGTAGAAACTTGGGTTTTTTAAAAAAGTAGTTTGGATTTCAGAAAAGAGAGTAGAAGTTTTTGTTGTTTTGGTTTTGCATGAACAAGGATGAAGAGAGAGAACAAGAACAAGAGAAGAGAAATGTGAACAAGGAACAAGAGAAGAGAAATTTTATGTTGTTCTCGTTGGTTTTAATGATCAAAGAATACTTCAATATATAGAACTTTTCAATGCAAGAAAACAAAAACAATAACAGCAGAAAACTCATGTGAGCAAACAGAGTAAATAAGAAAATAAAACACGTGAAGCTTTGTCCTTGGCCTTTGTCTCCTCCTTCAGCCTTCCCGTGAGTAACAGCTTTGTCTGATGCATTTGTCTCCTGCCTTCACGTGAGTAAGCTTTGTCTCTTTACTCACGTTCCATCAGCCCACTAGATTAACTTGTTCGATACCTTGCAGTTTAAAACAGAGATTATTAAATAAGTCATAAAGCAATGTAATGTAATGTAATAACAGCAAGTATAAACATTGATTCCGGAAATCAATAACAAATCAATAAAATCGGAGATCAAGAACAAGCAACAAACCTGAGAGACGTGGCTGCCTTCCTTCCAAGTCCGAAAATCAGAAACCTAATATTAGAGGGTACAAAACACATGAAAATCAGAAACCTAATATTATCCGAAAAAAGAAAGACAAATTACAAAGGGAAAATGATGGTTTTCTAAATCAGAAACCTAACTTAATAAAGCCGAAATTCCTAGCATTTAGATCCTAGAAAACACATAAAAGCTAATCTAACATCATGTAATCGATTAGCTTGTCCTTGAGAGCAATCTCTTTCTCAGTAAGTGGTTCCTTTTTAGCTAGAAGACTATCTAGAATTGCATGATTCGACATCCTTTCCCTCAAGGCTAAGTCTTGTTTCCTATCAGCCGACATGGTCTCATATTTCTCAGCTGAAATGGGATCACTTTCCCTTGTGCCCTTCTTAGCTTTCGCTTTTGCTGCTTTCACTCCTATAGGCCGAGCCATGGCTTCATCCACATCCTCTAAAACTATTGGCGAGCTTCCATCACCCTTTCTTCTCTTTGAGCTTCCACCGGGTTTGGTATTGAACGAAGCACGCCATTTCTGGTCATTACGGAGCTCTTTCCAAGCATGCTCCATGACGAAGCCGCTCTTTTGATCGTTTTCAAATATCTGGTGAGCCAGCTTGAGAGTGTCATTTTCGTTTTGGCCACTGGTTGTCTGAGTTTTGGCAGCCTCGTAGGCACCAACAAACTTGCCAACCAAGTCGTTTATCCTCTGCCACCTCTGCTTCAAGATGGATTGATCTCTAAACGGAAGTCCAGCCACCTTAGGACTTGAGTTGTAGTAGACAGTGATACGTTTCCAAAACGTGCCGGCTTTCTGCTGATTCCCAACAATTGCATCCTTGCTGGTGTTAAGCCACGCACTGATGAGGACATTGTCTTCTGTTGAACTCCATCTTCTTCTTCCTCTACGCTCCGTAGGTGTAGGTGTTTGTTCCTCTAGCACCGGAGCATCAGGCGATTGAGAAGAAAAAGGGACTTCGGCTGATCCTAAATCTACGCCTTGGGAGAAGGAGCTATTCTCCTGCCTTGTTAACAGATCAAGGTAGCTGGTTCTGGAAGTAAATGGGTTCGGGGAATCCATTTCCGGAAACGGGAAAGAAAATACTTCGACAATGGAAGAAGAAAACGAGGAACAAAGAGAACAAGGTATTTGGGTTTGTGTTTACGAAGAGCTCAAAGAAGAAAACGAGAAACAAAGAGAACATACAAGGTATTTGGGTTTGTGTTTACGAAGAGCTCAAGTTCTTGGCTATATAGAAAAAAAAGCATTCAATGGTAACATCTAACACAACACACACAACATTTAACACAACTCATCAATGATCTACAACCACACTAATCTAATCACATTAAATAGAGAACTGATAGTGAACTTTTTACGGTTCGCACAATTAACCCATTGTGCACAATGCCTCAATCTAATGGCATGTCATTGTAGCACTTTGGGATCGAATCCACAGGGAAATAAGAACGACGCACTAAGAATACAGGACGCTATCTAATCTAAGCAAATATCGGGTTTTGGTTTTTATCGGACAATATGAAACATACAAAAACAGAAAAATAAACAAGTAGTTTAGCAAACTAAAACGAACAACAAGACAAGCTCAAACGTTAAATAGCAAAATTAAACAAGTGAATTCTCGGGTAAAGCAATCGACTCGGGTGATTCTCACTCCATTCTAGACACTCAAACATTCAATCAATTGCCTCCATAGGCCCTAGATCCACTACTAAAGATTAATCCACGTCAATGGTATTAATCCCTTTCTTAGTCATCAATCGTCATAAACTTCCGTTCGCGATTCTATGACTAACAAGCATTAATAACAAGTCTAATTAGCCACAATTCACCTTAGACATCAACTCCCGTTGGCTAAGATATGAAAAGCACTCATTGAATTTGTTGGGGAATTTCATCGAACACTTTCCGGGCGAGAAATTCCCTATGATCTAAATCAACTTTGTCANATCTGCATTCAAGACAAAAGTAAAATTCTTAAAACCAATGTGATAGGTTCATAGAGACAGTTTTGTGAACTATTTCACTAAAGATAAATGTCGAACAACCAGAAAACCAAATAATCAAATTGATTTAATCAACCAATTATGCAGTTGAGAAACAAACACAAAAGATACAAGTCAATGATAAAAGTTGTGGTAATGAGAAATAATGAACAAGCAACATATTAGCTACCAATACATCTAAAGAGAAAAATAAACCGGAACTCAAATAGCTACTCAAGTTTTACAATTTCAAACAGACAATCGATGCTCTTTAAAGTTAAAGCAACTAAGCGAAAGAAGCAAAAGCAAATCTAGATTCAGCAAAGATCAAACACTAGATTCAAGAAAAACAGAGACCTTATCTCGAAACGAAGTCTAAGTAAGAGATGAGAGAAGAGGGATTCTTAGCTTTGAACCTCAACCGTAGAAGAACCGAGCGCCCAGGAGATCCTCAACCGTCGCCGGTGTACAGAATCGTGGATTCCAATCGACAAAAAAGAAAGACAGAAATATAGAGATCGAGAGACAGAGAAATCACGATGGAGATAGGAAGATAGGAAAAGTGAGCGACGGGGAGAACGATCAGAGATCGACCGGAGACGATCGCCGGAATCGATTCAGGAATCGGCGGCCGGAATCAGAGATCGACCGGATCGCCTCGTTTGTATCGGTGGAGAGAAAACGTGAGAGAGAGATAAAAAACGAAACAAATGTTTTTTTTTATAATTTTTTCTTTTTGTGTTTTAGTGAATAAACGTGGACACAACACCTGGCAGGTTTTAAACCATGGCAAAAGTTTCCTTATAAGAGTTGGATTTAAGCAAATCTTTTCTTTTATCTTTATTTAAATAGCTAATATTGCTTTAAAACCCTCCTATAATACAGCGATGGAGATGCTCTTACGGTGAAAGACATCAGATTTTGACTATTTTCCATGAAATCAAATTGTAATGAATTATTTATTGATGCAATAATTACAAACAAACAAAAGATTCCTGGAAAATATGACCCATGTGGTTATGGATTAGACAAATGAAGTAACACAAAGGTATTGATTGGACATACAATGGCAATATATTATTTTGATTTTCTTACTACTACTACTAGTCTACTACTACTAAATTCATCGTTTATATGATAGATTCGAAGAAAAATAATAATAAGACTTCTCTACGAACTTACTCGAACCAGAAAATTATAAATTATTCAATTTATAAGACTTTGATCAGAGTAGCAAAGTAATCTCGCGGAAGGTTAAATTAATCTTTTGTTATTACACAAGGACCTTATTGTGCATTTTGATTTTATTCTTGCGCTCACCGATAAAAACACATATCAACTTAATATTTTGAGAACGTATAAAAGAAAGAAAAATAAGAACTAAATAAAGAAATACAACACGCTTAATTTTTGAATATTTTAACACCACAAATACTTCTAATTTTATAGGATGAATATAGTCATCGAGTAATTTATTTACCGAGTTTTCTAATAGATCTAATTATCTAAAATATAATACCATTTCGATTGATTAAATTTGAATGGTTAGATAAATTGACGCTCGAAAAAAACCTATATTATGTTTCATGCAAGTTTTTTAACAACACAAGTTCTGGATACCAGATACACAGGTGCATGAGTAGACGAGAAACCGAACGACTAATTCGTTAAGAAGATCATAAGAATCGTGTTGAAGATCTTGAGAGTCGTATACTTAGTTATGGGGTTCGATAATTGTCCAGGTAAAGGGAGCATAAGCGGCACTTCCCTGGCCTTGGCTCAACCACTGTTAGGACCCTTATCTCCCCACACAACCGTCGCATTGACTCACACGACCGTCGTATTGATTAACACAACCGTCGTATCGGTTAAACGATAAGCTCATTGAAAGCACGCTAGCCTCAGAATCTCAACCCATGATAAAGAGAGAAAGTAACCAGAGCTTATGAAAGATGAAGAGAAGTCTGAAAACTAGAGAGAGTTTAGAGACTCATAGAGAGAGGTTTTTAAGGGGAAAATGAGTTGTTTATTTCACAAGGGGGTACACACATATATATAGTGGAGGTAAAATGCGCTGACATAAGCGCTTACCGCAGCGATTACATCATCGCTTACATCACACCTATTACACATTATTTATTGCGATTACATCATCGCTTACATCACACCTGGTTGCGATTACATCATCGCTTACATCACACTTATTATACATTATTTAAGGCGATTACATCATCGCTTACATCACACATAATTATACATAGTTTGATATATTTGACTTTAAACATAGGTAGATATATATATAGATTGACTTTAATGACCACCTTAATGATCTGTGACCACCTTAATGATCCATCTCGAACTCGATGATATGCTCGTCGCAGCATCCGTAATAATCATCTGGACATTTGTATTCGATTTCTGGATCGTCAAAATCGTCATGTGGTTCTTCTTTGTTTAAACCGATTTTTTGTCCAATCTCGTCGATATTCATCTCGTCGTCCGGAGACTGTGCATCCTGGAAGTATTCTTGAGAGTTAGTCGCAGGAGCTGGTGATGGGACCTGAGTAGTCGCCGGGGCTGGTGATGGGAGAACCAAATTTGATCGGAGTGGGGCCACCATATTCGGTAGGATTTGCTTCATGGTTGGTTTGCTTTCGAAGTACTGTAGGTCTTCGTCTAGACTCATTTGGTAGTCTATAGGATAGTAGTTCCAATTCAAGGTAAACGGAATGTGGAACGTCTGCCTAGCACTGTTGAGGCGAAATGCATGCGTCTGGAAGTCTTTGAATCCTTTGTTGTCATAGACGTTGAAGTCTGGACGAATACCCTTCTTGAAGTCGTCGTGGTGGATAAGTGTTGGTAGTGCGTGCATTTTGTTTGTTTTGACGTTGACTTGAATAGGGCGATGTAAGAAGTATACCGTGTGAGGATTGAAGAACGGGTTGAGGCACCCTTGTCCTTTTAGCTTCTTGTAAGATATGTTGACCGTTTTTGCTGACTTTCTCAGCTTACCACTCCAGGCACTTAGTGGTGCGAACCATGTTAGGAACGTGGAGAG
>PKML01063912.1:5411-18988 GCA_002933935.1 Eutrema yunnanense | reverse complement strand
GATTTACGATAAATCAGCCGGACAACAATAAGTCGGTCATGTCATAGCAATAAGTCGGCCGTCCGAATATAAATCAGCTGTGTCGTGTACTCCTAAGTCAGCCGAAAATTTATAAGTCGGTCGAGGTTCATATAAGTATGCCGTAACATTTGGCTGACTTATGAATATAAATCAGCCGACCAACTAATAAGTCAGCCGTTCTTTTAAATCAGCCGTTCGTCCTGTAAGTCGGCCGTCACTACAGCGAGAAATTTTTGCGGCAGATTTTCATAATACACGTAGGCAGTTTTTATGCCACGTAGGCGTCGCGCCTGTTTTTTCGCTGATGTGGAAAAAAAAGTAATGGCATTTCTGTAATTACGTTTTTGTTATCAAATGCTTAAAAGGGCATCATGGGTATGAAAAACATTTCAGTAATAAAAAAGAGTTGTTGATTAGTCTAGTCATTTTACCTAATTTCTATGCTATTTAAGTAACTCTCTCTTTTAGTTTTTATAGTTAAAATTAAAAAAACAATACTAACAAACGCTTGTGTACTTGTATGTTAGAGTACTTTGATTTGGTCACTAGTATTTTGTCATATTTGAGAGTGATTCGATTCCTTGCATGATGAACTTTCAAAGTTTAATCAATGTGATTTCAAATTTCTGAAAAAAACAAAATAATGGATTCACAATTATTATAAAATATATTTAAAATTGCAAAAATATCTTAAGTAATTAAGCACTAGATCAAAGTGCATTGGTAATGTCCAACATTTAGGATTCGGTGCGTAATTTTGTTCTATTTGTTTGTAACCAACTACAAACATAATGGTCCCCAAACTTATCATAATAATCTTGAGAAGATCTTTGAACAATCAACCCACTTTACAAAGTTAAATTAAAACCATGGTGATAAAATAAAAAATGCTCCAAAGCTTAGGGGCAGTTTTGTAAAATGCTGACCAACAACATAGTCAACAGCTCAACAACTACAAAAGCACTAGAGTCCATTAAGTTCCACTTCACTGGATCTTGTCAATTTCAAAGGATTGTGTAGAAATGAATCTGTCACTTTCAAGATATTAATATGTATGATTTCAAGGGAAAATTGACTGAAACAAGCTTCCTTTAGAACAATATTGTGAAAGAGCAAGTTAATGAAGGAACAACTCTTGATTGATCATGAGATGATTTTTTGATCCCCAAGTTCACAGAACAATCTCCTACACATTCAACTTGATAGCCGCGTCCTGTAAACCAACTGCGGGAAAAGCAGTTGGTCGTTTAGGTCTCAAAGTTTCGACTTTTCTAACTTCCAGAGTGTCATAGCTTCCCCCAAAACGAAAAGTGACTTTGGATTTGTAATAACAAAATCTATTCTATGCAGAATTGGCTTTTTTTGCAGGCTTGAATCTATTCATATGCTTTATGCAGGCTCATAAAGGCCTAACATGTAACCATCAGGGCATCTCATGGCTGCAACCTTAGTTAACCAAAAAAAACCGCAAAAATTCTTCAAATCCCATTTAAGAAAGTAAGTCTCAAATGAACCTTGAACATCTTCAGAAGAGATTTGAAGTTCGTTTTTTTTACCTTTCCGTGTATCTCATACTTGATAGTGCCATCTAATTCTGCTCCTAATGCCATAAGTTTGGTCACTGTTGTATTAATATCTGCGACCGTGAACGATAGAAGCGATGAGTTCCCCTTCTCAGCAACATGATCGCTGCGAAAAAGAAAGTCTTCAAGAGGAAATCACAGACAGCGTAATCACACAAAGCCAAATCCAAACAAGCAAGAGAGGGTATATAAGTTGAGAAACATACATCTCATCCGCTTAAAACAGAGTGTCATTTTCAAAATCCAATCGGACACTCGTGGAATACAAAGGTAAAAAAGACCAATGAGGATGATAAAATCTGGGACTTTAAGACAAGGAATCACATAAGCAGCTATCGTAATCGAACACAAACACCTGAATTAAAGGTTTAACAACTAAAAACATCAAACATCAATCTTGTTCTTGCACAAATGATCCAACAATAAATCTCTACAATTGCAATGAAGTATAGTGAATTTGAAATTTGCAGCTTCATCAGATAAAACGTTTTGGAGAAAATGAAACCAACCAAACGTTCTTTAGACGAATAAACCCAGAAAAGTATTCATTGACGCAAATGATCAAACAGAGTGTGTGCATTTGACTTGACTGAGGATGGAACCAAAAGAAAGTAAATAAAACCTCGGAGATTGCATAAGAGCTAGCTTCAGAGGACCAGAATCGAGCTCGGCCCAGCGTAAAGTCACGACATTGACGGAGAAGTCGAGACCTTGCGCGTAGAATCGAGCCGCTTTTGGTACGTCTCTGTGAAGCTGCAGAATCCACTTAAACGACGCCGTCGCCATCTCTCTCTCTCTAGAGGAAGACGATCAGAAGAATGTGATGAAATCCATTAATTACTTTGAAACAATTTACACAATAGGCCCAATACACACTATTGGGCCTGTCTGGGCCTCATGTGTAAACGTCGCCGTCTCAATCTCGTTTACAAGTTCTCAAAATTCAATAATCCAAAAATTCGTAGAATCTGTGTGTGTTTATCCGACAAGAACTCTCGTTTGCAAATTTCCGACCAAATCAGCCTTTAAATAACCGAAGACGCGACTTCGAACTCTTTGCGAGCTTAGCTTTCAAAGTGTTATCCCTTACTCCTTGAGCTATAGCAATAGCAGAAGATTTCACAGACGACTCGGACGAGCCTATAAGATCAGGTATTACGTTTCTTGAAGTCCATTGTCGAACTGGACTCGCTTGTCTCCGAGAAGATGGGTAACTGCAAGAAGCTTCATCGATTTCACGAGTTTCAGACAATAATCTTCTGTGTGTCCGAATCATTTCCCCCATCACATCATTCTTGTTCGTAGTAGCACACTGATCGATCTCATCCTCTGGTTTGTTAGTCTTGTTCTCTAGCTCTGCATCTTCTTCTTCTTCTTCGATGGCTCTGGTTTTCTTCTTTCCGTTACTCGACATTGCCCACGCCATTTGATCCTCAAACTTCACTTGAAAACTCGACGGGCTTCCAATCTTTCCTTTCGGCTTTTCGTCGCACAAACTGTCTTTGTTTGGTTGGTTAAGTTTCTCAGCCTCGTTTACATGAGATTCCGCAGTTTTCTTGAGCTCGAAGCAATTGGAATCGCTTCCCGCAGAGTCTTCCTCACACTCTATATCCCGCGGTGGTGCACTCAAGGCATTAAACGGGACGGATTCAAGTGAGCTTCGGCGGTTCCTCGGGTTTTCATTCCGCTTCGCCTGAAGGTATGTATCGATCTCAGCCTCGAGCTTATCCAACACTGAGCTACTGTTACCATTCAGTGTATCTCCACCTTCTAATCTCATCTGCATCCTTTCGTCAAGCCAAGATTCCGCGATATGAAGAACCATATGATCTTCTTCCCGACCCGCCCAATCCTTATCCAAATTCTTCTGCTTTAAACCGTGAATTTCCTCTTCGTAACTCTTGATCCCTTTCGCAAACTCATCGCAGAGTATCTCCATCATCTTCTTTGACTTATTCCCTCTCTCAAGCTCCTTGACGCAGTTAGACAACGTAGACTTCAATTCGGAGAGCTCTCTTGCCAGTTTCCTATGCAAACTCTCAGAACGTTTTCTAAGTTTCCGCTCATCTTCTAACTCTTTCCTCACAGACTGAACCGCAGAGCTTATCCGTTCAACTTCCTTATTCTTCCGGGAGAGTTTTTCCTCAGAGAGTTGCTTCACCACACTTTCTAGCTCGTGTCTATCGGCTTGCTGGTACCTAAGAAGCTCTTTGATTCGAACACGTGAATGAGCCAGCTCGGTTTTCAGAGCTTTTATCAAGGAGATATTGGCGGCATGCTGCTCCTCGAGGCTCCAAATACGGTTCAATACTTTAAGAAGTTCGGTTGATGTCTTGAGATTGTAGTGAGGTTCTCTAGACGGTCTTCCTTGGAACTCCATTGAACTACTTGGCGTTACTGCTTTGTTGTATGTCGCAACCTCGAGGGAGCTTTCGTAACTAGCAGGAGATACAGGCTGAAGAGCGTGGTTGTTTCTTTCGATTGATTGATGATGCTTCATCAACATTTGACCGATCTGCCTCCTCAGACTTCCCGCACTCTCCGGCTGAGACAACGTAGGACCATTTCAGAACCAAAACACAAACCAAAGCGAGCTGCGCGCCATTGAAATTAGAAAAGAACCATAAACTCTTACTGAAAAACACCAACTTCAAAAAATTCACATTGTGTTAAGATTCAAGCCAAACAAACTGCTCACACGACTTAGAGTTTCATACTAAATCACTTCTTCACCAACCTAAGTGTATACTGTCTTCTTTCTAGCTTAACAGTTAGGAGTTTGAAACACCATTAAATGTAACCTTTACTCTGTTTTTCATTTAACACTTGAATCCTAATCAGTTTCAATACCAATCACTTGAGTTAAAAAAAGCCAAGAACAGAGTAAAGCTTGACTAAACCCAGAATACCAAAATCAGCAGCAGCTCATCAAGACCCACGTTTCAAAATCCAAACTTTAACAATACCCATAATCATAAACCGATTGCTTCGAGCTTCAGAGCAAATGAATCTAGGACAAAGACTGATGAATTGTCCCAAAAATCCAGAAAAAGGGTAAAATCCTAGAGAGAGACCTGATGATCAGGAGAGGGATCTCGGAGGAATTGAGAGAGGTCGAGACCGTTCTCCTTAACCGCCGCAGCCTTGCCGTGACGTTGTCGGCGGTTACTAGTTCCGGCGAAATCGTTTGCCCCGCGATGCATTTTAGCAGCAGCAGGAGGAGGAGAGAAGGAGCGATCTTCGTAGTTGTATTGATGAAACTCCCAGAAAGCAGCAGCGAGCTTTCTAGAGGAAACGATTGATGGTGAGAATTTAGAGGAAAGGTTAGGGACGAAGCTAACATGCGCCGGAGTTGAAGGTCGATGATTATTATGATTCTTCAACTTTTCCACCAATCTCTCCACTTTGTGTCTCTCGCCATTCTCTTCTTCTCCTCTTCTTACTTTACTTTCCATCTTTTTAGGGGCCAAAAAGCAAAAAGGTTTCACCTTTTTTTTCTTTAAATCAATCCAAAAAGCCCTTTTCACACTCATCCATAATTTCGCAAATTGTCTTGTGAATTTGTTTTACCTTGGATACTTTGGATGTGGGGTTTACTGATTTGTGTTTTTGCCCTTTTGAAGGATTTCTCTACTTCAATGGATACAATCAGTTTGTTTGAGTCACGTCACTATCACACTAATTGCGTCACCAGCTAAATAATAATAAAACAAAACATGGAAATCTGGGCAGTGCCGTGATAATAAGACGATTCCTTTCATCTTAGACTTGCTTTCGCGATTTGGGATCAAACCCAAATTCATGGATGAGTATTGAGATAAGAGAATCTTATTCTGGGTTGATGACAAGGGTTCAGGCGAGCAAACGGCGACGAGTTAGTGTTGTCTAGTAGAAATAACTCAGGCGTGGGTATTCGGATATTCGGTTCGATTTCGGGTATAGAGGTTTATGATCTATATAGATACCGAAATAGTTTTGGTTTGGTTCCGGTTCGGTACCAATCGGTTCCGGTTCAATTCGGATATAGAAGATTAAGAACTGTAAAATATCCGAAAAGTTTCGGTTCTCAAACGGTTCGATGAACTCGGGGCCCCAGTAAATAGTAAGACACGAAATCGGGGCCCTTACTTTTATTGTTTCGTGTCTTACTACTTCTAGCAATCAGACCAACCACCATATTATATTAATGGAAGAAACTTAAATCATGGATTTTATAACGAATTAATCAATTATTTAGATGATAACAAAAATAGTTACATAAAATAGTTAAAAGATAATAAGTAGACAACATTATTCTGAAGTAGTAGTATAAGCTTAAACTACTACTTCAGAGCAGGAACTCTGGAGTTTGAGGGACATTTGAATTTTTTGTTCTCCAAAAACACCAAAGCAAAACACGTAAAAAAAACAAAGAAAAACAAAAATACCAAAAACAATGAGAAAAATCTCAATGTCTGCGGTATGCTCGTTAGGTCTTATTTCATCCCCCATTGTGAGAGAGAGAGAAAAATGGCGTTACCATGAGAAACGAGAGAGAGAGTCTATTGTTCTCTTTATTTTTGAGTTCTCACCATTGCAACGTAGTAGACGGCCTTGTGAGGAACGAGAAGCTTCTCTCTCAACCAGTTTTTAGATGGTTTGTGAAGCAATCCCCAGTCAAACACAATGTCCCAATATGTGTCGTAACAAGTTGCCAACGCCGAGAAAACCCAGGCAGCGATTTTCCAAATGTTTCCTCTGTTAAGGCTATAAGTTGTTCTCAAGCACACATCGACAATGGTCAGTAGCCTTGGCTTGAATCTTTCTCTTCGATTAATCTTTGAACACACTGAAGGAAACGTGACCAGTAAGGAATCAAGGTATCATTTGATTCAAAATTTGTAAAGTGATAACTTTTTATTAAAAGCAGCAATCTAATCTGATTGTCCAAATACATTTTGTAGTATAAATAGCAATACTCTAATCAGATTTTCATTAGTATTAGTGAAAAAGGAAAAAGTGTTTAAGCCAAAATAAGCAAAAATGTGAGCAAAATATGAGCAAAATAAGGATTTGGTTTTCTCTTGAGGCTCTCTTTTGTTTTCTTATTCCTTTTTTTTTTGAAATTTTTTTTCAAAAACTATTGTAATGAGTGTGCACAACTTCCCATTCAATACATCCACCCACTTGATTTCCCATTATTCCGCTTTGAGCTTACTTACTTGTGTCCCACTAGTCTCTCGACATGGAGAGCAACAAGGACTCTTTTGAGCTATATTGCTCACAAGCCCGACCCGTAGGGCATGCGAGCTAGGCGATGGCTTAGGACCACCATATTTTTTATGTTTTTATGGGTCACATATTTAGTTTTAGGTTAGTAATATATAATGCACAAAATTTGAACACCATGTTTTTATTTAAAATATTATTTTGTAATTAAAAAACAATTGGTTTGTGTCACATAATTATTTTTCAGAAATAAAGTTTTGTTATTTTTTTTATTTGGTGTATTTTTTCAGAAATGCAAATAGAAGTTTTTTTGTTTAACTGCAAAATTTGTAATTTACAAAAGACCACATTTTTTTATCTTGCCTCGGACCACCATTTCTGTTGGACCGGGGCTGATTGCTCAATTATGGTCACATGCATCTCTCTCGTAAACACTACTCTCGGAATTCATTGATGTCACGTATGTGTGATTATATCGCTCTACATTGCTCTATAAAACGACCCTCAGCTCGTTAAACACTCACCCCAAAACACAAACAAAAAACACCTAAAGAAAATTTAAGGATGTCTTCTGCCGAGTCCTCATCATACTTCGAGAAGCTCAAGATGTGTATGCAAAAGATGACGACGTCCGAATCCTCCCCACCGCCTCGCAACGATCCAGCAGTTGAGCCGTTTTGGGAGCGTGCTAGGAGGTACCAGGAAAACCCGGCCGCGGGGTGACCGCCGTCATCCGAGAGTAAGGAGTGTCAGAAGTTGGAGAAACAGTTTTTTGATATGGTCTTCAAGGACGGAAATTAAGTGAGAGCCACCGTCGGAGCTTGGTGGGAGAACCGGAGAAGGAGAAGCTGTGTGTGTTGTTTGTTTTCCAATAAAACTTCTCGTGTGTGTTGTGTTGTTTGTTTTCCAATAAAACTTCTCGTGTGTGTTGTGTTGTTTGTTTTTCCATTAAAGCTTCTCGTGTGTGTTGTAATTTGTTTTTCTCTCAATTATGTCTTGTTTTAAATGGTGTGTAAGGAATGAATTTTAATTAATGAAAATTCGTTTGTTATGAAAACCGGATTCAAACGATTAGAAACATCATCATCGACAACAACAATATAACGATATTGCTCCATACTAGTGATGGGCATAATAACCGAACCGAATGAAACCGAATGAAACCGAACCGAAATTAATGGTTCGGTTTGGTTATGGTTATTTCACAATAACCGAATGGTTATTTTTTTAGATATCTATTGGTTATGATAACCGAATGGTTATTAACCGATAACCAATGGGTATCCATGGTTATCAAAAAAAAATTTATGTTTATTTCCCCTAATTAACCGAAATAATCGAAATATAACCGAAATAACCGAAACTAACCAAAATTTAACCGAAATATTTCCGAAAGTTAACCGAAATAAGCGAAATATTTCGAAATGTAACCGAAATAACATAAATATTTTGAGATTTAACCGAAACTTAACTGAAACTAACCAAAAATATTTGAAATTTAATCGAAAATAACCGAAACCATTCTGTTAACCAAAAATAACCGAAATTTTTTGGTTACCAAGCGGTTATTAATTTTGATAACCATACCAAACCGAACTGAAAACTGTTACTAATCGAATGGATAGTAAAAGACATAACCGAATATAACCGAAAACCGAAATAACCGAACCGAACCGAACCGAATAACCATATGCCCATCCCTACTCCATACTAATTAATTAGCTCTGTCGTCCGGAAATCTTAATTTCACGAAGATATTAAAAATAGAAGAAGACTTATATATCTTTTAGAAGTTTGAAAACTAAAAAAAGGTAACGAAAAATAAAGTATTTAAAAAGATGATTAGAGAATTAGTTTCAGTTTACGTACGATGCTTTCCCTCTCTTACCTTTAATCAAATAAGAAAGAACTGTTTGGGCTTCACTTGAATTCAATATGCAATAAAATGTTGTGATGGAATGATATTCAAATCTTAATAATGCAATAAAACAGGTGAGATCAATTTCTCATAATTAAGTAATTTTTTTTTCTTTTTCTTTGAGTTCCAAAAGTACTGCTACCAAATTATATTCCAAAGTTTTGTGGCAACTAATTAAAGAAAGAAAATTTATCAACATTCGGTTTAATTTGGACATACGAAAGATAATTGTCTGTGCTTGCATTAACTTATTTTAATTTCCTCTTTAATTATGTCCTCAAAATATAGAATAGAAGATCTGACCCAAAAAAAAAAAAGAAGATGTGAGTGTGACCAAAAAACAAAATATAGACTTGGGGCACGGGCTTGGAAGTGGGACTCATGGGCCGTGGCTTATGGACGTATGGGGTAGGATTAACCGGTGGCCTTAAATTAGAACCTTAAGTATGTATCGATCAATCGCATGGGTTAATATTTTAATTGATTTCTTAATGATCAAGTGGCACAAGCAAAAGATGATCGTCCATGATTTATTAATTGTGGATAGAATTGATCAAATTATATTGTAGTTTTACATGGATTAAAAACAGATAATAGATGCGAGATTATTGAAAATTAAAAAAAAATTAGAATCTCTCTCGAGTTCGCCCTAGGGCCGCCTACATAAAATCAACCCGCTCTCCCTCTCTGGTGGTCGGTTTTTCTCACCGTCACCGTGAGAGGGACCCCCCTGTGACCTGTCTTCCTTCGCTACTGCTAGTTTACTGAGTTTTCAAATTTTTGTTGTTGGTTTGGTCTCCGTCGTCGCTTGTTTTCCTCGGTTGAGTTCGCCGGCTTGTAGCTCGCCTGGATTCGCACGGTCTCTCTCGTCTCTCCCTTCGTCTGTTGCTCGAGGACGGTGACTCGATGGATTTGAATTGGAGATTTCGTCAAGTTTCCGTGTATGTTATCGCCGCCGATTTGCCCAGGACTCGTAGTCGGTGTCCAAGCTCCTACTCGGACCGCAAGCTCTTGGATCTGGAAGAGTTGCTGGTATCATCTCCGTTTCTGCCCAGCTCGAGGACGGCTGAGTCAGGTTCTTCGACGTTGCAGCCTCCCCTCCTCTCGTCCACGGAGCTTGAGTCCTTTCCATCGAACGCCTCTTTGTCGAGCTGTTTTTCGCCGAGTTGTACCGGCCAAGTATTTGCTCCTTCTCACCGGCAGGTGAAGATCTTTACTTCGGCGCCACCGGATCCGACCCAAACACCGGTGCTTCCAGTTCCGCCAATCCCTCCAGATCCACCCTCTCCATCTCCGTCACCATCCTTGCTTCCTCCGAGACCATCCTCGCTTGCTCAGGCGGTCTCCTTGTTTCCTCCTCCGGATCCATGGCGTTTCACTAGGTTCTCAACTTATGCTCCTTCTTCGAAGCGACTCTTCTCCGACTCTTTTGTGAAGTTTCTCGCTGGACCGTCGTCCTTCTCCGGTGAAAGTCCCCTGCGCTCATCTCCGTTATTCATCGTCTTCTTCGTCGATAAGAATGGCCCTTGTTTTGATGATTTGGGCCTGGCCCATGAGTTTATTTGGCTGGCACAATCAAAAGTGACTAACTTTCAACTTTCCAGCTTTGCCGAGAATGTCTTGTCGACGCATCCGACTTTGTTGGTTCCGATGTCGTTTCTATCGACGCATTCGAGCTTTTGCTTAAATTCGTTGTCAATCTTCTATGAAGAATTATCTGTTTTAGTTTCTATGGTTTTTATGCTTTATTGTATTAAGCTAAGAGGATGTTTAATTCCCTCTTCTATTGTAATTCGGCCAGTTTAAATTAATGGATTAAAGTGTTTGACAAAAAAAAAAGATGCGAGATTATTGAATACAAAAATATGGCTAGCCGGTTTACGAATGACGTTTGATCTAATGAAATTTACATGTTTTATAATCACATCAACTAATACATTTTGGTCAAATTTTCAAAAGTGGTTTACTTTATAGTTGAGGAAATTATTTAATTTTAAAGTTTACTTTGCTTCCTTGTCTCTCAAGTTTCAAATACGAGTCGCATCTTTATATACATGAGCCTTTAGAAGTGGAAATAAGCCCATTATTTTTGTGCCAACTTAACTAAAGGCAGCACTAATCAATGATTCTATGGCACAAACAAATCAAAGCTAGACAATGAAACAAAACATACACAGATGTTATAAATTTAGAGTAGTATAGTGATCTAACTCTTCTGCATCATTCCATTTCATTGGTTAAGATTAAGATTCGATCGAATTCATAGGAAGATTAACACAAAAAATGCTAAATTACTCTAAATAAAGAAAAAATGCTAAATTACTCTTAAGTAAAGAACAAAAAATGCTAAATGAGGAAATTATTTAATTTTAAAGTTTACTTTGCTTCCTTGTCTCTCAAGTTTCAAATACGAGTCGCATCATACTAATCATACTAAGCAAACAATAATCCGATACGTGTAAGCATCTTCTGATTTTTGATTAACACGTGTGATAGTTGGAAGGTCGAGTATTAGACTACGTATTTGAAATGAAGAAGAAGAAAGAAAAGCTTGATACAAACGACATGAAGACTAAATTTTAAAACGAGACTTGTATGAATCTGTGCATGACTTTCTCATTCATATTATCATCGATGTTGCCTCCTGATTGATATGAGAGCAAGAAGACCGACTCAATCAACAGAAAAAAGTTTGGTAGAAGAAACAAAAGAATGCCTGATGGAATTTCTCAAATGTGTTTTGCCAATTATGCAACAATTGTGTTTTTGGAATTTAGTTAACCCAGCAAGGTCTTATTAACAATCTATGGGCTTACGAGCCCACTAACGGCGGAAAAATAAAGAGTCCATTAACTTCGTAGTGTCGACCACTTAAACTAGGATTTAACCCGCACTAATTATAGTGTGGAGTTTTTTTTTTAAAGAAACTATTGGAATTTAAGAAAAATTATTTTTATTTGTATTTTATAATATGTCTAACTCATGATTATCGATAGATTTCTCAAACAGAATAATTTATCTATTTAACCGGTTTTGCAGTGGATTAAAATATTATTCGGGCTAACCCGCAAATTCTATAATCTTGAAAAAATAACTCTAATATGCACCGTTTAATGACTATATTTTTGTGATTAGTTCACGAACTCTTAATAAAAAAATCAATTTTCTCCTGTCTAACTTTTTTATAAAATTAGTAAAATATTTTTCAACTTTTATTTTGATATATATTCAGAGATTGTGGAAAATATGATAGAGAGACTGATACTAATCTGCACACAGCAAAAAGAAAATGAGTAGATTAAACAATATTGTAAATAGTGATTGTGGAAAAAATTAGAAAGAAAAGATAAAACTATTTTATTTGAATATACATATTTAATATATATATGATGAAAAACCATGACATATAATGTAATGGTCTCTGTTATTTTCGTATGGTTTATATCGGCATATGGGAGCCATCTTCTAGTAAAATATAGAATATTAGTTACCACGATTCATATCATGTATTAATCAGTAGGTAAGAATATTAGTTACCACGATTCATATCATGTATATAAGGGCAATTTTCAAAAATACTTCTAAAATAAGTTTTTGTTTCAAACATACCATCATTAATTTTTTTCTTTCCAAAAATACCATAAACATTGATTTTTTCCACAAGTACCACAAAATTAATTATAAACCCTTCAAATTCATTTGTAATTAGTGTTTGTCGTATTTGTGGAAAAAAACATAATTTATTGGTAGTTTTGGAAGAAAAAAAAAACTAGTGATGATATGTTTGGAACAAAAACTCATTTTACTGTTTTTTTTAAGAAATTTCTTTAAATATAATACTCAAGTAAGTAAATATATCTACTATAAAACTATTAAGCGTAATTCATTAGAATAGGTGGAGAGTCGGAGACAAAGTCCAATTCATGAGAATTATTAGATCATAGAACAGTTTTTTTTTTAATATTTTAATTGTTCAATGAGCTGGGCTTAACTAGTAGAAGTGTTATTATATATGCACTTTATCTAAAGAATTGTGGTTTGAATTTTCTACCGTGATATCATGAAAAACAAAATTCAACCAGAATATTCGATGATTCATTTCACATTCTATGTGTAGAGTGTAGATTCATTCACCCAAACCTCCATGGCCATATTCTCCGGGGCAAACGTAGTCATACATCACAATTATATATTATTAAATTATATGTGTTAAGAAGTGGATAATGCTTATCCATTAATCGCCTCAAAACTTATCGACTTACTTCAATATTTTATACTTTCTTTGTGCCTATAAATAGAGTCACATGCTATGTAAAAACACAACAGTAATAATAAGAAGAGAATCATCACTTCTCTCAAAACATTTTCTCTCGCTTACTCTCCCTATCTCATATAATAAACGTATATATATATATTATATACATAAAACACATACCTCACCATATATTACATATATAGTTTATAACACGTTATCAGCACGATCGTCTCTCGATCCGACGATCCGTTCATATACCAAAAACAAGGTTAGGTTTAATTTATGTTCAATTTATTTACGTTTATATATTGTTTCGGGATGATAAGGCGCTGCCTTCCCCGAACCGATCGTTATGATAGGCTCTGCCTTCACGATCATGATCATATGGTAGACTATGTCTCCGCAGATCATATGGCAGGTTCTGCCTCTTTAAATACATGGTTGGCTTATGATCATATGGCAGACTATGTCTCCTCAGATCACTGCCTCCATAAAATAAATGTCCCGAAGACATTTATGAAAGGTTCCAGAAGAACCACATAACAAAAATAATGTCCAGAAGACATATTTAAAATAAATATGTCCAGAAGAC
>PKML01063907.1:0-13534 GCA_002933935.1 Eutrema yunnanense | reverse complement strand
TATTTTCTGTGGTAACAATGATTCGACTTCCGAAACCAAACCAAGAAGGCTCGTTAGCCAAAACCTCTAATTGCTCTAGATCATCTACATCATCAAGAATGATAAGCACTCTTTGATCTTTTAGCCATTCTTGTATTGCTCCTAAATGATGTACCCTCATATTCTTTTGGTTCAAAATCTTGGACAGAAATTGGTTTTGCAAACACAGCTTCGAATCATAATCATCAACACCCATTATGTTCGTACAACTTCCCTTGAGGTTCCCCATAAAACATCGAAGTGGAAAATTGGTTGAGAGTTGATTGTATAAAGCTCTAGCAATGGTAGTCTTACCGATTCCGGCAGGACCCCAAACTCCAATCATCTTCACTTGATCGCACCCGAGGCATAACAAAGAGTCCAATTTCCTCAAGTGAGCTTCCATCCCCACCATCCCCTCAAAATCCTTTGACAGTGTAACATTCAGTATCTTTGAAACATCTGTAGCAATCATTTGGATCATCTCTGCTTCATCATCCCTAACAAAAGCAAACAAAATCGTGTTGGTGTATTTTTTTTTTTAATATTATTTCCATGTCAATTTGATGAATCATTTTACTCACAAAACCATGTTGATGGGACTAAAACTACAGAAAACTCGCCATTGAAAGATAAAAGAAACGACAAACCAGTTCAGATAGTGTTCTCCGGCTATGTCTGCGACATCAGCCAAAGCTTTGCTCCATATCTGCTTCTCTTCCTCAGTTTTCCCTTGACAAGTTTTCTCGAAAGCGATTCCGACATCCCCGCTTTGTTTCCGAACATGTGACGGATCAACATCATAAAAAATCGTCATCACTATCTGCCCTCGATCTCTTTTGCACTTGAAGATTTCCACCAATTCATCTAGACACCAGCTCGAAGAAGCGTAATTCTTCGAGAGCACAACGATGGAGACCCTCGATTCTCTAATGGCCTGGACGAGCTCAGGTCCGATCGTGTGGCCTCTCTCGATCTCCTGATCCTTGAACGTTGTGATCCCTTTGCTTTCAAAGTGATTGCGTAAGTGGCTGAGAAATCTTCTACGAACGTCTGGCCCGTGGAAACTCGGAAAGACATGGTATCTCTTCCTTGAGTAAGTCAAAGCAGAAGAAGCCATGAGTATCTATTTCTTGACAAGACTAATTGAGGGAAATGGCGAGAAGAGAAGAGAAACTTGATATCAAATGCAGATTGGTTGACTTTATCCTAGTCTTTGCATAATCCAGGCTGGACACGAAACTTCCTCAAAGTCGTCGTCAATAATCCAATTAAGTGACACACTGATTTAATAATAATCTCTATATTATTATTTAAAAAATTATTTAGAAAAATAAACTTTATTTGGTAAGTTATTACATAATATGTCATTGCAAATAAAAAATAATAATTGAAATAGAAAATGATATAATTCTCTTTTAATATTATTGATGAAAATATAAAAATTATTTATTCTTTATTAAAAAAGTTATTTACTATTTAGTTTCTTCATTATTATGATATTATTAAATAATTATCAATCCTTACATATTCAAATAAAATATATTCGAGATCTTGTAATATTTTTCACTATGATTATTATATTTTATTTGAATATATATCAAATCAAAAGTTTGAAAAATATTTTACTAATTTTGTAAAGATTTAGACACGAAAAATTTGATTTTTTAAAAATTTGTGGACTGGCCACAAAAACCATAATCATTAAGCAGTGCATATTAGAGTCATGTTTTCAAAATTATAATTTTTTGTGGGTTAGTCCGAATAATATTTTAATTCATTGCAAAACGGGTTAAGTAGACAAGTTAATCCGGATTTAAAGTTCTATATATAATCATTTGTTAGACATATTATAAAAGTCATATAATTTTATTTTTTCTTAAATTTCAAAACAAATTTTTTTAAAAAATTATTCCGTACTATATACCTAGCGCGGATTGAATCTTAGTTTCTAATTAATTAGTCCTTTAATACATCTCCCGGACGTGTGTATATTTTCACAACGTGAAGGCCATAACATAAATTCTATGTATATGCAATATTTTATACTTACCAAACTCGCGGGAACACATCATATATGGATGGACTCCAGAGAAGGCGGACACATGTTTTCAACGATCAAAATCAACCTGCCGAATAAGAACATTTCCAAAAATTTTCCTGCAATTTTTTTTTCTTAATTTTCTTAATTTTAGCAGCACAGAAGAATTAGAGATTCTCTTTCTCCTTTGAATCTGCCGGTGAATTGAAGTTGTATTGAGGTGATTGTTTTTCCTATTTTTTTCCTTTCAAGTTTTTTTAAAAAATCGATTTGAGATTGTTTTTGGATTATCAGGTTGGAGATTTGTTCTTCTGATTCAGTTCGTGTATGATGTGATTTTATCATATGCTCGATTTATCGATCCTTAAAAGAATAAAGGATCTTCATTTCAGGTTTAGCCTCGAAACCCTAACATTGCTTGGATCTACATATCTGCATGTTGTCTCATTTTGATCTTATTATATGTTGTATAAATAAATGTGTAATGTAACTGAAATTTTGATCAGTTTTCTGTTATTTTTCTTCTTTTGTTTTTTTTTTCTAGCAATTCATAAAATCTCAAGCCTACTGAATTAAATTGTCATTTGTCAATGGAGCAATTCAGACAAATCGGCGAGGTTTTGGGAAGTCTAAATGCACTAATGGTGTTACAAGATGATATATTGATCAACCAAAGACAATGTTGTTTGTTGTTAGAGATCTTCAGCTTAGCTTTCAACACTGTCGCAGAAGAGATCAGACAGAATCTCAAGCTTGAAGAGAAGCACACTAAATGGAGAGCACTTGAACAGCCTTTAAGGGAGCTTTACAGAGTGTTTAAAGAAGGAGAGTTGTATGTGAAGCATTGTATGGACAGTAGCGATTGGTGGGGCAAAGTCATCAACCTTCATCAGAACAAAGACTGTGTTGAGTTTCATATACACAACTTGTTCTGTTATTTCCCGGCGGTTGTCGAAGCGATCGAGGCAGCCGGGGAGATTTCGGGTCTTGACCCATCTGAGATGGAGAGAAGGAGAGTTGTGTTCTCAAGAAAGTATGATGGAGAGTGGAATGATCCTAAGCTTTTCCAATGGAGGTTTGGGAAACAGTATTTGGTACCGAGGGATTTTTGCAGCCGGTTTGAGCATTCATGGAGAGAAGATAGATGGAACCTTGTGGAGGCATTGCAAGAGAAGAGGAAATCGGACAGCGATGATATTGGAAAGACCGAGAAGCGTCTAGCTGATCTGCTTCTGAAGAAACTAACCGGTTTGGAGCAGTTTAACGGGAAAATGTTCCCGAGCTCGATATTNAGGTTCAGGAAAGTTGAGATCTACAGGGATCTCGCCGGTAAAAGCAAGATCATCGCCAAAAGCATCACCATTGAGTCCATTTGGAAGAAGCATTAAAGCGAGGAAGGATAATCGATTGCCTTTGAGTCCAATGAGTACTCTAAGCCCAGGGAGACGTAGACAACAAACTGGTCATGCTTCAGACTCTGAGCTAACTTAGCTTTTTCATCAAAACCAGAGGATTAAGAAGAAGAAGATCTATGAAAGACTATTTTTTTGTCAGCATTTCATAGTTTCAGACATGAAAAAACACACAAAGAACAATGAGGTAGGGATCTTTGCAAACTTTTTGTCTGTTAATTTAGAATCTTTCTTGGGTTTCCTTTCCTTTTTTTTTTTTTTTAGCTTCTGCAAGTTACTTTTTCTTGGTAAAAACTTTGGAGTTGAGTTTTAAAATCAAGAACACAATCTAATGTTGTAATACTTTTGTTTTGTACAAAACAGAAATTGATCAGCTTTTTGTAAGAGATTAAAATTCAGTTATACTGTTTTGTTTTGTTTCTTTTCAACATTTAAGGCAATTAGTGATTGTAGTTTTTTTTTGTTGGAAACCCCACTTTGTTATCCATCATTGAGTAATTGTTTAGAAAAATGGTTTCTCCGAAGTGTTTGATGTTTTTTACATGTTCTTCGGGGAAGTTGTAGGCTCTGTCGATCTAAGGTTTGAGGGTGGCCTAGGATCACAGTCGCTCGTGGCAACTTTGTTTACATGTCTTGTTAGTTCTTTGTGACTTTCGGATCGCTTGGGTTTTTTCTTCGAAGTTTGTTGTTTGTTGTCTCTCCCGTCGTTGTTTGTTTATGCTATTTAATTCGTTCTTCGGTCAAAGTTTCTAGTCATAATTAGTTGTAAATTTTAGTTTTTGATCTTTTCTATTTCTTGTTTTTTTCTTTTTTTTCTCTAAATCATTGATGAAAATCTAAGAAGAGTTTACAGAATCACAATGTAAAACATTAGCAATTACTCTAGGAACAAAGTAATGAAACATATAAGATTGATTTGCTGGGATGTGTGACTTAGCCATTAAATCTGCAACCTTGTTGTTTTCTCTTCTAATCCAGACAAATTCAGCTTCGTTAAACCTTTCTTGCCACGCTCTTATCTCCCGAATCCAATTATGAAATCTGAAACTCAGTTTTCGTCCATGAATTAAGTCGACCAGATTTTTATTATCCCCTTCAAAGATCACCTTCCTGTAGCCTTTGCTCCAACAATATTGCATAGCAAAGATTAAGGCTTGTATTTCACTTTCCAATGCATTTGAAGAAAGCCTACCTCGTGCTTGTCCAGCTCCACAATAAAACCCTTTATCATCTCTTATAATCCATCCAGCTTTTGGTTGAATGTTACTTTGAACAAAAGACGCATCATAATTACATTTTATCCATCCTTGTTCTGGTCTTGTCCATCGAGAATAGTATGTTGGGGTCTGGGAATTCACATTGTTATGACTCTGATCATCAATATATTCCTCCGCATTCATCCATTCAATGGCATCCGATCGAGCATAGCCCAAGTTAATTCTCCAAGGAATATGTTTCTGTTGAAAAATTAGAGTGTTGCGACTCTTCCATAACCTCCATAAGACCCATAGAGGAAGCTGCCTAGTGTGTTTGAGTTGATCCGATAAGTTGAAGGTAAAAATAGCTTGCAATTTATCCTCCAAAGTAGCAGATAAAAATCGAAAATCGGTAATAAATCTTAACATGTTTACAAAAAAAAAACTTAAAGAGTTTCCTTATTTTTTTCAACGGAGACTGTTTTTTGCCATTAATTAGTGGAAAAGGCCTATAAATATTACATACTGTTAATTCAAATTAATATTGGTATTTTATTTACTATATACGATGAGAAGTAGTCCCTACAAATATTAAAAGATTTATTTATTTTTAATTTTATTAATAAAACTTCAGACTTTCATTCTATTTAAAAAAAACACAAAGGAAAGAAAATTAAAATCAAAACATCAAAAATGGAAATTAAAGTGTAAACTGTGAATCAATTGATGTTCTTGTCTCGTTTTTCCTTTTTTTTTTTTGGGAAATCGCAATCTGGAAAAGGAAATCTTGTTCCCCAAGTCTCCTTGTTCTTCACAGATTAGGATTTTTTTGTTTGTTCGGCAACAAATCAGTCTAATCTATATATATATAGATTTGTAAAAACCTTTTTTTTTTTGGTTCTCTGATCGTTCCAAAAATAATCACCTGTAAGATTTTACTCCATGATAAACAAAGACGTGATTCTAGATATCATCTCTCATTGTCCCTCGACGGAGATTGCAAAGTTCCGTTTACTAAACAAAGCCTGCAACAAACGAAGTCATGAGTTCTTCTTCATCAACCGTCATCTCCACAGAACCAACTCTGTTTTCGGCTATTTCATTCAATACAGCAAAAAGTATGGCTACCGTTTTGTCTCCGGCATCGAAGAAGAAGCACCTGGAAAAACCGGAATCTCGTTCGAGTTTCTTCCCTCAAAATATGTAAAGATCGAAGCTTGCGATACACATCATGGGATTTTTCTCTGTGTCGATGAAGATAAATTTAAAGGAGGAAAAAGAATACCAGATTACAACGTTTGTAAACCGGCTTAATGGTGATTCAATCGAACCCGTTTCGGTATAAGATCGTTAGGGCTTCCGAACCAATGCCGTGGGAAAGAAGGAAGATGAAGAAGGGTTTCTGTAATCTCAATTGCGAGGTTTTCGATTCTGATACGTTCGCGTGGAAGCGATTGAATGATTTGGAATTACCGATGGACGAGTTTTTCCGGAGGTCAGATCATCCGGTATCGTCGTACGGTTTCTTGCATTGGTTAACTTGGTAAAACAATGTGATTCGCTTCTGTCTGCGAAACGAAACTTGGTCTCTCTTCCCGTTTCCGAAAGATGTAGTGATTCATTCGAATCCGAGAGAAGAATATGATTTTATGGGTTTTGGACAGCAGTTTGAAAAGTCGTGGGTACATGTGAAGGACGTAAAAGTTACAGAGCTAGAAGACAAATATGCTAAACCTCTATGGTTCCCGGGTAACGACGTCGTATCAGTGGCGGGTTTTTGTCGGCTCGGTCTCTACAACATGAATAGCAACAAGTCTCTATGTATGAGGAAGACTCAAGATTGATAAGTTATACGGGTGTATTCAGCAAAACATTTGAGGTGATTTATGTTAAAATGATAAATCATATGTTATTTAAATATGGATTTTAATAAAATTTTAAAATCTAATGTTATTAGTTATAACTTATAAGATTTATAAATATTTTTTAAGATCCAATGTTATTGAATTAGTGATTTTAAAGAATAACTTCAAATCCAATGTTATTGGAACAAATGAGATTTTAATGACATAAGAGATTTTGGAGGAGTTTCTTAGTTAAAAATACAAATATTCATATTTCACTGTTGTAAGTGAGACACATAGAATTTTAATAACAAATCATAACAAATTCACTAAATTCATCATAGTCATCTAAAATTTTATTTAAACTCAAATCACGTTAAATATTTGGTTAAATATTTTATGGGATAAATAAGAAAGATATCATCTTTTTTTTTTTTCATATCCTCAATGCTCCAATAGATTCATTTTGGTTAATTTTATTGAAATTGTAAAATAATATAATGGGAGATTTGTTAGTTGTTACCTTTTTATTTTCTATTAGCGTATTCAGTTTGTTAACTAAGATAGATAAATATATATGAACAGTAGCGAATTGAAAATACATTTTTGACATCAAATATATAAGAATGAAAATCCCCCTTAGATATATACTCCCTCTGTTCTATATTAGATGAGGTTTAAGGTTTTTTCACACAAATTAATTAAGAAAGATTGTGTAATACCATTTTTAACCTCATTTATTATTGTTTAATTTTTAATTTGCTAAATAAGTATCTTAATAATAGAAGGGCAAAAAAAGTCATTTTATGGTAATTTATGCATTGGTAAGTGAAAACATCAATTAATTGTGGAAAAAACAAACTCTCTAAAACATCAATTAATTCAGAACGGAGGGAGTATTAGGTAAATTAGTTTTGGATATCTTAAATGTTAATTTTATTTATTTTTAAAACAAAAAACAAGATAGGCAAATACAAAAGGACATCTCGATCGGCACAAGAACCTACTTTATCCAAAGTTCCAAACACAACATGAACGCTCAGAACCAAAACCGGTTTTAAACACTCTCTCTGTCTCTCATAGACCTACATTTAAACCGGTTTAGCATATATTACAAAGAATAATCGAACCAGACCAAACTAAAAATTAAAATGTAAAATCAGAAACCACCTTCACGGTTTAGTACAGTTTGGTTCAAACTCAGTCTGTTCCTCAGGCCTTTGCATAATCTTCTTGTTAAAATCATAGTTAGTCACTAAAATTTTTTGTCACTAATATTAGCACTCGAATAAGCGCCAACATTGTATCCGATATCAAACTTTCTTGTAATCGTTATGCTGTAAGTATTTTAATTCCAGTATACATAACCCAATTAGTATCTGAAACCAAGTTTTAAATAACTTAAAAGAGACGAAAGATTAGATTAAAACGCTACATTTATTATAAAAAAATCAAGAAAGCCAAATTATTCTGAATTGAAGTGTTTAATTATACGAACATCACAAATGTAGTGAACGCAAAAAAAAATTTTGGTATGAATGTTAAGATTTTATACCATTTTTTTATTTTTCCCAAAGAACTACAAACTAACCTACCAAAAGCACTAGTAAAAGAATAATTACAAAACTCTCGAAAGAGGGATTACAACCGGAACGAGACAACAAATACCTAGGAAGCAAAACAACTAAAATACAATTCAATGAGTGAATTTAGTAAACTAAAGATGACACAAAATTTAGTAAACTAAAGATTGGTTTCCAAACGCAGTAGTCGCTTTAATTTAATAGCCTTGCTCAAACCTTAAGAAATTTTCTTTTATTTTTCGACCAAAANTTCAATATTATAATTTTGCTGCCATTAATCATATTATATATCATTAATTATATTGCCGATATTACTAAATTTGGGAATTTGTCTTTACATCAGCATTTAATCATGTCACACTTATGTCCATAATTCTTCATCGTATGGTTGATTTGGGAAGGTATGCTTATAACCAAAAGTATGCATATTTCAAAGATAATGAGAAGCCGAGCCGATAGTACTTTATAAAAAATTGTTAAAAAAATTATAAAAGACAATGGAAATCGTAGCTCATATGACTCTTACTTATAATATTAGTGAACATAATACTTTATAAAAATTGTTTAATTCAAAACCTAAACGAACGTAGAACTATTGTTTGTAAATTCATATGAACTGAAAATATATATAACAAAACGGGTCATAAAATTGAGGTAGCTAAAATCACTAATTATGAATCATACATGTCATACCAAAAATATATTTTTCCATACAAAATAGAAAACATAAAAACAAAAACAAATAAAAAAGAGAAATTTTAATAAATACCATCTTAGCTACCTCACTTTACAAAACTACAATCAACTAAAAGTTTATTCAAAATTACCATCATTTAATAATTTTCTACCTATTTTACCCTTGAAGCTTGTTAAATCGCGATAGCTTTTTTCCGAGGTTTCCATGGAGGCGTCGTTGCAATCTCGCCGGAATTGAGATCCGAAGAAGACTGGTCCGGTGAATCTCGTCGTTGCAATATGTCGCCGGAATTCAGCCCCGAACAGACCATCCAGTGCACCAACGGAGATTGAGCTACGGTAGAGATCGCCCAGGTTTTGGGAGAAAATTCATAAATTTATTTTTGTTCAATTAGGTGTTGAGGACGATCTTTTTAGATTAGATTATGGGATTTCAGTTTTCTAGGATGACGATATCTGCGCAATTGAGATTTCCTTTGTTGTAGGGATTGTATATGATTTTAGGTTATGTGGATGACGATGTCATTGAGAAATTTCTTTGTTCAATAAATTTATATAGCCTTATAAATCATAGTTGTTTATATATCAGGTGACAATTATTAGTTTAGCCGGCTTCTGGGTTCAATAACCCCTTGAAAGTCTGTAATTATAGAGGCAATTGAGAAGTTTCTTTGTTGAATTCTTCGTCCATGTAGGGATTGTATTTGATTTTAGGTTTTGGAGATTACAATGTCATTGAGAAATTTCTTTGTTCAGTAAATTTATATAGCCTTATAAATCATAGTTTATATATCAGGTGACAATTATTGAACTTTGTCTGAGTTCCATAACCCTTTGAAAGTCGGTGTCATTAAGTTTATAGAGTTTCTTTGTTGAATTATTAGTCGATGTAGCTTCATAGATTCTATGTCATTGAGAAAATTTATTTGTGAGTAAATTTATATAGCCTTATAAATCATAGTTTATATATCAGGTGACAATTATTGAGCTTGCTTCTGGGTTCAATAAGCCAAGTCTGTGTCATTAAATTACAGAGATATGACAATGTGGATTTGTAAATTTATGAGCTAATTTATAGGACCTTGTAAACCATATTTTTGCTTTTATCAGGTTACAATGATTGAACTTTACATAGTATGTGGAAGATGGGAGTTCACAAATGGCACATGGGATTTCATTATTGATGGTGAAATAGGAAGCTCAATTAGTGTCATCAAAGAAGACATTACCTACAAGGATTTGGTTGATGTGGTTTCAGAAGATTTTGGGGTGGGTGGTGATGTGATTTCTGTAATGATCAGCTATGGATCAAGCTTAAAAGAGCTTCCTCCAGTGTTTATTAGGAATGATCGGCAAATGACATTCTTTATGAACAAGCTTGAAGATAGGGGAGAAGTTAAGTTATGTGTTACATTGACAGAAAGTAACAAGAAAAGTACCAATGAAGTTTCTAGCACACCACAAAATAAGGTACTTAAAAAAATTATTTGTTTAAATGTTTATTTATAGGTGTTTTTAAAAAACATTTCTGCATATTTATAAAATTACTATGATAGAAAATGCTCAATTCGAAGAGAGTTTTAATGCTACATCTCCTTCACGTCTGGTTGGGAATAAAATAGTTTTATAAGTAAAAAACA
Organism: Eutrema yunnanense; assembly: GCA_002933935.1. Lineage (NCBI taxonomy): Eukaryota > Viridiplantae > Streptophyta > Magnoliopsida > Brassicales > Brassicaceae > Eutrema > Eutrema yunnanense. Next base: position 3,104 of record PKML01063907.1, on the reverse strand, counting down.
TATGTGTTATTCATATATAAGAGTTTTTAAAATATGTCACTTTTTCTTTTTACAGAGACAAATGAACTCAATTACTGATGAGAGTGTTACAACTACTAATTCGTCACTTCGTGTTGAGCACGAGGTACTTTTATCAAAGAAAACTCTTTGTTTATTCATTTATAAGGGTTTGTAAATTTGTTTGTTTTTTTTTTTTCAAAGTTGCAGAGAAAGTAACGGATTAGTAGTTGGGTGAACTCGACCACCCATGTGCTTTATGGATCAGAAACATCAAAATTACGACGTGGTTACCATCATGAATTTTCAGTTCATGTGGAAAATTTCTCAAAGACAAACATGATATGAGCAACATGCTGTAGACTATGGCAATGAAATATAGCATTGAGTTTCGTACTCAGCATTAGGACATAAAAAGATATATTCTTCGTTGCATTGATGAAAAATTCAACTGGAGATTTCGCGTAACCAAAGTGAAGGGGACTGAAAACTTTGTGGTTTGCCAGTATGTGCATGAGCATAGCTGTGACACTTCCTTAAGGAAGGTCAATCATCGACAAGCAAATGTCAAGTTGTTGGGTACAATGGTAAGCAATCATTGGGAGGGAGGAAAGATTGGACTAAGACCAAAGCAAATTGCAGAGAAGATCAGAAAAGACCATGGGGTTGTGGCTTCCTTCCCATTGTATTTTTGAAAAAGGATTCTACAAAAGTAGTATTTTTGAGATTGTCCCCTTCTAAAACCATATAAATCATTTAATACAATCCTTTTAAAGTCTTTTAAAACTTTACAAAACCATATAAAACCATATAAATTCTCTTATAAATCTTTTCAAAATCCTTTAAAAGGATACAAAACAATATAAACTTATATAAATCCTTTTAAAACAATTTAGTTAGCAATTTATAAGCCTTTGTAAACCTGATAAATACAACAGAAAATTCAGCAAAACAGACTTCATCAAAGAATTCATACGATATTTTATACCAATGTTTTCACCATACTATATCCTACCCGTTAAAACAAAAGAGAATTATCCAAAATAATCTTATTATAAATCCTTTAAAGCATTTTACCAATATGGTTTACAAATCAAATGTTAGTGTTCGTATTATAGTTGGTTATATACTTAGTTGTCTATTGCATATTAGTTAAAGACTCGGCTGAAGCACATTATTGGATATTTTGGGTGTTTAATTGATTTTATATGGTACTTTTAAAACTATATAAATCCTTATAAAACTATATAAAACCATATAAACTCTTTTAAAATAATGAACTCCATAGGTGGTGCCATGACATCGGTAGTACGACCGCTACTTATAAAACCATAGAAAAAAATAAATTTTCTAAAAACCTTTGTTATCTAAGGGGCTAGATTCGATCTCTCACATGGAAACCCCAAACACACGCTTTAACCACTCGGGCAAAACGAAAATATTGAAATATTATTTTAATATAAACAATCTAAATCTCTTTCAGTTTTCTAAATGTAGTAAAAGTTACCTCTATAGCAAATTACAAAGAAATAAAACATTCTCTTAAAACCAAAAGTGGGAAAGTCTAGAAATTCTCGAATGGTTTACCAAATCGGTAAACATTCTTTAAAGCAATTCACCAATATGGTTTATAGATCAAATGTTAGCGTTAGGCCCCATTAAATTCAACGGGTTAGTAGGCCGGCCTGCGTCCTATTGGCCTGTCCCCGCGGCAAAAACGTACCTCAATAGGAATAGCTTTATCCGATCCATGTTCGAGTGATGAAGCATTGGTACGGGTATCTAATTTGGATATGGTATGGGTACAGTTTTAAGCCCATGGCTAATATAAACTCATATAAAACCTTTTAAGAACCATATAAATCATTTAATGCGATCCTTTTAAAGTCTTTTAAAATTGTACAAAACCATATAAATCCTCTTATAAATCATTTAAAGCATTTAAACAATATGATTTACAAATAAAATGTTAGCCTAAGTATTATAGTTGGTTATCTACTTAGTTATCTAATGGATATTGGTAAACACTTGACCGAAACAACATTGTTGGATATTGGGTATTTAAATGGATTTATATGGGTTTATATGGTATTTTTAAAAAAATGTAAAACCATATACATCCACCGATCCGTGGAGCTAGTTATTTCTCTTCATTCGATATTCTTGCTTTACGAGTTCAATAACCCCTTCAAAGTCTTTATCATCAGGATTTGTTGGTGGAACCAAATGTATGTATTCATTTATAAACCATAAACCATTTATAAGGACATGTAAACAAATCATAAAACCAAAAACCATTTATAAGGGCTTTTAAACAAATCAGAAAACCAAAAACCACTAACGTTTTTCATCCCCTCAAGTCTTACAACTTCAACTATTGGTGGAGCCGAGTCAATTTTTATTGCAGGCACCATGGATTCGTAGAAAAGTATCTACTAATGATAGATTGGAATGATGTATGATCACTAATATAATATTTGGTTCGGTTCCGAGTTGATAGATCCTCTCAGGTAATGAGTATGTTGGGTAGAAATTATTGTTGTCCATATCTGTGTAAAACTGAAAAGAGTAAGATCTTTATAAAGGTTTGTAAACTGATTAGTTTTAAAAACCCTTATAAATTAGTAGATATTCTAAGGATAACACCTAAACAATTGATCAAAACACAAGCTGTTTATTCAAAATCATATTCAGAACACTAATCTCGTGATTTCCCCTCATCATGTTTCCTGATACCCAACTAAACAACTCATGAAAGAAAAGAACCGAGACCATTAAATGGGTGACATATAAGGTCTTGTAAATACAATTTTAATCTTATCAAACCTTTTCCTCCAAACTAATCATATCGAAATTTGATACTCTAAACGTAGAATCTGTCAAAAATCCAAAGCTCTAAACACAAACTCTTGAATTTAACAACCACATTCTGAAAACTTTGAATTTAAAACGAAAATCACCAGAAATTTCAAAGATCTAAGCAAAATTAGCTCGAGAACATGCTCTGAAAAATTGAAACCTGAAAATACAAAAAACAATTTCCCTCACGATCAGGTTTTTTCCTCCCAATTTCCTTCCCTTCAATTAAGGATAATATGGTCAATTAC
>PKML01063866.1:68300-92055 GCA_002933935.1 Eutrema yunnanense | reverse complement strand
TGTTAGTTAATTAGACTGCATTCATTGATTTCCTGAGAAATACCCTAAGCCTACATTCCTCCAACTGAATTTACAAACGCTTTTACTTGCAATCCTGTTTTCAATTACCTCATCTGGTTTAGCTTGTTTCTGATCTATATAATCTATTGAGTGATTCTTGAGTTCTTGTGTTCGACCCCTTGATTTACTGCAGCAACTGCTTTAGTACTATTTAGGGTATTAAATTGAGCATATCAGAAGCGATTTTTGCATTATGACATTTTTACCTAAGGACAATAAGTTGAAAGTTTCATGTGTTTCCTTTTGGATATGAGTCCCCACTTTCGATCTTCTCTTCTTGGCTTACTTTGCTTTATTCGCTTGAGGACAAGCAAAAGGCAAGTCCGGGGGAGTTGATAACACCATATTTTGCATGTTTTAGTGTGTTTATTTCTATTATTTTTATTCCCATTTTGTATAGTTTTTGGAATGTTTTCATGCATTTGAGTCTTATTTTGTATTGTCTAGCATTTTAGATGTCATAGGTTGTTTTGTGTCTTTTTGTGGCTTGCTGGAGTCTTTTTTAGGTGCTTGGGAGTGATTGGGATCAAAGGAGATGCTTGGAGCTTGAAGGAGAATAATAAAAAAAAGAAGCAAATGGAGCATAAACGAGAGTTGATCGGTTTGCGGGATCTAAACGATAAAATCGGATGAAGCCCTTTCGTTTGGAATTAGCTTAGGAGCTTTTCATGAACGTTATGCCAAATTGAGTTAGCTTTCCAACGGAAGTGGTTCCATGACATTCGCATCAGAATTCCAAGAAATACGAGCGATTTACTGATGACATGTCTTTACCGAAAAATGCAGCCGTAATCTGGAGCGGCTGAAATATCGTGTCAAATGAAGGTCTTCACACGCCCAGTTTAATATGAGGTCTTGATCAAAGTTGTAGACAATTGAGTTAGATTCACGTGGGCACCTGATTCATATCATTCAGAGATCTAGTTCAAGAGTTATGACCCATTTGGTGAAGACGTATCAAACCTTCACCAACCCCCACAACCTTCACCAAACCTTTGGTAGTCAACAAAAGAAGCTGTCAACAAAAGAAGCTGGATTTGTCAACAATGAAAGCTGGATGTGTCAACAATGGAAGCTCAACAACCCCTCACATCTTCTATAAATACCAATGTAATGGAAAGAACAAAAATCATCATCTCACAATAAAAACATATCTTCTACTCAAAGCTTAAACACTCTTTCTTTTCTCTCATTTTTGTTTTTTCCTTTCATGCTTATCAAGGACTGCTCATCCTCTTTCATATAGTGAAGATTCCTTCTAAAAACTCTTCTTCTTTTCATTTTTATTTAATTATGTCTTTTATTTCTATTGCTTATCTTTGTTATTGCACTATGTGTGAGTAGTTCCATCATGGGTTAAGGGTTTGGTAATTTTAGGATGTGTGGTTAAAAGGTTGAAGGTGTTTAAAACTAGAATTTAATTTATCCTCATGTTTTGAAAATAATCTTAAAGCTAGAAGTGAGTTGGAAAACCATTTCTTGATTTTAGACAAATCGCTACCCGGAAGATGTTTGTGATTTGCCTTGTAATTTTCATCACATGCAATTTATTCTTAACCAATGGGAATTGAAGTCTAAGGTGAATTTTGATTAAAATGATCTTGAGTTCATAGTTTATAAATCTTTTATTTGCAATTGGAAAATTAGCTTAAATAAATGATTTATAAAAGGATTAGTGTCATGGAAATGAGCTAGTCTAAATTAAGTGATCATGATCTAGGAAATAAATTTATTTAATCGTTTTAAACATCATCTCTCAATTATCAAACATTTACGAAATACCAAACCCGAAAACCCATGTCTTAAATTCTGTTGTAATTTCTTGATTTAGAATCCGATTTTTATTTGTGCTTTCTAAAATTCTTACAATTGTGATTCAAATTCTGTCCCTTAAATTGTTATAATCATTTTCGTATTAATTTCTGTTTTAAAATTAATAGTTTTAATTATTTAGTTTCTAAAACAAAAAACCCAAAAAACTAAATCGCTTAGCTTAAATAGTTTCTTGAATTCTTAGTATGTTATTCATTCTCCCTGTGGATTCGATCCTAAAGTGTTACATCGACATACTGTTATGATTGCGGTAGTGTACACACATTAGATTAATTGGTGTGGTAAAACACGTAAATCAACCGGTCTTCTTCGGCTCGGTTTGGTTTGGTTCGGCTCAGTCTTTTTCTTTTACTTAGTTGTTTTTACCAGTTGATATCGGGTGGGTGAAAACGGACCCCAACACATATCTCAGAATGAACAAGTGCAGCCGATCGAGAGTAGAACCATGACGCATCGAAATTAAGTGATCCTATTCTGAAGAATAGTCATTTGCAAGCAGCCTTACCATGAGAGTTTTCCAGATTTCGGATGAGAATCGACAAGAGAAAAAAATATGGTTCCTTGATTCCTCATCATCCCCACATAGAACGCAATCCGTTCTCTATCCCGAATTCCAATTGTGGATTATATCCCCTGATGATAACCGATACTTAATAGCAAGCCAAGTTAGAAACGAGTTGTAACATCCCTATCCCAGTCTCCCAAAGGAACTAGGGAACTCGGGCATGTTAAGTCGGCAGACTAACCCCCAATGGTTAAGTCGCCCGGTTCGGGTCCATTGGTGAGCACACATGATCGCCAGAAAAACGCCTAGGTCTCAACAATCAACATAAGACATCTCCGATCATCCTAACATGTACGGAACAAAGGGAAGAGGAATGATGAGTAATGGAGATTACTTAGTGAGGATGAGCCTTATGGAGACTCAAAATCACTTTCAGACGTTACATGAGTTACTATTCATTAAAGTCTGATCCTAAAACAAGCACAATCAAAGTGTCTAGAACACTGCAAGCAATATCCTAGTTTCAATCCCACACCATGTGGCCCATGACCATCACCACGCCCGAAGGCCCACCACACCCGAAGGCCCAATATGCCCAAAGTCACAATATGCCTGAAGGCCCACAACACGAGGCCCACCAAGACCCCCGGCGTTGGTAACTGGCTTGCATTCCAAGCCCAGCCCCAAACAAACATATCCTAACCACAAGCTCCTCCTTGCCTTGTGATGAACATCTATCAGTGCTTTCACACCATCTAACTATTTATACGCATTAGTCACACAACAGGATTACCGAGCAAGTATGCAAATTCTTCCTCTAATGATTTCCTAGATCCATATACTATAATAAGATGCAGATCTATCAATCAATTTACCATGTTTTAGGGTTCCATAGTTATTAGGTCATATTCGAGATGACGTTTGAAGCAAGGCAAGCAACAAACAGTTATAATAATACCCTAGTACAGATGTAAGAGAATATGGTTGTATATATAATATATATAGTATTTTGGCAAATAAATAGAAACAATCAGCGAATCAAATAGGGCTTCGTGGAAAGCTTATGTTTAAGAAAAGACAAACAAAGAAAACGAGTTCCGACAGCAAGTGAGGGGCAACGATTCCTCACCTTGGCACATATGAAGGAGAAGAAGGAGGTGCGGACACGTCATCACCCGAGACCTTTTGTGTAACAGATGCAGTCGATTTCTTCGGGAGTTACTTTGGAAGCCTCGAGAGCTGATTTGATTAGAGGAAGAACGTGGTCAAGATGGTGATGTGCAGTCTCCCTAAGAAGGAAACCGTGACCAGGCGGTGTTATATAATGTCACAATTCCAACACCAATTTTGTTAGCTGAACCCTCGAAACCAATAGCTATCTTTCTCTTCATTTTTTTCTTGGTTTTTAAGAACAGAAACTCTCTGCACATAGAACAACAAACCAGAGCAGACAAAAATAACAAACTGAGGATTCGATGATTGAAATAGAATTAATCAAGCAAGATAATACCTTAGTATAGAGCAAATTTTTCTGACAAATTCTGGTTTTTAATTAGCTAAGCATTCAAATATATAGATTCTAACAGTCAAAGATGTAGGCTTCTTCTATCTCTATAATATTATTTAAGAAAATGAATGGGATGTCTCTCGGTTTCAGCGAATTTACGTGCGAGAGGAATAAATTGTGATACGCAATGTGCGCGGTGTGGAATGGATGGGGAAACGATTAATCATGTTCTTTTCGAGTGCCCACCGGTCATACAAACATGGGTTCTTTCTCATATTCCGTCGGCCCCGGGAGCTTTCCCGATGACATCAGTCTTCTCTAATTTTGATCATCTCTTTTGGAGACTCCCAAAAGCGGATACGAACGCAACTTTTCCTATGATTGTGTGGAACATTTGGAAAGCAATAAATGATAAGGTTTTCTCCAATATGGATAGAAATCCACAAGAGATATTGCGGATAGCGGAGACGGATGCCATAACTTGGGAAACGGCACAAAGTAGTGAACCAAACATTATTTCTCAACAAATCGGCCTTAATATGGAGATGGCTCAAAATGATGATTACGATGGGTTGAGATGCTACATTGATGGTTCGTGGAAGGAGACAGACCTTTATTCTGGTTTAGGATGGTACTGTTTTCAGGAGGGAATCGAAGGATCTATGATGGGGTCACGAAATCTGCGAAGAAGTCTTTCCCCACTTCACGTGGAACTGGAAGCGCTCATATGGGCGATGCATTGCATGATTGCAAATCAGAAGACGGCGATAGCTTTTACAACAGACTGCTCAGAGTTGGTGTCTACACCAAAGGAGTGGCCGGCCTTTACAATACATTTGGAGGAGTTCGCGAGGAGCAAGGAGGAGTTCACATTTTTCTCTATCACACACATCCCACGCGCTTACAACACAGTGGCGGACAAGCAAGCACGAGGTGCTCGAGTCCACCCAGAAGATTTTACTTATGTACACTCGTTACCCCCGGTTTGGTTTACCGAATCGGTATAGGTATTTAGGCTGTTGACAAAAAAAAAAAAAAAAAAACATTTTTAAAAATGAACATTGTTTAATAAGTTATTACATGAAATGCCATTACAAATAACAAAGAATAATTAAAACAGGAATAGATATAATAGTATTTTGAAATTATTGATTAAAATATGAAAAATATATATTTTTCATTAAAGATATTATTTATTATTTAATTTCTTAATTATTTTTAATACTATATATTTTAAAATAATAATCAATTCATATATATTCAAAAACAAATTTATTCAAAATCTTGCTATATTTTTCACTATAATTTATTATATTTTATTTGAATATACATCAAAACAAAAGTTGAAAAATATTTTACTAATTTTATAAAAATTAGACACAAAAAACTATTTAAAAAAAAAATTCTTAGACTAACCACAAAAACTTAAGTTATTTAACGGTGCATATTAGAGTTATGTTTTCAAGATTATAAGTTTTTGCGGGTTAGTCCGAATAATATTTTAGTTCATTGCAAAACGGGTTAAATAGATAAATTATTATAAATTGACAGCTTTATCTATAATCATTAATTAGCTATATTGTAAAATTAAGATAAAAGCAATTTTCTTAAATTTCAAAACAATTTTTTTAAATTACTTCGCACTATAATTAGCGCGGGTTAAATCTTAGTTCATAGTTAAAACAAAAATATTTTCAAGTAATATCAGGAGAAGCAAAATTAATACTTGAAGCCTAAGTCCGGTCTACTGATCCTTACTGGTTCGATTTAGCAGCTGCCTTAATCTGAAAGCTCGAACCTTTTGGGACGAAACCGACTTCAATTCAGCACAATTATGCTCAAAGAAGCTCAAAAGCATTAAGAGAAGGAACCACGGAAATAAAAGCTAGCCCATAATCAATAACGGAGCTGGAGCTCGCATGGCAGCAACAAGATGAAGAAAAAATCAAAACATTTGCAACCAAATTAAGCAAGGAAAATGAGTAAGGTTCATAAAGAATCAAACCGTATAGTTAGATAAAAGAGAGAAGATAGAAGAGTTCGAGAAACGGTGAGATTACCTTAGTCTTAGTGAGGTTTTGGGGTTTTTGCGGCAAGAACCGAGAGAGAAGAAAATGAATCTGTAAAGGTACCGGTTTGGTCCCGGTTCAATCCCAGTTCATCTATCCAATTTCGGACTTGTAAACCGCTTTCAATCCCCGGTTCGGGTTACTAAATTATAAAAAAAAGAAAAAAAAAATAATATGGAAAAGACAGTAAAATATCCCTATTGCCTAATAGAAATTAATTTGTTATTGAATTTATTTAAATCGAAAAAACAGAAATATTTTCTCACCCTTTAAAATTTTGGTTATTTATCAACCTAGTTATTAATATCGACACCCAAATCCACGACACCACACTAGACCCGGGATATTGGATCGAATATGATGTAATCGGTTCAAATCTCAAATAAAACATTTAAATTGTTGATATTGTATTAAAAACACCATCCGTTTTCTCCTCAAATTTTTGAAAGAGTTCCCTCATATTTGGATACGAAAAGGTACAACTAAAGCCAAGTATAGGCATGGACATAAAAACCGGAATCGAACCGAAATAATCGAAATCGATCGGTTTTGGTTATGCCCAAAATACTTGATGGTTCTTCTTCATTGATACTAGTGGATATCGGGTAATACCCATAACCAAACCGATACCCGATCGGATACCCGAATTATAATTATATACCCAAAATATTTAATATATTACGAATTTTCAGATATATTTTTGGGTTTACGGGTATATTTTCGGGTATATTTTAGGCATTTCGGGTAATAAATACATGAACCGATTAAGATCTAATTTTTTTGAGTTTTTACCGGTTCTTTAATCTCAGAACCGAACCGACCCAGAATCGACTGAAACCGAACCAAAACCCTATCAGTTCCTAAATGGGTCCAAATTCCTTCTACCCGAAAGACACGGAACCGACCCGAATACCCGAATACCCGAATACCCGAATGCCCAGAGCTAGTCGAGTATATTGATTTGCTCGTTGATTATTATTGCGGATTCCAATCAATTCTAAATCATGTTCCTTCTTCTTCTTATGATTTCCTTTTGTGTTTCGTATCTCTGATTTCTATTTTCTGGGTTCGAATTTTTATAAGTGAATGAGTGAATGAAAGTTTGAATTATTGCGCATTCGAACTGAATGAATGAAAGTCCAAATTTTGATAAGTGATTTATTTCGGATTTTCTATAGAATATAATTCGAATATGTGTAGAATTGAATTCAATTTTTGTGTAGAATTGAATTCAATTTTAGAGGATGTTCTTTGGTCGTAGTGAGTATAATGAGACAGACAAGTTGTCAACAAGGTGTTATATACATAAGGCAACGGCCAAATTATAGTCTCTAGGACTTTAATCCGATGAGCTGAGCTGGTGTAAAGATCACTTGTAGTTCAAACACTTTTGGCACATGAAAAAACCCTATAAAACTTATTCTCGTTCTAGATTTCATTGCTAATTCTCTGTCTAAAGACTTTCAGAACAACATTCCCTCTCTGTGGATCGATACCTTAAGTACTGCAATGCACGTCTGTGCTCTTGCAGAACTTTTAGGTTTATAAATTTAAAACCTGGAGTTTCGAAAACAATCCGGCCGCATCACATTCCAAACTTAAATTTCCCCTTGTCATCTTTCCTGATTCAACTCTTACGTCCAATGCCTTGACTATGTTAGTAGAAGATCTCACATATTGGATATCATTACGAATATCAATAACATAGTTATCCACTTCATGCAAACCATCCTTGACAACTAAGTCAATAATATGAGGACAACACCGCAAATGTATAAACTCACCTCCTAAAACCAATGCATTATTACCTAGTGAGTTGAATGCCTCCTTAAACCTCCTCATAGCAGTGGCATTGTCAACTGTGATGATTAATATCTTTTATACTCCCCATTCAGTCAGACACTCAAGTACAGTAGATGATATAGTTTCTCCCTTGTGATCTGAGATGTTTTAAAACCAATTATCATATTCCTCAACTTCCAACTTGCATCAATGAAGTTTGTTGTGATAACCATGTAGCTAGCTCCTGTCGTTGGAGCAACCCAAATATATGTTGTAAGAGAGATCCTTTGCTTATTAGCACCTAGAACCTTCATCATAGCTTGTTTCCTCTTGACATACATTTTGACAATGTCTCTAGTGGCTATTCTCCGAGAATGTGGCTTGTAAAGATTAATCATATTGCAAAAATGTCTTTAAACCAAACTTTATATAAATGTTAGTGATAATTCACGCAAAACCATCATCTCATTACACGCTTCCCTTAAAATAGATTCATAAACTTTCAACAACTTACAATTATCTCTTTCAGCTTCGAGATTTAGAATGTGCTGAGCTTTAGCTTTAGTTTCCTTCCATATTGTGAATGTATTTTAAGAACCTAGATGTTTCTTTAAACTTGTAGTTCCAGGTGTTCGACAACACATAACCTTACCACAATAATGATATTGGCATTTACCCTCATCCTCCACGGTTCTTGTATAGTGATTCCATACAAATAACTAGGGTTGGACGTTCGGGTTCGGGTCGAGTTTTTTGGGTTTTTAAGTTTAGGCTCAGAGCCTCCGTTCATGTATATTAAACCATCGGGTCGAATTCAGTTCGGGACTTATCGGGTTCGGTTCGAGTTTAGTAAACTGATTAGAATCCGCCCTTACTGATATATCATGGTTTTTGCCCCTTTTAAACCATGATATAAGTCCGTTTTATAGAGTCTTTCTACTATTCTGTAGTGTTTTTTAGTCTTTAACAGGTTTTAGCACGTTTGAAGCATAATTAGAGATATTGGAGATTTTTGGAGCATTTTGGAGCAAAGCAGAAGTTCGTGTAGCTGAGTACCCGATTTGAAGCCTCGGTATCGATCGACACTGACTAGTATCGGTCGATACTCAAGGCAGCAAGACACGATCACGACTTTCCAAGAGTTGAAGAATTGTAAAATTGCCCAGAAGACTTTATTATTTACAAGAAGCCCCAAAACGTGACTTAGGTTATTTATTAGGATTTTACAGCCACTTTGATGGCTATACTTTATTTTTACTTTGGTTTTGTGAGAGAGCTTTTGAAGGGAGACAAGTCTGAAACTTTGGTCGTCTGAGAGAAGATTTTGAACCCTCTTGTTACTCTTTCTTATTATTTATTTGAGTATTTATTCAGTCATGTTTATTGTTTCAATTTCCATGACTGAGTAGATCTCATGTTAGGTTTAGGATTCTCATAAGAGATTTCTTTGAATGCTAGGTTGATTAGTTGGTTAGGGTTCACTATCTATATTAGTTCTTCACCTTAGGTTGTTCTCAAAGCTAATTCTGGATTGATCACCTAGAACTTAGATCTTAGGTTAATCAATTTAAAACCCTAACAGTACTAAAGCAGTAGTCGTAGTCTAGCTAGGGGTCGAACACAAGGATCCACAGAAATCACTCAATAAATTATAAAGTATCAAGCTAAACTAAGCAATTCAGTTTAAAACAGAAAACAGGAAGCAGTAAACGATTTGTATTCAATGGGAAAAAGATAGGTTCAGGAATATTTCTCAGGATATCAATGAATGCAAATAAACTAACTAATCAGGGTTCAGGTTAAGCACGGTTCTAGAACTCAAATCACTAGAGCATAGTTAACCAATTGTCGTTGCGAAAACTATCTAAATCTAAACTTCAGAATCCCAAATTTCTTTGCAAATCCCTAAGAATAAATCAGCCTTAATTTCAAGTTTGATATGTTCACAAATTAATTAAACCAAATTTCTTTGCGAATAATTAATTTGCTCACCCTAAGTTCTATCAGGTAATTAATCGCACTGTCGTGCCTAATCAATTATCCTAAGATCTAAGTTCTAGGTGATCAATCTAGAATTAGCTTTGAGAACAACTTAAGGTGAAGAACTAATTCAGATTATAAACCCTAAATAACTAATCAACCTAACATTCAAAGAAATCCCTTATGAGAATCCCCAAACCTAACAAGAGATCTACTCAGACATTAAGATTAATTCAATAGACATGTTTGAATAAATACTCTATATAAAATCAGAAAGAGAAACAAAGGTTTTGAGATCTGATCTCGGACGAAGGGAAATCAGACTTGTATCTCTCACCAAAATCTCTCTTAAACTAAAGCAAAATAAAGCATAGCCTAAACAAGTGGCTGTAAAATCCTATTTATAACATAAATCACGACTTGGGGTCTTCTTGTAATTATCAGAGTCTTCTGGGCACTTTTGCAATTATCCAAAACTTCATAAAAAGTCACGGCCCATGATTTCTCGACGGGTATCGATCGATGTTTGTCGCTCAGATCGGGCACTTAGTCATCAGACTTCACTTTCGCTCCAGAATGCTCCATAGAACTCCAATAATTCCAATAATGCTCCAAACGTGCTAAGACCTGTAAAAGACTCTAAAAGACTACAAAACACTAGAAAGACTCTATAAAAAGGACTTATATCATGACCTAAACAGGGTAAAAACCATGATATATCATTAGGCATGACAGTGCAATTGAGTAATCTGATAGAACTTAGGGTGAGAAAAATAACTATTCGCAAAGAGATTTGGTTTAGTTGTTTTATGAACAAATCAAACTTGAACTAAAAGGTGGTTTAGACTTTAGGATTCGCAAAGATATTTGGAATTCTAGGATTTAGACTTAGATAATTCTCGCAACGACAGGTTGTTAATTATAATTTAGTGATTTGAGTTCAAGAACCGTGCGTAACCTGAACCCTGATTAGTTAGTTTATCTGCATTCATTGATTTCCTGAGAAATACCGTGAACCTATCTTTCTCCCATCGATTTTACAACTCTTTTACTGTTTATTACTTTTGTTTCATTTGAACTGCTTAACTTGATTCGATACTATTCGGTATATTGTGTGATTTTCTTGAGTTCTTGTGTTCAACCCATACATATACTAACAACTGCTTTAGTACTTATAGGGTATTAATTTGAGCATATCAAATTTGGCACCATTGACGGGGGATCTAAAGATCGCCATTAGATTTTAGCTATCGAGTTTCGGCTAAGTTCGTCGGTATCGATCGATACTACTCAGTGTCGGTCGATACTCGTCGTTTTCTTTTGTTGATATCGATCGACACCACCCAGTGTCGGTCGATACTCATCGTGTTTTTGTTACTTACGTTCTTGACTTTTGTTTTCAGGTGTATGCCTATTCGTGAAACCAGAAGGGACAAGAGCACTCAGCTAGTTGAACTGTCATTGGAGCAGCTAGCACTTTTGGAACGCACAAACAAAAAAGCAAAGAAGCCAGCAGAGATGAACAACAATCCAGTGATTTTGGTTCAATATGCAGCTGGTGCTTACAGAGACCGAGAGGGTCAATTGTGCAATGAGAGAGGGCAACGATTGGATGGAGAGGGGAACATCATTCCACTTCATGTTGTTGTCGAGGAGGTTGTTGCTGCGAATACAGGGAATGTTGCAGTTGATCGTGGTAGAACACTTGGTGAGCACAATAGACCTGATCAGTTCTATGCCAATCGAGCTGCGATTCGCATTCCAACTTTTCAGAGGAATGACTTTGAGCTGAAACATGTGTACTACACTCTTGTGAGTTAGCATCCTTTCCATGGTCTATCTCATGAACACCCCATGGATCATATCGAGAAGTTCAAGGATTTGGTCACTGGTATGAAATACAATGGAGTGCCCAATGAGTTCCTTTTCTGCAAGCTTTTCCCATACGCTCTTAGTGGGGATGCTGCTTATTGGTTGAAGCAGCTGTCTCCTGGTTCGCTAACTACATGGGATGAGACGAAGAATGCGTTCCTAAATAATTTCTATGATGATGCGAGTTCCGAAGAGCTCAGGAACATGATATCTCAGTTTTCTCAAGGTCCGACAAAAGCACTCAAGGCTGCTTGGATTCGTTTCAAGTCATATCAGAGAGATTTTCCGCACCATGGGTTCACTCAGGTTCAGCTGTTGGGTACTTTCTACAGAGGGATCGATTGGAGGTACCAGATGGCTCTGGATGCTGCGAGTAATGGGAACTTCAACACCATGTATCCAGATGATGTGGTTGTGCTGATTGAGAACTTGTCGTCTAGCAATAACACCAAGAATGCTGATTTCGAACGGAAGAAGCAGGCTGGAGGAGTTGATGGATCGCAGATTGCTGAAGTTCAAGCCAAGCTGGATTCTATGCACAATCTTCTGATCGGGAAGTCAAAGAAGGTTGTACACTTTGCTGATGGAGTCGTGAATGTGGAAGAAGATGTAGTGGAGGATGTTAACTACGTTGGTGGTTCTGGTTTTCAGGGTCAGCGATTTGGGTACAACAATAACCGAAACTTCAACAACAAAACTCAGGAAGGTGGGTACAAGTTTGAGGGAAACCAATCTGGTTTTGGAGTAAAACAATTTGCTCAGAAACCACTCCAGAGCAGCGATTTCACTTGCAATTATGGGAAATTTTCGTACCAGCCCATCTCTCCAAAGTCCACATAGAGTAAGATGGAATCCATGTTTGAACAGATTCTTCAGGGACAGCAAAAGCTGCAAATGGATTTCAATGGGAAGATTGACCATCTGTACACTGATCTGAATGGGAAAATTGAAGCTCTCAATGTTTCTCAAAGGAAGCTAGAAACTCAGGTTGCTCAGACTGCAGCAGCTGTGCAGAGGCAGGAGGGTTTTCTTCTAGGAAAAACTGAGAATCCAAGAGCACACATCAATGCCATCACCTTGAGGAGTGGAAAATAAGTGATTACAGGAGTGAAGAAAAGCCCAATTGCAGAGACTTCCGTCGATCTTGCTGAAGATGATGACTGAGATTCTGAAAATCCCCGTGTATCGATCGATACCAGCCATTGTCGATCGATACCAACCCAGACACCGGCACGAGGGGATCCAAAATCCCCTGTATCGATCGATACTCCTTCTGTGTCGGTCGATACTAAGGCGCAAGTCGAGAAGGAGCTAGAGATTGTCAAGGAGAGGGTGTACAAACCCAAGATACCTTATCATATGCCCCCTAAGATGACAAAGAAGGAATGGGAGGACGCCAGATGCAAAACTATGTTGGACAAATTGGTGGTGGAGTTTTCTTTTATTGAAGCTATTAAGACTTCTCCAGCTTTCAGGAGGTATGTGAAGAAGATGGTGTCTAGCAATGTGAACCTTGAAGAAGGTGTCATGATGATTACAGCTGAGTGCAGTGCGATTCTACTCAACAAAATTCCCAAGAAGCTACCAGACCCAGGGAGCTTTGTTTTGGATTGCACTATCTTCACAGAGAGATTCGAGCGTTCTCTCTGCGATATTGGGTCGAGTGTGAACATCATGCCACACTCAGTTGCTAAGCGAATGGGGATGACAGATTTCCAATCTACAAGGATTTCGCTGGTACTTGTTGATCGCTCAGTGCAACTTCCAGAGGGACTACTCGAAGATGTCCCAATCAAGATTGGGAATTGCTTGATCCCAACAGATTTCATCGTCCTGAAGTACGATGCTGAGCCTAAGGATCCTCTTATCCTGGGCAGACCATTCCTTGCAACGGTTGGAGCCTTGATCGATTGCAAGAATGGATAGATAGCTCTCAACATCGGTGATTCGGTGATGTCCTTTAACATGGAAAAGATGATGAAGAGACCAAACATCGATGGGCAGATGTTCTATGTGGACACCTTCAGTGACATAGCAGAGGAGTACTTCCTGGAGATGCACTCTAAGGATCCACTGGAGAGAGCATTGGTATGTTCAGCCACTTCAGAGGTCCATTTGTGCGATGATACTGCTGGATACTCGAAGATGCTAGATTCAGCATCTCCAGTATCGATCGGTACTCCCTTAGTATCGGTCGATACCCTGCGACTAGAAGGAGAGTTGGCCGAAAGTTCTAAGCAAGCTGCTGGGCTTGGAGATTGGAGCGAGGAAAATGCTCATAAGGTGGAACTCAAGCCACTCCCCGCCGCATTGAGGTGTGTTTTTCTTGGTCCTAATTCCACATACCCTGTGATCGTTAATGCTTCTTTGAACAACGCAGAAATTACTTTACTGCTGAGCAAGCTACGCAAGTATCGCAAAGCTCTTGGCTATTCTCTTGATGATATTTCAGGTATAGCACCAGACTTGTGCATGCATGGGATTCACCTGGAGGATGAGTCTAAGTCTTCGATTGAGTGCCAGAGGAGGCTGAATCCGAACCTGAAGGAAGTGGTCAGGAAGGAAGTGATGAAGCTGTTGGAAGCAGGGATTATCTATGTCATCTCATATAGTTTTTGGGTTAGTCCAGTTCACGTTGTGCCTAAGAAAGGAGGCATAACAGTGGTGAAAAACGAGAAGGATGAGCTGACCCCTACAAGGACGATCACTGGTCACAGGATGTGTATTGACTACAGGAAGCTGAATGCGGCCACAAGGAAGCATCACTTCCCATTGCCATTCATCGACTAGATGCTGGAGAGGTTAGCGAGTCACCCATACTACTGTTTTCTCGATGGGTACTCAGGCTTTTTCCAGATTCCTATACATCCAGAGGACCAGGGGAAGACGACTTTTACATGTCCTTATGGCACATTCGCCTACAGAAGAATGCCATTTGGATTATGTAACGCTCCAGCAACCTTTCAGAGATGCATGATGTCGATTTTCACAGACATGACTGAGGAGTTTATGAAGGTGTTCATGGATGACTTTTCAGTGTATGGATCGTCATTCAAGAATTGTCTGGATAACTTGTGCAAGGTGCATCAGCGATGCGAGGAAAAGTAATTAGTTCTTAATTGGGAGAAGTGCCATTTCATGGTACAAGATGGCATCGTTCTTGGGCACAAGGCTTCTAAGGCAGGGATCGAAGTTGACAAGACTAAGATTAAGGTCATGACAAGCCTGCAACCTCCACGCTCTGTATCTGAGATTCAAAGTTTCCTTGGTCATGCTGGGTTTTATAGGAGGTTCATCAAAGATTTCTCTAAGCTTGCACGCCCACTCACAGCCATGTTATATAAGGAAGTCAAATTTGATTTCACATCTGATTGCCTTGCAGCCTTCGAGGAGATTAAGAAGGCATTGGTGAGTGCTCCTATTGTCCAACCACCTGATTGGAAGTTACCTTTTGAGGTTATGTGCGATGCGAGTGATTTTGCTGTTGGAGCTGTGTTGGGTCAGAGGAAAGATAAGAAGCTCCATGCTATTTATTATGCCAGCAGGACGTTGGATGATGCTCAGTGGAATTACAGCACCACCGAAAAGGAGTTACTTGCAGTTGTTTTCTCTTTTGAGAAATTTCGGTCCTACTTCATTGGGAGCAAGGTTATTGTTCACACAGACCATGCTGCTCTCAAATACTTGCTGAAGAACAAGGACCTCAAGCCTCGTCTATGCCGATGGGTACTTTTGCTCCATCGAGATCAAGGACAAGAAGGGAGTTGAGAATGGAGTTGCTGACCACCTATCGCGAATAAAGATCGATGAAGTCGTGCCTATTGATGATTTTTTGCCAGAGGAGGGTATCTACTTCATTGAGGCTCAGCTTTAGGATGTTTGTTCCGAAAATCTGCAGTTTTCGCGAGTGTATACTTTCAGCATCGATCGATACTCATCTAGTATCGGTCGATACCCGACACGTTTCGGACCTGTTTTGCCTACAGAGCACTTCGATTCTTATGACGCCTATCTAGCTGTTGTATCTAGTCCTGCACGACCATGGTACGCTGACATTGCTAACTATCTTGCTGTAGAGACTGAGCCAAAGCATCCCACGAAGTATGCGAGGAAGAAGTTTATGCGCGAGATGAGACGATTCTTCTGGGATGAGCCTTACCTATAAAAGCATAAGCTCAGATGGTATCTACAAAAGATGTGTTGCAGAGTCTGAGGTGCATGCGATTCTTTTTGTCATGGGTCTGAGTATGCTGGACACTTTGCTACTTTCAAGACAGTGTCCAAAGTTCTTCAAGCAGGCTTCTGGTGGCCTACTATGTTCAGAGATGCGCATGCCTATACTGTCAGAGGAGAGGGAAGATCAGCAAGAGGCATGAGATGCCACATAATTTCATCCTTGAGGTTGAAGTTTTCGATTGCTGGGGCATCGACTTTATGGGTCCCTTTCCCTTGTCACACAAGAACTGATACATCCTGGTTGTTGTGGACTATGTGTCCAAATGGGTTGAAGCAATTGCTAGTCCAACCAATAACTATGCGGTGGTTCTTAAGCTGTTTAAGACCATCATTTTCTCATGATTTGTAGTGTCGCGTATTGTTATAAGTGATGGTGGCAACCACTTTATTAACAAGGTTTTTGAGAAGTTGCTAAAGAAGCATGGTGTAAATCATCGTGTGGCTACTCCATATCACCCTCAGACCAGTGGGCAAGTCGAAATCTCCAACATGCAAATCAAGGAGATTTTAGAGAAGACAGTGGGTACTTGATATCATCATATTTTGCATCATTCTAACATCCGTTTCACTTAGGTTTCGAGTCATTTGCATATAATTCATGTTATCTCTTTAGCATTTTAGTCATTTTAGGAGTCTAATATGTCCACATTTAGTCCTAGAGAGTCCTTGCATGTTTTGGATCCAAAGAGAACGAACATAGACTGCACCGACGTCACTGGTCGGTACTAGTCCTCGGTATCAAAAGCAGAAGGGTTTCACCTAGGTCACTGCTGGGTGCAACTGATCGTCATAGCCAGACGGAGGAAAACATCCCCAATACCGACGTGCAACACCGAGGAGTGACGTCGGTATCGAAGCTTCAGGGGATTGTACCGACGTCACTGCTCGGTGCAACTGATCGGTGCAGCTGAAGGAAGAAACCCGGGGGGAAAATCCCTTAATACCGAGCAACAGTACCGAGGAGTGACCTCGGTATCCATCGAAGATCATCAAGCATTTCCCTTCCATACCGACGTCACTGCTCGGTACCCCTCATCGGTGCATAAACCCAGGCTCAATACCGAGCCGTGGTACCGACCAGTGACCTCGGTATTGGCCAAATCAGAACTCTTTATCCATTTAACCGGGTCGGTACCTGTTTTGTCCCGGGTCGACCCGGTTCATCACTATTCACTATTTAAAC
This sequence comes from Eutrema yunnanense, assembly GCA_002933935.1. Classification (NCBI taxonomy): domain Eukaryota; kingdom Viridiplantae; phylum Streptophyta; class Magnoliopsida; order Brassicales; family Brassicaceae; genus Eutrema; species Eutrema yunnanense. The sequence goes on along the minus strand of PKML01063866.1, from coordinate 75,028 downwards.
CCAAAAACCTAATTTTGAGGGGCTAAGTCTTTTCTTATGCAAAAACCCTCTCTAAGAGTGATTTGCAAGAGATTGATCCTTTTGTTTTAATGCAATTTGAGTATTGTTTTCTTGATTGAATATATCCATCTTTTACTTTCTAATCATCCAATCATCTTGGATCAAGAGTTTTAACTCTTCTTTTCTTGGATTTGTTGAACTCATGATGATTATTGAGTAATTCTTAGGATCTTGAGATGTGATAGATTAGGGTGGTCCAAGGTTTGATTAGTGGTGTTTAGGGTTAGATAATCTTATATTCCTTCTTGTCTAGTGCCCCTAATGCTAGATTCAGCTTGAAAGAGTGGATCTAGATCATAAGGCATTTCATGCACACCAAGTGTTTGATGAAATGCCTTGATGAACTACACAAGACATTTATGTTCCTAACCTAAGACATTAGTTGTTTAGGGCATATTTTTGGTTGATCTTGTTATGATTCTTAATGCTTGCTAGTTGTTAATCCACAAATGACGATTTGCTAATGGAATTGATAATTAACATAGTGATTAGTTGCTCGATAGAGAACTAATCAAGATTAGAGATCTATTGCCTAGGGATTAGCTTCTTTGAGTGAATGAACACCACTAATTGAAATTGGATCACCTTACATCAATAACCTTATCTCTTGCTCCGCTTTTGTTTATTGATTTACTTCTTTCTTAGTTGTTTATTTGCTTTAATTAGGTTACTTAATCACAACACACTTATTTAGCTTAACTTGCAATTATTCCTTGCATTCTTAGTGATTAGGATAAGTCCCTTTATGGATTGATAACCTTCATACTACACGTATTGGAGTTATTGATACCTCATAGGGACTAAAAAGTCTTGTATCAATTTGGCGCCGTTGCCATATTGGGATTTGTTTTAACATTGAGATTTAAGCTTTATTTGCTACAAAGTTACTAATCTTGTTTGCTTTCCATTGCTCTCTCTAAACCTATAGGTGAATGCTTACGCGGTCTCGAGGCAACGACAATCTAGTTCAACCAAGAGACGACATACATCGATCATACCGAGGGTTTAGAACAAGGGAAGCACTTGTGAGACAACAAGAAGTTGAGAACGACATGGATCACTATGAAAATATTCCACTTGGGGAGATTCATGACAATGTGGGAAACAACCCCGCACAAGGTGGTAATGGAAACCAACCCGCACAAGGTGGTAATGGAAACCACCCCGCACAAGGTGGTAATGGAAACCACCCCGCACAAGGTGGTAATGGCTACCACCCCGCACAAGGTGGCCATGCTCACAACGCCCCACATCCACCCGGCCGGCCAATGAGAGTCCCTAACCATCCCTCAAGGGCTCAAAACGTGGTTGGTGCGGGTGATGCCACCAATGGCCATCAAAACCGTCAAGGGATCCAAGCTCTACCGGTTGAGAACAACAACTTCGAGGTGAAGCCCGGTTTGATCAACATGGTTCAAAGCAACAAATTCCACGGTCTATCTATGGAAGATCCATTGGATCATATCGATCAACTTGATAGGATATGTGGTTTAACCAAGATGAACGGTGTTTCGGAAGACGGTTTCAAGCTAAGACTCTTTCCATTCTCTCTTAGAGAAAAAGCTCGCCAATGGGAAAAGAGTCTTCCTCAAGGTTCAATCACGTCTTAGGACGATTGCAAGCAAGCTTTCCTTGCAAAGTTCTTTTCTCCTTCAAGGACCGCTAAGTTGAGGAATGAAATCTCGGGGTTCACACAACGCGGAAACGAATCGTTCAATGAAGCTTGGGAACGGTTTAGAAGTTACACCTCTCAATGCCCGCATCATGGCTTCTCCAATGCCTCTCTATTGGGTACCCTCTATCGCGGTGCTCTACGTACCCAAGATAAGGATGCTCTTAGACACGGCCTCTAACGGGAACTTCTTAGCCAAAGATGTGGACGAAGCCATGGAACTAGTGGAGAACTTGGTCCAAAGTGACGGGACCTATGACGACGATTATGACCGCGCCACAAGGACGACAAGCGACTTTGATGAGAACAAGCGGGCCAATTGGACAAGCAAGCCAATTTGATTGATAAACTACTAGTGTCATCCCAAAAGACGGTCAACTTTGTGGATGCTTATGATGAGAACCAAGGTTGTTATCAAGAGGAGAACGTAGAGATGAACACTCAAGAGGAGGTGAACTACGTGGGGAATAAAGGGAACTACCAAAACCAAGGGAAATACCAAAGACAAGGGTTCAACCAAAACTATAGGAACCACCATAACTTCTCTTACAGGAACACAAATGTGGAGAACCAACAAGACCAAGTCTACCCACCGCAACCTAATCAAGCTCAAGGACCCCCACAAAAGCAATTACAACCTCAAGGCCAAGCTTCTAATACCAACCAATAAGGTTTTGTCCCAAGGAACCAATTCCAAGGGAACCAAGGTGGATTTCAACCAAAAGCTCCACCTGGTTTTCAAGGCCAACAACAAGGGTTTGTAACTCAAGGTCAAGCAACTACGTCTAAACCGCAAGAGCTTGATTTGAGCTTCATGTTCCAACAATTACTCAAGGGACAAGCGGAAATCAATACGCGGGTGGATTGCTCTTACAATGACCTCAATACAAAGATTGAGGCTTTGAACTCCAAGGTAAAACAAATGGAGAACAAAGGTGTTGCCTCTTCTTCACGCGCACAAGGTCAACTACCGAGCAAATCCGAATCTAATCCTAAGGAGTATGTAAACGCCATCACGTTGAGAAGTGGTACGGTCTTGCCTCCAAGAGAAGCTCCTTCTCCTCTCAATGCGGACATTGAGAAGCAAAGTGGGGGGGCGGGGGGTGGAACTTCAAGAAGATAACGAATTGGTTGAAGATGAGGTAGTGAGAGAGCAAGACAAGGTTGAAGAGGTTGAGAAGGTCAATCCTAGGGTAGTTGTTGCTCATGAAAAACCGAAGAAGAATGTGTTTGTCCCTAAGCCATACGTTCCTAAGCTACCTTTTCCCGGGTGGTTCAAGAAGCAACTTATGGAAAAGTATAAAGCCATCTTTGATAGGCAAATGGAGAAGGTGGAACTCACAATGCCTTTGGTTGATGACTTCTTACTTGTCCCTCAATACGCCAAATTTTTGAAAGATGCCGTGAATGAGAGGGCTAAGGAGATGGAATCTATAGTCATTTTAACTCACGAGTGTAGTGCCATAATACAAAAGAAGATGGTGCCAAAGAAGTTAGGAGATCCGGGATCATTCACGCTACCTAGTGCACTTGGTCTTATAGTTTTCAACCATTGTTTGTGTGATCTTGGAGCAAGTGTAAGCCTCATGCAGTTTTCGGTAGCCCAGAGACTAGGATTCACACGCTACAAGACATGCAACATCTCCCTAATATTGGCGGATATGAGCGTGAGGGTTCCTATTGGTTTGCTTGATGATCTTCCTATTGTGGTGAAGGATTTCATTGTCCCCACGGACTTTGTAGTACTTGAAATGGATGAAGAACCAAAAGACCCTCTTATCTTTGGTAGGCCATTCCTAGCAACCGCCGGAGCAATAATCGATGTGAGGAAAGGCAAGATAGATCTCCATTTGGGTAAAGGAGAAGTCCTTGAGTTTGATATCAACAAAGTGATGAAGAAGCCCACTATAGATGGCCAATGTTTCTACATATAGACCATGGATGAGCTAGCCGACGAGCTACTTGAGGAAATGAGAGTAGAAGACGGGTTGGAAGTGGTTTTGACCATGGAGCATGGCGATCATGGGTTATTGAGCAAGGAGAGTCAAGGTTATGAGCTACTCATGGATTCTCACAAAGCGGTCGAAAAAGACACTACATTTGTCGAGTTGTGCATTCGCGGTTCCGAGGGTGAAGATGGTTTAAGGGTTAGCACGGTTCAAGAGGAGTCCGTTCTAGCAATTGAAGAGATTAGCAAGGGTAAGTCTAGTCTTGAGGATGACGATTGGAGAGAGCTAAAAGCCCCAAAGGTGGACCTAAAGCAACTTTCCGCGGGACTAAGGTATGCGTTCTTAGGTCCCAACGAGTCTTACCCGGTTATTGTGAATGAGAGTCTAGATGAGAACGAACTATCCTCCCTTCTTGTAGAACTTAGGAAGTATAGGAGAGCAATTGGCTATTTTTTGGATGATATAAAGGGTATTTCCCCTAGTTTGTGCATGCATAGAATCCATTTAGAGGATGAATCAAGGACCTCTATTGAATATCAAAGAAGGTTGAATCCTAATTTGAAAGATGTTGTAAAGAGAGAGATTCTTAAGCTCTTAGACGCGGGCATTATCTACCCAATATCGGATAGTACTTGGGTCTCACCAGTTCATTGTGTCCCTACTAGGACAATAACCGGACATAGAATGTGCATTGACTATAGAAAGTTGAATTCATCCACTCGTAAGGATCATTTTCCGTTACCTTTGATAGATCAAATGCTTGAACGTCTAGCTAATCATCCATTTTATTGCTTTCTAGATGGTTATTCGGGTTTCTTTTAAATACCCATACACCCGAATGACCAAGAGAAAACGACTTTCACGTGCCCTTATGGCACCTTCGCATATCGAAGGATGCCATTTGGATTATGTAATACGCTCGTAACATTCCAACGTTGCATGATGTCCATTTTTTCAGATATTATTGAGGACATGGTAGAAGTCTTTATAGACGACTTCTCCGTGTATGGCTCTTCGTTTGGTGTTTGCTTGTCTAATCTTTGTAGGGTCTTGCAACGATCCGAAGAGGAAAACTTGGTGCTCAATTGGGAGAAGTGCCATTTCATGGTACGTGAAAGCATTGTGCTCGGGCATAAGATCTCCGAGAAAGGGATTGAGGAAGACAAGGCCAAGATAGAGGTGATGGTTAGCTTGGAGCCGCCTAAATCGGTCAAAGACATCCGGTCTTTCTTGGGTCATGCGGGATTCTACCGAAGGTTCATCAAGGACTTCTCGAAAATCACAAGGCCTCTCACAAGGTTACTTTGCAAGGAGGTTGAGTTCATATTTGATGAGGAGTGTATGGTAGCGTTTCTAGAGATCATGTGTGATGCTAGTGCTCCCATTGTTCAAGCCCCGGATTGTGATCTTCCTTTCGAGATCATGTGTGATGCTAGTGACTATGCGGTTGGAGCGGTTTTGGGTCAAAGGAAGGACAAAAAGACCAATGTCATCTACTATGCAAGTAGGACCTTAGACGATACTCAAACCCGGTATGCCACAACGGAAAAAGAGTTGCTAGCTGTGGTCTTTCCAATGGAGAAGTTTAGGTCTTATGTTGTGGGATCAAGGGTGATTGTCTACACTGATCACGCGGCTTTGAGATACATTCACGCCAAGAAAGACACCAAGCCTAGGCTACTCCGTTGGATCTTGCTTCTACAAGAGTTTGACTTGGAGATAGTTGACAAGAAAGGGATAGAGAATGGGGTCGCGGATCACTTGTCTAGAATGAGGATTGAAGACCTTGTCCCGATTGATGATAAGCTCCCCAAGGAGAGTCTCATGGTGGTTGGAGTTTTGAAGAAATGGGTTGAAACCGTGCAAGGACTAGAGAGTGCTAATGGGTTACAAGACGAGAAACTACCATGGTTTGCGGATCTAGTGAACTACTTAGTGTGCGGGAAGGAACCGCCTTTGGATGGGTATAAGAAGAAGAAGTTCTTCCACGACGTGACTAGATACTACTGGGATGAGCCCTACTTATACAAGTTGTGCTCGGATGGGTTGTATAGAAAATGTGTGGCGGAAGAAGAAGTCCAAGGGATCCTACTCCATTGTCACGGGTCAAGCTATGGCGGGCATCACGCATCCTACAAAACCGCTACAAAGGTCTTGTAATCCGGTTTTTGGTGGCCTTCATTATTCAAGGATGCGCACCTCTTCGTCTCCACATGTGATGCGTGCCAAAAGAAGGGGAACATTGGGAGGAGAGATGAGATGCCCCAAAACCCAATCCTTGTTGTGGCGATGATTGATGTATGGGGGATTGATTTTATGGGACCTTTCCCGTCATCGTATGGTAACCAATACATATTGATGGCGGTTGTTTACATCTCTAAATGGGTAGAAGCAATTGTAAGCCCGACCAACGATGCTAAGGTTGTGCTAAAGTTACTCAAGTCAATCATTTTTCCAAGGTTCGGGGTTCCAAGAGTGGTCATTGATATATCATGGTTTTTACCCTGTTTAGGCCATGATATAAGTCCTTTTATAGAGTCTTTTCAAAAGTGTTTTGTAGTATTTTAGAGTCTTTTACAGGTCTTAGCACGTTTGGAGCTTAATTGGAGATATTGGAGCTTTCTGGAACATTCTGGAGCGAAGCAGAAGATCCGTGTAGCTGAGACGTCAAAATCATCTGAGTATCGATCGATACTGCCTAGTATCGATCGATACCCGTCGAGGAAATAGAAGGATCGCGACTTAATGAAGAGTTGAAGAATTGCAGAATTGGCCCAGGAGACTTTGATATTTACAAGATGGCCCAGAACGTGAATTAGGTTATAAATAGGATTTTACAGCCACCTGTTTAGGCTATGCTTTTTATTACTTTGGTTTGAGACAAGTCTGATTTCCCTTCGTCCGAGATCAGATCTTTAAACCTTCTTTGATTATTTATTTGATGATTTATTCAGTTATGTCTATTGATTCAATTGCCATGTCTGAGTAGATCCACCTTAGGTTTAGGGTTTTCTCATAAAGGATTTCTTTGAATGCTAGGTTAATTA
>PKML01063866.1:35068-64406 GCA_002933935.1 Eutrema yunnanense | reverse complement strand
ATTTGGTTTAATTGATTTGTGAACATATCAAACCTGATATTAAAGCTGATTTAGACTTTAGGATTCGCAAAGAGATTTGGAATTCCTAGGATTTAGATTTAGATAATTCTCGCAACGACAGTTGGTTAATTATACTTTAGTGATTTGAGTTCAAGAACTGCGCTAAATCTGAATCATGTTAGTTAGTTAGTCTGCATTCATTGATTTCCTGAGAAAAACCCTGGGCCTATATTTTCCTGATTGAATACAACTCTTTTATTTCTGCACTGCTTTTAATTACATCTTCTTGGCTTAGCTTAATTCTTAACTATATAATCTATTGCGCGTTTCTGTGAGTCTTCTGTGGTTCGACCCCTAGCTTTACTATAACAACTGCTTTAGTACTTTAGGGTATTAAATTGAGCATATCAGTCATTAGTGATGGTGGATCGCAATTCGTGAACAAAGTCTTCGAGAGCCTACTTAAGAAGAATGGGGTGAAACACAAGGTTGCAACGCCCTATCATCCTCAAACAAGCGGGCAAGTAGAAGTCTCCAACCGCCAAATCAAAGCAATCCTTGAGAACACGGTCGGTAGCTCGAGGAAAGATTGGGCCAACAAACTCGATGATGCCTTATGGGCATATAGGACCGCTTTCAAGACACCCATAGGAACCACGCCGTTCAACATGCTCTATGGGAAGTCGTGTCACCTTCTGGTGGAATTGGAATACAAAGCTCTTTGGGCGGTAAAACTTCTGAATTTTGACATCCAAACCGCTCAAGAGAGACGGTTGGTACAACTCCACGAGCTAGAGGAGACGAGGCTTGAAGCATATGAGAGCTCGAGAATCTACAAAGAGAAGGCCAAAGTATTTCACGACAAGAGGATAGTGCTTAAGAACTTCAAGGTAGGGGATCTCGTGCTGCTGTTCAACTCCCGGTTGAAACTCTTTCTCGGGAAGCTTAAATCGAGATGGTCAGGTCCCTTTAAGGTGAAGGAAGTGAGACTCTATGGAGCGATATTTCTTGTGAGCAAGGAAGGCCAAGATTTCATCGCTAACGGTCAAAAGCTCAAACTCTACCGTGCGAATCAAATCATCGAGGAAGGAGGTTTTATCCCTCTCGATGACGTCCCTCTAGCTTGAGAACGGTAACAAACGTCGAACTTAGTGACGTTAAACAAAGTGCTCTTGGGAGACACCCCAAGCTTATCATTATATATATTTTCTTTTTGTTTATCTCTTTTTCTATATTTGCTAGATCTTTTTGATGTTTTTGTTAAGTGTGCATAGGGGTTCCAAGGCAAATAGGGGAATACCGAGGAGTGACACCGAGGAGTGACCTCGGTATGGACTTGCCAAGGGCAATACCGACGTCACAGATCGATGCAACACCTCGGTATGGAAACAGAAGGAAAACCTCCTTAACACCGACGTGTGGTACCGAGGAGTGACATCGGTATGCCAATACCGATGTGTGACACCGAGGAGTGACATCAGTATGCTCACACTGATGCCCAATACCGAGGAGTGACCTCGGTATAGACCGTGTCAAATGAGGGACCAATACCGACGTCACAGATTGGTGCAACAAGTCAGTATGGAAACAGAAGGAAAACCTCCTTAACACTAACGTGTGGTACCGAGGAGTGACATCGGTATGCCAATACCGATGTGTGACACATAGGAGTGACATCATTATTCGACGAGTGACCTCGGTATTGACCAGTTTTTTAAAAACTATCCGGACCCGACCCAGGTAAGTTCCGACCCGACCCAGGTAAGTTCCGACCCGACCCAGGTAAGTCTCATTCTTCTTCCTTTTCCACGCGACCTTCACCCATTTTTTTGCCCCAATTTCGCGATTCTAGAGAGAATTTTTGCACATTTCCCTCTATTCTCAAACAAATTTCGTGATTCCAAGCCCCACAATCTCGATTTTCACTGCTCTTTTTAGATTTATCATCATTTCAAGCATCTAATCCAAATTCCCCAAGGTATTGTTCAATTAAACTTTCGAAAACCATGGTTTTGTTCTTGAAAAAATATTGCTTGAATATGGTTTGATATTGTCTTTCACTTGTGCAAATACCTTGGGGATAGTTTATATATGCTTAAACTTGATGATTCATGTGCAAATTGTTGATGGTTTGATGAAAAAGAGATATTGGGATTTTGAGAATTAGGGATTGTGAATTGGGATAATTTGCGTATTAGGTGTGAATTGTCACCTTGGTTCATAGCTCTTAGATCATCTTTTGGTGATTCCTTGTTGATTTGATAAGAAATTGTACATATGCTCACAAATTGTCTCAAGGATATTTGTAGGTACAATGTCGGACAAGGGCGCTCCATCGACACGGGCACAGACCAAGGTTTCAACAGTTGGGAAAGGAAAATGAATTGCCCAAGCTACGGCTGCGGAAAAGGGAAAAGGGATTGCCAAGGCTATTGCCAAGGCAAAGACTAAAACCGCGGCTACGAGCTCTAAAGCCAAGAAAATGGCAAAAGAAAAGGGCAAGAGAGTCGAAGAAGAGGTCGAGAGTGAGAGCTCAAGTGGAGAAGTCCCCGTGCCGCAACGGACAAAGCCAAGTGAGCAAGATTACTTCGACAAATTTGGCCAAATGAAGTTCGAGCAAGGCAAATTTGTCGATGCGGAGACGATGGATATGATGGGGATAAGTGACGAAGTGTGGACTCTCTTTGAGAATATGGGGCCAAGGAAGTTCATGAGCATGAAGCATGAAGCCTTAAAGGCACTCACCGGCAAGTTCCTAGCCACCATTCGAGCTAAGTTCTACGAAACAGAAGATGCAAATTCCGGGTTTGGAGTTCTTAAGTTCGGACTCATGGGAACCACCTACACCGTCACTTTCCACGAGCTTTGCGAGATATTCGGGTTTAGAGAAGAAGGTACATACGGCGGCAATACTTTGACTATCCAAGACTCGAGCTCCAAAATCTTTGGGCAACGATTGCAAGTGGAGAGTTTAGAGCCGGTGACTCTAAGAGTGCGAGCATACGGCACCCGGCTATACGGTACGCACACAAGGTGTTGGTCCACAATTTCTACCACAAGGTAGAGATTGACACGGTTACTACGGAGGAGATGGAGTTGTTGGGGATTGGTCTAAAGCCTATCCTACCCGTTCTCGCAAACGGTAAAGCATTCGAGGGGCCGGAGAGACATCCTTGTCTCGCAACACTCTTGGTGAGACACTTGTTCGCTTACCGGGATTGGGCTTGGAAGACAAAGTCGAAGAAGGTCACCATTTGCCTTGGATGGATGATAACGCATATTCTTATGGCAAAGGGGGTCAAAGTTCTTCAAGGGATATATCGAAGGAAAGATGGCTTACAACCTCCAACTCACCGAGACATCTGTGGCACAAATCCCCTTACCTAATACGGCACTCACCAACTTCCATGACCCGAGGAACGTCATGTTTATTCCTCCCCAAGAGTACCGCAGGAGAGCATAAAGGAGAACCGCCACCGACGAATCTCTTGATCTCGACGAGGAGATGGCGAACGAGTCGTCACCCGAGACCGTGTACGGGAGTGAGCGCTACCACTTTGACCCTTATGATGGCGCTATCACTAACGCGGCCACAAGACACGCTCACCACCAAACTCATGTCCTCCAACGCATGTGCAAGTGGCAAAACAAAAACATGAAGAAGATGGTGAAAACGATCAAGTATTTGAAGAAGATGGTGAAAGCCATGGGTCGAACCATCAATGAGCTCAAGGACGGAGGTTGTTGAGCGAGTTCATCAAGGGCCGGTGAAGGAGGATACGTCGTCATGGACACTAACCTCGCGCACGAGGAGATGATTGGGCGATGGTCATGAGCTCTAGCCAACCCACGGCCCGACCGGATAAGGCACCAAAGAGGAGAGCGATGCGGTCCCCGTCTCCCGTCTCAAGTAATCCATCCTACTCAATGGGGTCTACATCCCCATCTACAAGCTTGTAGGTACGAATCCAAAACTCTTGTATATATTTTCTTCTAAGTCTTGCATTGTATAGTTATCTCTTGTTTTTGGTCCTTTCCTTAGGCTTATTTCACACCGGGACGGTGTGATTAAAGTTTGGGGGAGGGACCTGTATCTAATAACATTTGCTTTGTCTTATTTTCAATTTCCATCTTGAGTCTCATGCATACATCTAAGGCATAGAAAAACCAAACAAATTTGAAAAATTTTGAAAATGAAAAGACAAAAAAAAGTCATTTAGGATGCATTTGCATTTCATGTAGGATTGAGTCTAGATGCATAGCACGTAGATAATGCATTGCATGTGCATTATGAGCTAGAATGATTCCTCCTTGTGAAGTGTCGCTTTAAGAGTTTAAATCCTATGCTCTAGATCTTGTGTGCGAAATCAAGGTCGAACCATGTTTGGATTTCATGTCTCATTACTTAGGTCTTAGCCAAAGCAAGTTGATTTGAGTCCATTCCTACTTAAGTGATAACCATAATTTGACATTGTAATTATCATGTTTGTGCATTGCATAGTGAATGCATGGTTACCGCATACATATTTGGGCTATCTTATCCGCTTTGCCACTCTCTTGTTAGCCCGAATAGCCGATTTCCATCATTGGAACGGTTAACCACTCCTTTAACCCAACCTCCTTTCAAGCCAAATGCTACTTGTGAGTGTTTGTGAGGCCTTTTTCGAATCAACTAGGCAAAAATTGTTGAGTTTAGAACGACAAGGAAAAACTTCCGTGTAGAACTAGCTCGGCATCAATGAGCTAGACATAAGATAAGGCTAGATAGGTTGGGAACTTGGGACAAGGGAAAGAAAAGAGATTGTGGGGATGAGAAAAAGGTATAAAGAATAATAGGGGATAAGCAAAAAGCTTGAAATGGTTGGCGATAATCGGTTAATGGAAAAAAATCTAAGTGAAAAAGAAAGAAAATAGTTTTTAGTCTTCAAAAGAAAGAAGGAAAGCCAAAAAGGCTAAGGCAAAGAAAATAAATAAGAGAGACTAGAGAAAGTAAAGAAGAGCTAAGTAAAGTAAAATGTTGAAAGCCAAACCATTTGGTGAAGAAGGAAATCCCCTAAGTGTTTAAGTGGAGAAGGAATGTGAAAAGATTTGAGTAGTGAAGGCAAAATGCCTTGCGAAAAGGGTAGCTTAGGAAGGATCTTCATTGGGGTTTAGAGATTAGGGGTCAAGTTCGATATGGAACATTTGGGTAGATGGAAGTCGACCTTGTATGCATCTATTGGGCTTTACTCTTAGCATTTTGCATTAGTTGATTCCTTTTGAGAGAACCCCTTGCTCGGAAACCGTCACTTGTATCGAGATCACCTTTATCTCGAAACTTTAACTCTAGCCAAATGCATTCACTTGCCTCGCATAAGCATGATTCACTTGGAAAAAGTCTAATGAATGTTAAAGGATTAGATGATTTGAAAGCTTGTGTAGGTTGAGATTTAAACTTGGTTCATGTAAGGATGGACATGGCTAGCCCCTTTTGAGTAGACATGTTTGATCATACCCTAGAGTTTGCACTTGGACTTGAATTCTTTTTAGTGATGCTTTTGCTTGAGGACAAGCAAAGAAGTAAGTTTGGGGGAATTGATATCATCATATTTTGCATCATTCTAGCATCCGTTTCACTTAGGTTTCGAGTCATTTGCATATAATTCATGTTATCTCTTTAGCATTTTAGTCATTTTAGGAGTAATGTGTCCACATTTAGTCCTAGAGAGTACTTGCATGTTTTGGATCGTATTTCATGTGCTAAAGAGGAGATTCGAGACCCAAGGAGAACGGACAGAGACTGTACCGACGTCACTGGTCGGTACTAGTCCTCGATATCGAAGGCAGAAGGGTTGCACCGAGGTCACTGTTCGGTGCAACTGATCGGTATAGCCAGACGGAGGAAAACAGCCCCAATACAGACGTGCAACACCGAGGAGTGACGTCGGTATCAAAGCTTCAGGGGATTGTACCGACGTCACTGCTCGGTGCAACTGATCGGTGCTGCTGAAGGAAGAAACCCGGGGGAAAATCCTTTAATACTGAGCAACGGTACCGAGGAGTGACATCGAAGATCATCAAGCATTTCCCTTCAATACCGACGTCACTGCTCGGTACCCCTCGTCGGTGCACAAACCCATGCTCAATACCGAGCTGTGGTACCGACCAGTGACCTCGGTATTGGCCAAATCAAAACTCTTTATCCATTTAAACCGGGTCGACCCGGTTCGTCACTATTCACTTTTTAAGCCCAAAAACCTAATTTTGAGGGGCTAAGTCTTTTCTTATGCAAAAACCCTCTCTAATAGTGATTTGCAAGAGATTGATCCTTTTGTTTTAATGCAATTTGAGTATTGTTTTCTTGATTGAATCTATCCATCTTTTACTTTCTAATCATCCAATCATCTTAGATCATGAGTTTTAACTCTTTTTTTCTTGGATTTGTTGAACTCACGATGATTAGTGAGTAGTCCTTAGGATCTTGAGATAGGGTAGATTAGGGTGGTCCAAGGTTTGATTAGTGGTGTTTAGGGTTAGATAATCATATATTCCTTCTTGTCTAGTGCCCCTAATGCTAGATTCAGCTTGAAAGAGTGGATCTAGATCATAAGGCATTTCATGCACTAGACAAGAGATTTATGTTCATAACCTAAGACATTAGTTGTTTAGGGCATATTTTTGGTTGATCTTGTTATGCTTCTTAATGCTTGCTAGTTGTTAATCCACAAATGACGATTTGCTAATGGAATTGATAATTAACATAGTGATTAGTTGCTCGATAGAGAACTAATCCAGATTAGAGATCTATTGCCTATGGATTAGCTTCTTTGAGTGAATGAACACAACTAGTTGAAAATGGATCACCTTACATCAATAACTTTATCTCTTGCTCCGCTTTTGTTTATTGATTTACTTCTTGCTTAGTTCTTTATTTGCTTTAATTAGGTTACTTAATCACAACACACTTGTTCAGCTTAACTTGCAATTGTTCATTGCATTCTTAGTGATTAGGATAAGTCCCTTTATGGATTGATAACCTTCATACTACACGTATTGGAGTTATTGATACCTCCTAGAGACTAAAAAGTCTTGTATCAGTACTTCTAGGAAGGGTTGGTCTACGAAGCTGGATGACGCGCTATGGGCTTACAAGACTGCTTTCAAGACACCGCTGGGTACTACACCGTTTCACTTGCTGTATGGGAAAGCATGTCACCTTCCAGTGGAGATCGAGCACAAGGCAGCATTGGCTATGAAGTTGCTGAATTTCGACATCAAGCCTGCTGCTAAGAGGAGATTGATTCAGCTGAACGAGTTAGATGAGATCAGGCACCACGCTTACGAGAACTCGAAGCTGTACAAGGAGAGAACTAAAGCCTACCATGATAAAAAGATCATCTCTAGACATTTCGAGCCAAACGACCAGGTACTTCTGTATAACTCTCGTTTGCAATTGTTTTCTAGTAAACTGTGTTCTCGTTGGTCAGGTCCCTTCACAATCAAGGAGGTCAGACCACATGGTGCCGTTGTGCTGATTAGTCCTACAGGCGAGGAATTTACTGTCAATGGACAGAGGGTGAAACACTATTGGGCGAAAGCCGAGATTCTAGCAGGGCAGATAATGCCTCTGGATGATGCATCCACAGCCTGAATGGCGGTACAGTCAAGCTACTGACGTTAAACGAGCGCTTGGTGGGAGGCAACCCACTGGTGAGTCTGTATATACATCTTTTATTTTAGTATTTTTCGTTTTTGTGTCTTGTGTTTACGTGTAAATCAGATGAAAAAGGTCAGTGTCTACTGATACCATCACTGGTATCGATCGACACTAGAAGAAACAGACGTTGCATGGACCAATGGCCCTTGTATCGATCGACACCTGTAATGGTATCGGTCAATACCTAACGCGCATGTAACTTCTCTGATCTTTCACGTCTCCACTTAGCCGTTTCGGTTTCTTTCACTGACTCTAGATTAGATAACACTGGGGACAGTGTTGTTCAAGTATGGGGGAGGCAGTTGCTGACATTGCTTTTGTTTTTCTTAGAGTCAGTCGTTTTATTGAGTCAAAAATCGTTTTTATTGAGTCAAAACTTGTTGGAGATGATGATCATGTGCTTGAGCCTATTGTTCTGATTTTGTTTTTGAGTAAACAGTGTTACAGGATCAGTTCTAGATCGACTAATGAAAAATCCAAAGACTGACCAGTTGACTAAAAAACATCCATGTCCCCAGCAGAGCTCTTCTAAAGCCTTAACCAAATTTTTGCACTTCATCGATGCAATTGATGTTTAAAGGGCTTGATTCATCATTCATATCTGAAAAAAGGAACCACTACAAGAATAATTGTCTATTGCCACAGATAATTTTGTGGCAAACATCTAAAATTCGTGACAATATAGGCATTCGCCACGAATTGTCACGAAATTAATTAGTGGCTATAGAGTCGTTACAAACAGAATTTTATCGCAATTTCTGGTATTTTTGTCACAAAATACCATGATAATATTCTCTGGTAAATTTGCCACGAATTATCCAAATAAAAATTCTGGTAAATTTACCACAAATTAATACAAAATAATTGTGGCAANCTATTGGTTCTCCACTTTTATATAATTTTTAATGAATGATTTTTTTCTCTTGCATTTTGATGTCGATCAGTAATATTATAATTTGTTTTAAAAGTAATATTATTAGAAACATAATTTTATTGATTTTTTACAAAATCGTTTACATAAATATTTAAAGCAATAAAAAAAAGTGCATAAAGAATCATAATAATATTTATGGCAAGTTCTTTTGGAGTAAATTCTCCAACGTAAATGCCATAAATAGAAAAAAAATTACAATTAAACTTAAAAGCAATAATAAACTAAATATGTTTCGAAACATTTTTCTTATAAAAGAAATTTAAAAAAATAAATTCTTTGAGAAATATTTTAGAGAAGAAGAAATGTTTGAGATGAATGAATGAGTGAAAATAAGTGTATTTATAGATTGCAAATACTGTTCATAGGGGTTGGATTTTTTGAAAAATTTTGATTTTTTTTTTCTTTGTGACCGTTAGAACCAAATAAAATCAATCTGAAAATTTTAATATGTATCATTTAAATCTTTCAATTTTCAGATAAAATGTTATTTATATATTATTTGTAAGTGTTGATTTTTTTGTATATTATTTGATGTTTATGTGTAAAAGTTTACAATTTAAGATTTAGAGTTTATGATTAAGGGTTAAGGTTTAGGGTTAAGGGTTTGTGTTTGGGGTTTACGATATAGGATCTATAAAATGATTATATTTAGAAAAGTTGTAAGTGTTGAATTTTTTTGTATATTATTTGATATTTATATGTATAATCTAGTTTATAATTTAAGATTTAGAGTTTATGTTTAAGGGTCAGAGGTTTATAAGGGTTTAGGATTATGGGTTTGTGGTTGGGGTTTAGATTTTAAGATTTATAAAATGACTATATTTGAAATTTTTGTAAGTGTTAGATTTTTTGTATAATATTTGATGTTTATGTGTAAGATCGAGTTTACAATTTAAGATTTAAAGTTTATGATTAAGGGTTAGGGTTTGTGTTTGGGGTTTATAGTTTAGTGTTTATATTTTCGTATAACCACAGATAAATTTGTGGCAAATCTGTGGTTATCTCATTAAATTTGTGGCAAATCTATGATTATTTCATAGATAATTGTAACGAATTACGAAGCCCATAATTTTGTGGCAAATTTGCCATAAATTCCCACGTTTATTGTGTTTTGGCAACTTTGGCACGAAAAAAATTCTAATAATTTGTGGCAAATATTGACACGAATTGTTTTGTGGCATTTTCTGGCAAAATTTGCCACAAATTACCACAATGTTTGCCAACGTGGCAAATTTGACACGAATTTGACACAAAATGCAACAAAATTTTAAAAATCATTATTCGTGGCAAATTTGTGATAAGTTTGTGGTAAAAAATAATTACCACGAAAAGATTGTGGCAAAATTATGGCAATAGACAACTTTTCTTGTAGTGAACCCATGTGTTTAAAGTAATGGTATCTCTATCTCCCTTGTTATAAGTTGATAAATAAGAGCATAAAAGATTAAATGACTTTCTTCTGAGTAGAGGGCTAGGGAAATTTCCAGCGATCTCATTATTCTACTTAAGAGGGAATGATCACACAAAGGTTGAAAGCGAGGTTAGGAAAATTTCCAGTGAGACAACTATTCGCCTAAGCCTTTGATACATAGAGAGGAAAGAGCCGGGGATTCGGTGGCAAACACCATCAATACTCGCGTTTCAGACCTTAATGTGTATAAAAGAAAGAAAGAAAGAACATGATAAGAAACAAGTATGGGGGAGAGAAAATAATACCAGAAAGTGTGAAATTGGATGGTTCCTTGTCGTGATATTGTATGGTAAAGAATCTAGAAGGTTCTTGCACATTGGGGGCAGCGATGAAACTGGTGATGAGGGCTTTGTTTGAACAATGTTGTGGGATAATGTGTGGAGTCTGGGAAAGCCGCGAATGTCTGCGGAGAAGTACATGGTGGTTTGATCAGGAGCTGGTTATGTGACATTTGGGTGCTTGGGAAAAGGATATTTGCGATGGTTCATGAACATGTGAGTCTCCGTGTTTTCAAACCTCTTTCTCTGGTTTAGCTTTCTATTTGCTTGAGGGCAAGCAAACGCTAAGTCTCGGGAGTTGATATATCATGGTTTTTACCCCTTTTAAGCCATGATATAAGTCCGTTTATAGAGTCTTTCTACTATTTCGTAGTGTTTTAGAGTCTTTTACAGGTTTTAGCACGTTTGGAGAATAATTGGAGATATTGGAACTTTCTGGAGCATTTTGGAGCAAAGCAGAAGTTCGTGTAGCTGAGTACCCGATTTGAAGCCTCAGTATCGATCGACACTGACTAGTATCGGTCGATACTCACTGCAGCAAGACACGATCGCGACTTTTCCAAGAGTTGAAGAATTGAAAAATTTCCCAGAAGACTTTCTTATTTAAAAGAAGCCCCAAAAAGTGACTTAGGTTATTTATTAGGATTTTACAGTCACTTTGATGGCTATGCTTTATTTTTACTTTGGTTTTGTGAGAGAGCTTTTGAAGGGAGACAAGTCTGAAACTCTGTTCGTCCGAGAGAAGATTTCGAACCCTCTTGTTACTTTTTCTTATTATTTATTTGAGTATTTATTCAGTCATGTTTATTGCTTCAATTTCCATGTCTGAGTAGATCTCATGTTAGGTTTAGGGTTCTCATAAGGGATTTCTTTGAATGCTAGGTTGATTAGTTGTTTATGGTTCACTATCTAAATTAGTTATTCACCTTAGGTTGTTCTCAAAGCTAATTCTGGATTGATCACCTAGAACTTAGATCTTAGGTTAATCAATTAGGCACGACAGTGCAATTGAGTAATCTGATAGAACTTAGGGTGAGCAAAATAACTATTCGCAAAGAGATTTGGTTTAGTTATTTTGTTAACTAATCAAACTTGAACTAAAAGCTGGTTTAGACTTTAGGATTTGCAAAGAGATTTAAAATTCTAGGATTTAGACTTAGATAATTCTCGCAATGACAGTTGGTTAATTATACTTTAGTGATTTGAGTTCAAGAACCGTGCGTAACTTGAACCCTGATTAGTTAGTTTATCTGCATTCATTGATTTCCTTAGAAATACCCTGAACCTATCTTTCTCCCATCGATTTTACAACTCTTTTACTGTTTATTGCTTTTGTTTCATCTGAACTGCTTAGCTTGATTCGATACTATTCGGTCTATTGTGTGATTTTCTTAAGTTCTTGTGTTCGATCCCTACATATACTACAACAACTGTTTTAGTACTTATAGGGTATTAATTTGAGCATATCACTTACCCGAATAACATTTTGGATCCAGTTACATCTGGTATTTTGTAACCGAAGTAACTATGGGTTCGGGCAAGTTCGGGTATTTTTTACCCATAATATGATCAAAACCCGAAATAGTTCAACATAATTCAACAAACGTTTACAAAGCATATTGTTAAAGTCTTAAAGAGATAGAGTGAAATCGAAGTATATAAATATGGTGATCTAGGGTAGGGGATGAAGAATCGCAATCGACACAAACATGTTTTTTCGATCGAGTTAATGGAAGTATATATTAAAAAAAAAACTTCGATTTTACTAAACATCGGATTTGTTCCGGTGTACTTCAGATTTCAGGTTATATCTGATCCCGACCCGATATCCAATATACTAAGCATTAAGCCCCATTCAAGTATTTTAGAGGATCCGTATCCGATCCGAACCCGCTACTTCGAGTCAGATTCGGGTTCGAATATCGGGTATGGTTACAAACGTCCAGGCCTACAAACAACTTTGTTGTAATATTTTTCTTCTTTGACATATATGGAAGACAACTTTCTGCACTTCTCGGAGTTTCTTTCCTTTTGCTTCCAATTACAGGTGTAGTGGTCCCGATATTATCTTGTGTTTCTTATGCTCCATAATCAATCATTTCAAAAATCATTTTGCATGAGGTGAGGAGGAATCCATCTGCAATAATGGGAATAAATTAAAAATTAAAAATCTGCAATAATGAGAATGAATCGAAAATCGAATATCTGAAAATAGAGAATCGGCAAGAATCCAGAGATTGCCGGAAAAAGTAAAAGGAGATGATTACATGCGACTGATTTCTTGACGAATCTGGATGAGTAAGAGGAGATTGGCAACTTAGATTAATTAGGGATTCCAAATTTCCAAATTTGGGTATTTACAAATATGAATGAAAACAAATTTGGAAAAGGAATGTCGGAATTGGAACGAGCGTTAAGAGCTAGGTAAAAATCGATTTATCAATCATTCAATATGCATAAACTTAAACAACATATGTAATGTATAAAGTTAATGGTTTTTCGGGTTATCAGGTAACCGTTCAGGTCTCGGGTAATATTCGAACCGAACCGAGCCCGTAACAAATATGTTGAGGAACCATTTCAGATTATATTGACTAACCAAAACCGAACCGAACCTCGTATTTCAAGTCGGATTGGGCCAGGACTCTCAAATCCGATTTTTATGCCAAGGCTACTTAAATCTATTGTATCTTACAATTTCGTAAAAAAAATAGTCATTTAATTTCTCAAATATTTTAAATATATATATTTATTTGGGGTTTTAGGTGTATATCATAAGTAACCGTTTATTTAATATTTTATGAATGGATAGATCATAATTAGGTAAGTATGAAAGAAAAAGAAATTAAACCATAAATATATATTTATTTATTTTTTTTGTCAACAGTCTTAATACCTAACCCTATTCGGTGAACCAAATTGGAGGTATCGAGTTTACATAAGTGAAGTCTAATGGGTAGACTCGAGCACCTCGTGCTAACTTGTCTACCACTGTGTTGCTCGTTCGTGGGATTTGTGTGATAGAGAAATAGGTGAAAACCTCCTTGCTCCTCTTGAACTCCTCCAACTATAACGTAAATGCCGGCCACTCCTTTGGTGTAGACACCATCTTCACCAACTCTGAGCAGTCTGTAGCAAAGGCTATCGCCGTCTTGTGGTTTGCAATCATGCAATGCATCGCCCAGATGAGCGCTTCCAATTCCACGTGTAGCGGGGATAGGCTTCTTCGTAGATTACAGGACCCCATAATCTTTCTTTCGCTTCCCTCCTGAAAGCAAAACCATCCTAAACCAGAAAATTTCTCCCCTTCCTTCCATGACCCATCAATGTAGCATGTGAGGCCGTTATATTCATTTTGTTCATTTATTCCCGTATTGAGACCCGGTTGTAGGGGAGATATGTCAAGTTCACTATTTTGTGCCGCTTCCCAAGTTGTTATTTCTGTTTCCGCTATCCTCAGAATCTCCTGTGGGTATCTATCCACATTTGAGAACACCTTGTCATTCCTTGCTTTCCAAATGTTCCACACAATCCACGGAAACATTATGTTCCTTTCCTCATCTGGAAGTCTCCAAAATAGATGATCAAAATTGGCGAAACCCGATGTCAGCGGGAAAACTCCCGGGGCAGATGGAATATGAGAGAGTGCCCATGTTTGTAGTGCTGGTGGGCATTCAAACAATACATGGTTAATCGTTTCTCCCTCCACACCACACCTAGCACATTGTGTGTCACAATTTATTCCTCTAGCGCGTAGGTTCGCTGTGACCGACATACACCCCGAGATTGCTTGCCATATAAAATGCCGCAATTTCGGTGGACAAGTCAATTTCCATGAGTGTGCCTGTAACTTCTTTATATCTGCACCGTAGAAGTAGTTGACGCAGTTGTCTGTGATTTGTTGGCCAACCTGATATCCCGACTTTACCGTATATTTCCCTGATTTCGTATAGTGCCAACCAGGCGTATCTGGTCGATATATACTACTGATGTGTATTCCACGTATAAATTCCACATCGGCCGGTTCGATGATTGCGTTTATCAATTCCAGGTTTCACGTTTGTGTCACTGGATCAACCAAATGATTGAACCTGAGATTTGGGTAATAATTGTACCATTTGCATGTTGCTGACCTCGGGGGAGAGGATGGTATCCATTGGTCATTCCATACTGATATGGTGCCTCCTGAACCAACTCTTTTGATGAGCCCTTTTGTAACCAGAGGTCTAGCCGAAATGATACTCCTCCATCCAAAGGACGGAGAGTACGACTTAATAGGGTCTAAAGGGTCTGTGTTCCGATAGTACCGCCCCTTAAAGACCCGAGCGAAAAGCGATTCCGGTTGTTCCATTAACCGCCATAGCTGTTTTGCTAGTAATGCTGTGTTGAATTCCTCTATTGATCGAAACCCGATTCCGCCGTCTAACTTATTCTGGCACATCTTCTTCCATGCCATCCAATGCATTCCTTTCTATTGACCGTCTGAGCTCCACCAAAACCGCGCTGCTGCACTGGTTAGTTTTGCGGTAATAGACTTGGGTAACCGAAAACATGACATGACGAAAGTCGGCATAGCCGTGGCTACCAATTTAAGTAAAACCTCTTTACCTCCTTTAGTCAGGAGTCTGGATGTCCACCGGTTGACTCTATCATTGTGTCTTTCGACAACAAAGTTGAAAATCTTACTCTTTGCCCCTCCGAGACTTTCTGGCAGACCCAGATAAGTACCCATTCCTCCCATATTTTGGATTCCTAGCAATTGTTTTATCTCGTCATGTACCGCTTCTGGAACCGTGTATCCGAAATTTAAAGAAGATTTTGAGAAATTAATTTGTTGCCCTGAGACCAACTCGTATTGCTTAAGTATATGTAATATAGTGTGACACTCTTGTACCGTAGCCTTGCAGAAAAAAGACTATCGTCCGCAAAGAGTAAGTGTGAGATCGCTGGACCTGCCCTCGCTACCTTTAGCCCTGTAAGCGATTTCTCCCTTTCTGCTTTCCGTATATTGGCTATCAAGACCTCCGTGCAGAGAATGAACAAGTACGGAGATAAAGGGTCGCCTTGCCGCAATCCTCTGAATGACGTTATTTGTCCTTTTGGATTACCGTTAATGAGTACCTTATATTTTCCCGATTGTATGCACCACATCATCCATGAAATCCACTTTTCCGCAAAACCAAATTTCCTCAGTAGGTGTTCAATGAAAGTCCATTCAACTCGATCATATGCTTTGCTCATATCCGTCTTGATTGCCATGAACTTACTTTTGCAAGATTTATTGGTTCGTAGTCCGTGAAACATCTCCTGGGCAATCAAAATATTATCCGATATCAGTCGCCCTGATACAAAGGCTGATTGAGTCTCTGAAATCAGATCCGGTAGCAATATCTTTAACCTCTGACATAACACTTTCGAGATGATCTTATACCCCACATTACACAAACTTATAGGTCTTAATTCCGTCATACGAGTTGGTTTTCCCGTCTTTGGTATTAGGCATATGTTAGTCATATTCAGCCTTTGATCAAAGGAACCCGTTTCCATAAAACCGTTAACCAGTTCTACTACATCTGCCTTTTATTATATGCTATGATCTTTGAAAAAATAAAGCCGTCATTCCGTCCGGGCCCGGAGCCTTCTCTGGATGCATCATGAAGAGTGCTCTACGAACTTCCTCTTCCGTGGCCCTTGCCGTGAGCATATCATTATTTTGTTCCGAAACTAATGTTGGAATCTCACTAAGGGCCTCCTCAAATTCCGTCGGTGAAGTGGATGTGAATAATTCCTCGAAATAGTTTACCGCTACTTGTTCTACTTCTTTGTCCGAGGTAACCCAAGCTCCTGATGCATCGTGTAGTCCTGTGATTCGATTTCTCGCCCTGCATGTCTTAACTTGCGCGTGGTAAAACTTTGTATTTCTGTCCCCCACCGTTGCCCATAAGGTTCGACTCTTCTGTTGCCAGAATAATTCCTCATCCAGATAAGCCTCTTTCAGTTTCCTCCTGATATCCATGAGTTCCTTGTTTGTACTATTATCATCATTCTGGATCTCCTCTAATGCTTGTTGTAAATCCCTAATTTTCTCTTTGCCATATGGTAAATTGTTTTCCGCCATTTTGAAATTTCTCTCCGTCAATTCTTTATTTTCTCTATAAAGAGAGTCCTGCTTCCCGCTGTGTTAATTTCCCAGCCCTTTGCTATTGTTTCCATAAGACCATCCCGCCCAATCCACCGTTTATCGAACCGAAACTGACTCCGTTTCCGGGGTATTTTGTCCTCTATAGTGGCGACAATCGGCCTATGATCCGACCCAATCATTGCTAAATATTCTACTAATGAATGGTAGAATATCTCATGCCAATCCTCGTTTGCTAAGGCCCTATCCAGTCGACACCGCACAATTTTCGAATTTCGTCTTCCTCGCCAAGACATTGTGTTACCCAAACATTGAAATTCCAGAAAACCGCAGTGTTGTATCATCAGGTTAAAAGACATAAAGGAAGAAGCGGGTCTTAAATATATTTATCTATATATTTATCCATAAATATATTTCTTTATTTCAAATAATTACATATGATGCCATACGATGCCATTAACCTGAAAATTATGTTAACAATTAATAAAGTCGGTAACACTGTTCATCGATCATTCTACATATACTTTTAATCTAAAACCGACGATACTATTTATCACCAGAAATCGTAATATTTGATATGATATATATTTATATAATATTTTTTCGACACAGTTTTTTTTGAGATGTAATGTCTGGCGACTTGTCCTCCACTATGGCCATACGTGTGTCTGAGTGTTTCAAAACAAAAACAACCTCATTCTCTTAACCTTTTTTTACCCATGGATAAGATATACTTTATATCATTATTAATTTCCATATGATTAGCTTAGCAACTTGGTTAACTCTAATTTAAACTTCAATAAATTGATATTATACATATATAAAATTAAGTTGGTCAAAATTAATTCGAATACTTAATCCGCATTAGACAAATCACAAAAATGTTTATAAACTAATAGTAAAACGATTTCCTTTGGTTTTGGTGAAACAATGGCGATGATTCTGCAAATCCCTCCTTCTTTCTTGTTGAACCCTAAAATCCGATTCATCTACTCTTCAATTAGAGCTTCGTCGGAGTCTAATACGAAGAAATTCAGATGCAGAGCCGTCCGAGAGAAAGCCGAAGAGATCGAGAAAGAGAACACTTCGTCTTCTCCTCCCTCTTCTTCTTCAGCCGAGGAAGTTACGAAGAAATATGGACTTGAAGTTGGTCTCTGGAAGGTCTTTCCTTTCTTCCTCCATATTCGTTTTTTCGTCTTCAATTTTCTGGGTTTTTGCTTTCGTTCTTTATATATATCAGACGAATCGAAATTGGTAAAAAGCAATTCGTAATCTGAACGATATTGGTCATTAATCATCTCTATATGTTAAAAAAATTGGTTGTTGTATGAATATATGAGTAGATATTGAGCTCAAAGGATGAAGAAATTGATGGAGAGAAGAAGAAATCAAAAACAGATGAAGCTAAAGAGTTACTTGCTAAGTATGGTGGTGCTTATCTTGCTACATCCATTACTCTTTCCCTCATTTCATTCTCACTCTGCTACGCACTCGTCACTTCCGGTGTTGATGTTCAAGCTCTTCTTCTCAAGGTTTCATTCACTTCTTGATCATACTTAAAGTTATGTTTTTTTCTTGAGGTGATCGAGTAAAAGCTGATTTGAGGTATTGGGGTTGATGATTCTTGGTGATTGGAGTGAGAGCTGATTTGGGTATTTGTTGGTTTTGAAGGTTGGGATTGCGACGAATGAGACTGGAGAGAAAGTAGGGGCCTTTGCTCTGGCTTACGCGGCGCATAAAGCTGCATCGCCGATAAGGTTTCCACCTACGGTGGCACTGACTCCAATTGTAGCTAATTGGATTGGGAAGAAAGTGGAGAAGGAGAAGGAGAAGAAGAAGGATGATTAGTCTTTTTTCTCCCTTAAGCTTATTTGGAGGTATTTAAATGTAGATGTTATAAATATTACTTGATATAATCACTATATACAGATCCTACACATTCCTGAATCCTCACTTCTCTCTCTACCTTCTATGTAGAAAGATTTTAGCATCTGAGTATGATGATGAGTTAGAAAGGATAGTTCATAAGATACAGAACTAAAGAGTGAACTATAATCCAAGTTGTGAGATAGCTTTTAGACTTGTCCATCTGAGATCTGGTTGGTCTTGTTAGGCATCTGATAAGAGGCAGTCGTCTGATAAAAATGGTTGGGAAGGATCTCTGTGATCCAGCAAAACATGGAAACAACGAATAAAAGCAAGCGAAAAACATGGGAACCAATCGGTAAAAGCTATAAAATCATCTAATGGCGTGGAAAGAAAAAGCAGGCCAGAGGAAAGGTTGCTTTGTCCATTTTAATAGATAGAAACAATCAGTCCCACAAAATTTACACTCCACCTTGTTGTCCAAGATACCCAACATTGTCCAAATTACCACAACTGTTTGATGTCAAAAATATATAAAAAAAGTCTTAACAACTGTTTGCTCTGCCAATACTGTTGATGCTTTTGTGTTGGCTTCTTAGCGCACCAATTTTTGTGTCCTTATGCTAAATTGCTCACCTTGCTTCCACTACTGATTGAAATACTGTGATGCGTTCGTGAGTGTTGATATTGTGTGGTCTTTGATGGCCTGCTCTACCGAGCGTTATACATTCTGTTTGTGCATATGATTTACAATGTCTAGAGGCTTTCGGTCCTAAGCGTAGAACAACTTTTCATTTCTAACTTTACAAATTAACTATATAAGCCATGAAAATAAATTTCAAGTGAATCTGAACTATAAATCATAGACAACAAGGTTCGAAAAATTGGATGGCGAAAAGATAGGTCAATTACCAAGGCAACCAATGAAAACAAGGGAGTAGGGGGGGGGCAACTTTCAAATTTTGGTCATTCAAAACATGAACTATCGCACGGATAGTTTAAATCATCAATTTTGCTTGACTTTAAATTTAAATTCTGAATTTCTGTTGACAAAGCCAAACCACACACGGCGTTTCAATAAACGGAACGGGTTAACATAGTTAATAATATGTTGTAAACTCACGGTTAAGTAAAATGCCGTCATTTTCTATTTCTTCCAATATTCATAAATCACGAAAAACCCCCAATGTCCTAACCGTAATTTTCTATTTCAAACTCTCTAATCCCTATATCCCCAATTCGATTTTGGGAAATCAAACTCTCTAAACTCTCTAAATCCCTAAAGCAAACCAAATCGAATTGTCTTTGCGAAGTGCCCAAAGGAAAAACCAAGAAGTTTCCAACCAGATTTCTCAGAACTGGAACTCATATGTTTCAAAGTAGAAGAAGATATCGATATGTTTTGGTTTAGGGATTTCGCAGAAAGCGAATTGGGGATTTAGGGTTAAGAGAAAAAAAATAGGGATTTTCGTGATATGGAGTTGCTTGAGAAAACAATCCCCATATGCCAGTTAACCTCTGGTGAAACCTCACGGATGAGCAACAATGTTCTCTCTGAATCCTTTATATATTAATTGAGAAGGATTGGAAAAAAAAACCTGTGGCTTCATGTGTGATTTACAAATGTGTCATTGCTGAGGTGTCATCACCATAGAACTTCTCAAGACTTTTATAAAAAAGTTTAATTTACTAGAATAATTACGTTAGTGCCATTCACGTTAAACCATTGTATAATCTTAGTTTTATTTTATGTCATACCAATTTTTGTATACTCAAATACACTATATGTCACAAAAAATATTGTCATCCCAATTTTAATATCCAGTGTTTCAACAAGTTACAAAGAGGCAAGAATCAAACTGAAATCATCATACAAATTGACTTCTCCAATCACACAGTATCTTCTACACCTTATGTCCAAACCATAGACCTGTTGCAATGACTGGATGAACAATTTTCCTTCTGCAAAACTTGATTCACTTGCTAGCTTCTAGGATTTTCTCATGCGCATTAAGACCAAAACCCTTTGAATTCACTTGAATCAAATGCAAAAAACTGAACCACCTTTGTTTCAGAACCTGAAGCCCTTCTGATTCAACCTTGTAAGCAATCTCTACAGCCTCTTACGAACCACTGAAATCCCGAGATCACCTTTACAACAACCTGTTTAAACAAACCAGAACTTGAACATTTGTCTTGTCCAACCATCTTGTTAAAACAAAACATCACTAGCATATTTTAACCACTACCAGCAACCTTTTAAAACTTGTTTCATACCCACATAACATGTGTTATGCGCGCCTGAAATAACTTATGTCAGCAACCTGCACATCAGCTCTTAACATGTGATGCACTTCCGGATGCATTTCCTGCTGTAACAGAACACTACAACGCCTTTACTTGTATGCAGACTCCACCCAAACGAATTAGGTCTTGCATCAATGACAATCTGTGTAAGAAACTTTTCCTGAGTAGATACTTATGTAATCTCCTCGTGATGCAACCAAGACAACTTAAACTTCTTCTTTGTTGTATTTCAAATGCAACTTGCTTCTATGCACTTGCATCCTCTCTAGGACTTCTTTTCGTTGCTAACACCAGCTTTGAGATGAGTTCAAACTAGATACACAACATTTTCACATTCTTGAAGTCAACAACTTTTAAACAGATCATGCATCACCTGCACTAGTCTCCTTTTGTTTCTCCTTTAGAGAACCCACCGCACTACTTCAATGTCTTCATCTCAAACCCACTTGTGCCTTCTCTGAAATTATTCCAGAACTCTGCAACCTCTTCAATCTAGAAACCTGCAACTCTGTTATGAAACATGCAGTCATTTCTGAGATTTCTTACCAACAACCAGCCTCAAAACCAAACATGTAAACTGCCTTTTACCCTCATATTACAACCTGGTTCAGCTGAATACTTGTTGATAATAACATGTTCTTGGCTTCCTTGTACACAAAACTTCTGTGAATCCTATTCAACAGTGAGTCATCCAGCCATTTAACTCGTTTTTATTTGAGCTAACCATCAAAGACAACCTCCACAAACATAGCTCCACCAGGAATAGAAAAAATACCCTTTGGGTATGCATTGCTCTCCTTGTAGCAATAATACTCCACTCGGAACCATACCCACTTGGATATCACTTTGTCTTTTAAAGCTCATCTTCATAAATCTAAGTTAAACCACTCCTCACCGTCTCTTTGATCCACTCACACGTTTTGATGTATTAGATGAATTACAATGGCATCTTACTTCAGAATGTGTGTCAGAACTTGTGACATAACCCCTTTCTTCTTGCGGCCACTCCAACTGATCCATGTATCCGAAGACCCATCAACAACCTTATTGAGCTTTAGCAACATTGTCTCTTCTTTACTTAGAGCATTATTCATGATATGATAATGCAACAACTTATGTTGATACACCATCAAACCACGCTTCCATCACAGAAATCACACACCTTGTATTTTTTTTCTTGCAGCCAAAACACAACACTTGCTTATCTTGTACCGCTGAAGTAAACAGAACACGCCGCTTAACTCTCCTAGCTAGGAATAGTTTCGATACTAGACCATAGTATATCATGTTGCACAACAACATTGAGAGACATTCCTCATGACACATGACGTCTCTAATGCATTTAGCTTTAAGACCAACATATATTCTTCTTCAATGCTTGAAGATCTGAATTAAATACAAAATATTCTCTAAGAATTTCCTGTAAAACAATGCTCCACCTGAGACATAAACTCCTTGTTCTCTAAGATTCACTACAACAAACTTTCCATGTGTTAAACACAACACAAATCTTCACAAACATGAATATGTGGTACTGCCACCTTGTCAAGAGCCTACACTCATGAAACAACAGCTTATACACCTTTCGGCCTTACACTCCAACTCACACCAGCTGAGTGTTTCTCCTTCTGTGTCAACATAACATTTCATACTACAACAAAGTCACAAGACCTTATTGCACTCCTCCTGAAATAACAACCTTGTAGCTTCACGTTCTCTGAAAATCCACCAACCGTAGGCTCTCATATTCACTAAATAGATAGCTACCCATTGAGAAAAAACTTGAGACATAACCTGCAGCAGATGCCTTTTTCAAAACTCAACCAAAAGCCACTGAAGTCTTTAGAACCGTTTATGTCTTTGACCCACACATAAAACTTGATTTGCTTCAATAACCATCATGCAATACCCTTTAGACTGGATCCAGAATACCCTTACTAATACTCAAAACAACCATAAACAACAAAGCTTGAACACAACCTGAAACTTTATTTGCCGCACTGAATTAACCCCAAAAAAATAGCATGAAACCCATCACTGAATCTTGGCCAAGCCATACCCCCCCCCCCCCTTTTGTGTTACAACAAGCTTTTGATTCCAATAAAATGCAAAACTTAAGCAGCATGAAAACTTCAATACAAAGCATCACATGCGGAATCAGACTTATTAGGTCCCATAACTTGAGTCTTGAATTTGATGTTTCGATTATGATGTAAACACCTTGAGTCACACAGCTTGAACACATGTGTTACACATTCAAAATCCAGTTAATTCTTGTGAAAGACCTCCAGCTTACACCAACCTTTAACCGGCTTCTTCAGCTATAATCAAGAACATCCATTTTCGATCATATGCGTCTTGCTTGTATCTATGAATTTCCCTTGTACTTGCAATACTTAGACTTGTGAGTAATATGAAATTCTTCTCATTGTGTTGCAGATCTTGTACCTTGGAGAACTTAGAGTCAACCTGATTTCATAACTTTTAAATCACCTCATCCGATTCAAACTTATGTTATGAATCACTCCTTATGATACCAGCATTATGACATCTCACTTCCACACTTAGTTACACACCATAACCAAAGATTCTCCTTTGCTTCTTCTGTTGTTCTTTGTTACTAACTATGTAACTAGAACAGAAAATATGTAGTTGAACCAGTAAACGTGCAATTGCAACAGATTACCATGTAGCTGCAACAGTAAAC
Organism: Eutrema yunnanense; assembly: GCA_002933935.1. Taxonomy (NCBI): domain Eukaryota; kingdom Viridiplantae; phylum Streptophyta; class Magnoliopsida; order Brassicales; family Brassicaceae; genus Eutrema; species Eutrema yunnanense. The sequence goes on along the minus strand of PKML01063866.1, from coordinate 41,008 downwards.
CTGCAATTGTGCCAGAAAACTTGTAGCTTCATCAGAAAAACTTGTAGCTACACCAAAGACCCATCAACTGAACCAGAAGACCCTGCAACCGAACCAGAAACCATGTAGCCACAAATGTAACCCTGCAACTACACCAGAAGACCAGTAGATGCACCACCAACTACACCAAAAACCCTACAACTTCAACAGAAAACTTGCAACTGCTCGATCCTTCTTGATGTTTGAGATGCTTCATGCTTCACCATAATGAGTCTTACAACTCTTTCCACTCAGATTCTTGTTGTTCACACATTGCTTGCCTTTCAGCATGGGACACTCAAGTCTCTACTACCTTCCTAAAAACCTGAGAAAATACAATGATGTTCCACCAAGAAAGTGCCTTACAACATCTTCTTTTCTTCTACACCATTTTTCAAGAGCTACTAATGTTTTGCTTCTCCTGAGACATTAATTGTCTCTCCACAAGCAACTCTAGAAAGAGAAGAACGTCGATGCTTAAGAAAAGGAGTCTCGCTGCTCTAACCTTCCAAAGATCCAACTTTTTTCACTTCTCTTCACACTCCTTTCTCTAAATCCTTTCTCTCTCAGATATGAGTCTTCTTTCTCTCTTTCTGCTTCTGTTTCTTTTGGATCTGAGACTTTTCTTTCTGAAATCTCAGTCATCCTCAACATTTCACTCAGACCTAGAATCTCCACCTAAGCCACGAGTTTCTCCTTCCATAAAGCATAACCTCCACGACAATAAAACCTTCCGCTTCTATTCTTGTCAAACATGATTCTTGGCTTGAGAGAACCACAAAACACATAACCTGACTCTGATACCAATCTGTTAAGAATCCAAGAGGCTCATAGGTGTCACATTTCCAGAGCATAGACCCCAACAAAATAAGAACTGAAGCATTTTGTCGTCACAATACAAAGACTGATGCAGAAAACAGAGTAACACAAGCGATACGCTGTGTAACACAGAAAGTTGCAAAGAAACGAAAATGAAGAAGTAATAATGCAAGACATAAAGAGAAGGGAGCATACACACACAATTTAAGGAGTTCATGCCCATTAACAAGGGTCGTTACATCTCCCCGAAACTGTTGTTCGAAATCCACTAGAAGGGACACACATTTACAAATGATTCACACTCAAGAACACACTCTATGTGATACAAGAGAAAATCCACCCCAAAGCTTATATTTTTACATGTTTTCTCTCACCCATCTAAAACACATTGTGTGTGTCGACAAGCTCAATTCTCTCTCATGTCTTCCTCTAAACTTATATAGTGGAGACAACCTTAAACCCTAGACTTAAATCCCATATACTCTTAATGATCACAATCTATTCAACCATACTCTCTTTTATTCTCACATATTCTCCTATTCTCAATCCCACTAAAAAGAATTAATAAAAAATTGAATGAAAAACAAAAATGTAATTAATTAAATAAATAAAAATAAAATCAATCTCATTCGACGACGACGACCGTACCATCCCGACGACGAGATTGGAAGCCATTGAAGCAGATTTTTCCAAATTCAGGTTAGTTTTTCTAATTTTAATGTGTTTTAGCTTAAATCTATTGAGTATGTTATTAGATTTTGCCCTAGAAACGAATTTCATTTTTTTATTTGCAATTTAGGGAGGACGATGAGCTTTTGGTGTTTGTAATTAATGGACATTGGGGGTCGATAACTCATGTTCTATGGGTCGATTATGACATAGTTTTGGTAATTCAAGGATTGTAGTGTTTGAATCGTATCAAATCGTGGGACTGGTCCGGTCCGAACATCTGAATTCACTGAAGTTGCAGGGAGGTTGCAGACCTTTATAATAACGGACAACTAAGTATTACTGAGAGAAATGGAATAACTGGAACAACTGTGTATTATTGAGATAAGTAGAATAACTAGAATTGCTGAGAGAAGTAGTTAAACAGGAACAACTAGTATTACTGATACAAGGAAGTAGGTTGTAATGTAGTTTTTTTAATTGTTTTTTCAGGAGACAATGAGCAACATTTTCACAATCATAACTTTCTCTATTGGAGGATATAATACCGGTGATGATTTCCGATAGACCTCTAAAGACCATTGCATGTATGTGGTATTCTTTAGGGAATCACCTATGGATGAGATAACGTATTCGATGTTAGTGCATAAGATATGCAAGAAGATTGGGGTAGATCAATCTATGAAGAAGTTAAAATTGAGTTACCTTCCGGTGCTAGTGAATATTTGATATATCATGGTTTTTACCCTGTTTAAGCCATGATATAAGTCCTTTTATAGAGTCTTTATAGTATTTTAGAGTCTTTTAGAGTCTTTTACAGGTTTTAGCACATTTGGAGTATTATTGGAGATATTGGAGTTTATGGAGCATTCTGGAGCGAAAACTGAAGTCTGATGACTAAGTGCCCGATCTGAGCAACAAGCATCGATCGATACCCCCTGGTATCGATCGACACTCATCGAGAATTCATGGGCCGCGACTTTTTCCCAAGACTTTGATATTTGCAAAAGCGCCCAGAAGACTTTGATATTTGCAAGAAGACCCCAATTCGTGTTTGGGCTATATAATTAGGTTTTTAGCCATCTGTTTAGGCTATGCTTTATTTTTGTTCTGATTTAAGAGAGAACTTGGTGAGAAGAGAGACAAGTCTGATTTTCCTTTCGTCCGAGATTCAGACCTCAGAACCCTTTGTTACTCTTTCTTATTATTTATTTGAGTATTCATTCAGTCATGTTTATTGATTCAATTTCCATGTCTGAGTAGATCACCTGTTAGGTTTGGAGTTTTCTCATAGAGATTTCTTTGAATGCTAGGATATTATCTGTTTAGGATTCATTATCTGAATTAGTTCTTCACCTTAGGTTGTTCTCAAAGCTAATTCTAGATTGATCACCTAGAACTTAGATTTTATGATAATTGATTAGGCACGAGAGTGCGATTAATTACCTGATAGAACCTAGGTGAGCAAATTGATTATTCGCAAAGAGATTTGGTCTAATTGATTTGTGAACATATCAAACCTGAACTTTAAAGCTGATTTAGATAGTTTTCGCAACGAGAGTTGGTTAGCTATATTTTAGTGATTTGAGTTCAAAAACCGTGCGTAATCTGAATCATGTTAGTTAATTTAGCTGCATTCATTGATTTCCTGAGAAATACCCTGAACCTATCTGCCTCCAACTGAATTTACAACACTTTTACTTGCAATCTTGTTTTCAATTACATCTTTTGATTTAACTTGTTTCGGATCTATATAATCTATTGTGTGATAACTGAGTTCTTGTGTTCGACCTCTGATTTACTGCAGCAACTGCTTTAGTACTATTTAGGGTATTAAATTGAGCATATCAATTTTGGCGCCGTTGCCGGGGACTTAATTCGCCATTAGATTTTAGCTAAAAAATTCGTCTAAATCGCCCGAGTATCGATCGATACCCTTGAGTATCGGTCGATACCCGACGTATATTTCAGCTACTTACGTTCTTGATTTTTGTTTTCAGGTGCATGCCTAATCGAGAAACCAGAAGCAACAAGAACGCTGAGCTAGTTGATGTATCGCTGGAACAACTAGCACTTGTGGAACGCACAAACAAGAAAGCAAAGAAATCAGCTAAGATGAACAACAATCAGTTGGTTCGTGATGCAGCTGGTGCTTACAGAGACCAAGAGGGTCGGTTGTGCAATGAGCAAGGACAACGTCTGCTCCTGTTGTCGCTGCGAATGTCGCTGGGAACGCGAGGAATGATGTGGTTAATCGTGGAAGAACGATTGGTGAGTACAACAGGCCTGACCAGTTTTTCGCCAATCGGTCAGCGATTCGTCCTCCTGCGTTCGAGAGGAATGACTTTGAGCTGAAGCCTGCTTACTTTGCTCTTGTGGGACAGCATCTCTTTCATGGTCTTCCTCATGAACATCCAATGGACCATGTAGAGACGTTCGAGGACTTGGTCACTAGCATCAAGAGCAATGGAGTGTCCTACGACTATCTCTTCTGCAAGCTCTTCCCGTACTCTCTAGGTGGAGATGCGACCTACTGGCTGAGGCAGCTACCTCCTGGTTCGCTAACTACTTGGGAGGACACTAAGAGAGCCTTCTTGATCAACTTCTACGATGATGCACGATCTGAGGATCTGAGGAATAAAATCTCCCAATTTTCTCAAGGACCTACTGAGGCGTTCAAGGCTGCTTGGACGAGATTCAGATCGTATCAGAGAGATTGTCCACATCACGGATACTCTGATGTGCAGCTGCTGGGTATCTTCTTTAGAGGAGTAGATTGGAGGTATCAGATGGCTCTGGACGCTTCGTGCAATGGTAATTTCAACACTAGGTACCCTAAAGATGCTTATGTGTTGATTGAAAACTTTGCATCTAGTAGTAGCACCAAGTGCGCAGACTTCGAGCGCAAGAAGCTGGCTGGTAACATGGATGGGTCGCAGATCGCTGAAGTTAAAGCTCAGCTGGATTCTATGCACAGTCTTCTGCTGGGAAAGACAACAAAGGCCGTCCACTTTGCTGCTGAGAATGAAGTGGAAGATTGTAACTACATTGGTGGTTCTAGTTTTCAGGGTCAGCGATTTGGGTACAACACCAATCGAAACTTCACCAACTATGCTCAGCAAGGAGGGTACCAATCCCCAGTTCTCAAAGCTCCTGAAAGCAAGATCGAGACTATGCTTGAAACGCTCGTTCAAGGGCAGGAGAAGATGACAGTGACCTTCAATGGTAGGATGGACGCCATGTACAAAGATCTGAGTGGAAGGATCGATGCTCTTGGTATTCATCAGATGCAGCTGGAAACTCAAGTAGCCCAGACTTCAGAGATTTCGAAAAGACAGGAAGGTTTTCTTCCAAGGAGAACTGAAAATCCAAGAGCACACGTCAATGCGATCAACTCAAGTGCAGAAAATCTCGAAGATGATCCTGAAATCACCAGAGTATCGATCGATACACCCTTGTATCGATCGATACCAGCCCAGACACTTGCTCGAATGGATCCAAAAACCTGTGTATCGATCGATACCACATTGGTATCGGTCGATACTGAGGCGATTTCTGATGAGACACATGAGATTTCAACTGTGGTGCCTAAAGTACTTGTAGAGAGAGTCTATATACCGAGGATACCTTATCCCAGAGCTCTTGGGAAGGCTAAGAAGGAGGTAGAGGACGCCAGATGCAAGACTATGCTGGATAAGCTGATTGTGGAGCTTCCCCCTAATGATGATAAATCTGTCAAGGATGATTCAACGTGAAGAGTATCGATCGATACCCTACCTGGTGTCGATCGATACCCCTCGCAGAACGAGCCAGAACTTGTGGAAACACGTGAGTTGATCAAAGAAAGAGTTCGCAAGCCCAAGAAGCTGAATCATGTTCCTAAACACCTCAGAGATTCCATCCCATCATGGTTTTTACCCTGTTTAAGCCATGATATAAGTCATTTTTATAGAGTCTTTATAGTATTTTGGAGTCTTTTAGAGTCCTTTACAGGTTTTAGCACATTTGGAGTATTATTGGAGTTTATGGAGCATTCTGGAGCGAAAACTGAAGTCTGATGACTAAGTGCCCGATCTGAGCAACAAGCATCGATCGATACCCTCTGGTATCGATCGACACTCATCGAGAATTCATGGGCCGCGACTTTTTCCCAAGACTTGAAAAATTGCAAAAGCGCCCAGAAGACTTTGATATTTACAAGAAGACCCCAATTCGTGTTTAGGCTATATAATTAGGTTTTTAGCCATCTGTTTAGGCTATGCTTTATTTTTGTTCTGATTTAAGAGAGAACTTGGTGAGAAGAGAGACAAGTCTGATTTTCCCTTCGTCCGAGATTCAGACCTCAGAACCCTTTGTTACTCTTTCTTATTATTTATTTGAGTATTCATTCAGTCATGTTTATTGATTCAATTTCCATGTCTGAGTAGATCACCT
>PKML01063866.1:21215-31873 GCA_002933935.1 Eutrema yunnanense | reverse complement strand
CATTCAAAGAAATCCTTTATGAGAAAACCCTAAACCTAAAGTGGATCTACTCAGACATAGAGAATGAAACAATCAATATGCTTGAATAAATCATCAATAGAATAATAACAAGAGGTTCTTGAGATCTGATCTCGGACGAAGGGAGATTCAGACTTGTCTCAAACCAAAGTATTGAAAATAAAGCTTAAAAGGGCATAGCCTAAACAAGTGGCTGTAAAATCCTATTTATAACCTAAAACACGTTCTGGGGTCTTCTTGTAATTATTAAAGACTTCTGGGCCAATTTGCAATTCTTCAAGTCTTGGAAAACTCGCGGGTCGTGTCTTGCTGCGATGAGTGTCGATCAATACCAGGGGGTATCGATCGATACTCGACGTGAATTCAGGTTCTCAGCGACACGACTTCAGCTTCTGCTCCAAACTGCTCCAGAAAACTCTAATACTTCCAATAATGCTCCAAATGTGCTATAACCTGTAAAAAACTATAAAAGACTACAAAACACTAGAAAGACTCTATAAAAAAGACTTATATCATGGTCTAAACAGGGTAAAAACCATGATATATCACAATCTTGTTTTCAATTACATCTTTTGATTTAGCTTGTTTCGGATCTATATAATCTATTGTGTGATAACTGAGTTCTTGTGTTCGACCCCTGATTTACTGCAGCAACTGCTTTAGTACTATCTAGGGTATTAAATTGAGCATATCAATATTACTCTTCATGTATATATTGTTGATGATGAAGACGTTTATGTTTATCTAATGGCTGTGGATAAAGAGCTATGTAGAAATGCTTTGCATGTAGAGGTCATAGAAGATATATAGGGATCTGTATATAGTTCATTTGGTGTGAATTATGGTGACGAGGAGACATCAAAAGAACTAGATGAAGAGGTGAAAGGGAAGAAAGCAAGGAAAAAGGTTTACATCGACAAACATCGCCGCATGAATAAGCGAGTTAGTTGTTGTAGTAGCAATTCAAACGCTACAGTGTAATTTGTGTTGTTTTTCTGTGACACTATTTGTATTGTACTCTTGAGTATCACTGGAACAAATAAGAACCTCTGTTTGCAATCTAGTACAACTTGACAAAACTAATGACAACTAATTTCAATTGATCATATACTCTTTCCAAAAAAGTAATATAAGTACAACTAAGTAATATTATAAACAAAATAAGTTACTATAACTACCAAGCACAACTTTAAAAAAAATCACGACTATATATCTAGAGCGTAGGCAAGTCAATCCCTTCCTCGTTAGTAAAAAAAACTCTTCAAATATGGGTGATGGGTTCGGAAATCGTCATTTCCGTCTCCTAGCTCTACCATCAGGAATCCAGAACAGGATTCTCGTCACGGCATGTAGCGAATCGGTGCGAGATATGTGCAATGCCAAGATAACTTGCAAACATTTGAAGAATGTACTGAAAACTCCCTATTTCTACAAATAAGATTTATTTTTAAAATTATGTTGCATCGAATTGGATCTGAAACCGATAACTTTATCAATTACATGATATATGTCGATCAACTTAATGTTCATATATGATCCTAGGCCTAGAAGGATGGCTAGAGTCAGACCCCAATGGCTTGCTCTCAAACAAACATGTTATGTACATGGCAATCCTTCAGCGATCCTGCTACGAGGAATGTCGGAATTCATGTTTGGGGAGAGCCCACAAGCGGGAATCGATGATATCAAACGGTCTGCGGATGCTGGTTTCGATATAGCTGAGTATTGTTATGGTGTTATTCGGGAAATTATGTGGATTGATGGGATTCATAACGGTTCAAATTCGGTTATAACCCGGGAATTTTGTGTAGCGACGCGGTTGTCAATGGAGAAGAAAGACGGCAATAGGCAGTGGATAGAGTGTATTTCAGAGTCTTTCAATGGTCGCTGGAATCGCATGGATATATCATGCTTAGAAAAATACAATCGCGGTGTCCAGAACCAATTTTCAGGATCGAAAATGTGTGATTGTTGCTTCTGGGCTATCGAAGGTTGGTCGTTCTACTATAAGATGCAAGACTACATTCCAATATGGGAATAATGAATAGATCTTTGTATTATTAAGAATGTATCAATTTCATGTTTATCATGCATAAAGTGGTACAACCTAGAATAACTGAGTGATTTCAAATTGTATGGTATTGGAAATATTTCAAATTTCAAATAAATTGAGTGATTTTAAATTTCAAATAAATTGAGGGATTTCAAATTTCAAATTCATGTTTACCATACATATATTTTTCACATACAATACCTTATACTTTTAAGAAAACTTTGTGACTGTTACCCACGTTATGATGCGATATCGTCAAAGAATGTGATATAACAAAGTTTACTCCATAAAGACTTTGAAAATGTACTTAAGGTACCAAATATTATTGGTACAACCAACAAATTAATATTTAATTCACGGTAATACTAATATAAGTGAAATACCCCCCCCCCCCAAAGTACAACTGTTTGAAAATGAGAACAATTATACAACTATGGTTTTTAGATTTTGGTTTTTCCTCCATTTGGAGAAATATAATAAACTTCGAATTTTTTAGATTTTAGTTTTCCCTCCATTTGGAGAAGTCAAATAAACTCCAAATTAAAAGGGAGAAACTAGTTTTTTTTTTCATTTCTCCCATCGAAAAAAAAAACTTGAGAGAGTTTTCGAATTATGGATTTACTTACACTGATTATAGAGTATAAATTACAAGCATAACACTAGGATAAGCAAACCCTAACAATATACTTACACTGGATTTCAGGAATTCCAGATGTGAGAATTTGATTTTGAAAAATCGAATTTAGGGTTCTTAGAGGGAGTTTGAATTCGTTTGAATCCAAATTGATTTGGGGATTTTCCGGATTTAAACCGAGTCGGTTTAGGTCAAATACGGGTCGGGTTTTAGTTTGAATCGGGTTATTGTTCGGTTTAGCCGAGTCAGTTTAGTTTGTTGTTCTTTGTATTTCGAAGTATTTCTAGTTGTTCTTAATTTGGGTATCCAAATAATTGTTTTGAGTTTGGTTATTGTTTGGTTTAGTTTGGGGTTTGTTGTTCTTTGTATTTCGAAGTATTTCTAGTTGTTCTTAATTTGGGTATCCAAATAATTGTTGTCTTAATTGTTCGTAGTATTTCTAGTTGTTCCTACTATTTCTAGTCAAACCAAAACATAGTTGTTCATAGTATCTGTAGTATTTCAACATTCACAATAACTTCAAATAAAAGCATAGTTATTCATAGTATCTCTAGTATCACAATAACTTCAAAGAATATCTAAACGGATCATTACATAGTTTTTCATTGTGGCCAACTAAAATTTTTCTTCAAAACCACTTGACAGAAAGAAAGGGATTGTATGATCCAGAAACACCGATCACACATTGGACTTTCTGTTCCTCCTTTAACTCTCTCATCGAACTCATTAGCATAATACACTTCAGTGTAAGGAGCACACTGATAAGAACGGAGGGGAGCGGTACTGATTAGATCTATTTTTTCTTGGAACAATGGTGGAGCCTCCACTCCCCAAGCGAAACCGTTGTCTGCTTTATCGATTCTCCTCTGTGTTTGGGCATAGAAATCCCTGCTTAGATTATTGATGAGTGGAGAATCACTTACGGAATGAGGAGTCATTATTCTATGTATCATTGCGTAAGTGTATTTAGCCAAATCGTAGCATTTTTCAACTGCAACTCTGATCGCCTCTAAGCCTTCTTCCAACTGACCGTTGCAGAAGTAGTCCCATATACCTCTCATGAAAATTGCGGATGGATTTCTTAACTCCAAACACGAAAGCCTGAACTCGGTGAGTTGAGGGAGAGGGACGTACCAGTCCTGGTCTGCTACTGATATTACTGAATGGTTCTGTTTGGAACCATTGTATTTTGTTTGTCATGTCCTATGGGCATCATTATCTCGCTCTAGTTCTATATAATTATTGTTTATGCATTTTTTTTCTTTCATAAATCAGTTGGACGAATTAAATATAGAACAGTGGTTTGTGTATTTGTTATCTATTATAGATTTTAATACCAGTCAAGTAGTATTTGTAGAACGTGTTAAACATTCTCTGGAGAGAGTTAGTATATTTTCAATCTAAATCTATAGCTTTTACTTTACGTCATTTGTTTTGCATATTTTTTTGCTTATTCTTGCATAATTTTTGCTTATGTTTTGCCTATTTTTGTCAAACACTGTTTTGAATTAAATTCTCATTCTCTATAGATTTAGATTGGAGACAATAAAATCAAAATGATGATTCTTGATTACCAAACACCGAAGAATGTAATAGTCCAATTTAAAACTCCGAAAGTTCAACTCAAAACAGTGTTGTTATACGATGGCTTATTGACTTGTACCATGGATCTAATAAAATGACTTTAAAATTACTATACATATACTTCTTTATGATCCAATGTGGCCTAGGAGGAACACCATAATAAGATGCACAAAATAAATATTGGCTTGTATATCGATTTTAGTAGACCACTCAACCAATATACAAATACCAATTATTGATTTATATATGTCTTTTTGTATATATCATAACCAAACTTAGATTGATATGTTAAGATCTCTTAGATCTTTTTGGTACATTGAAATCCAAGATTCAATTATTTTAATTTCTTTCCCTCGTTGCATCACCAGCCACTCCGGATCTCCTTTGCTCTTCAAGCTAATGTCTTGACAATGTGAACCTGCTCATATGTTAAAAGTTTATCGAAATTATGTGAGAGTTTATCATATGTTCTTAAATGGCTTGTTGAATAAAAATGCTTAATTAAAACTGAAAATTTTACCATTTTTTGTCTTGATAGCGACTACACTATCTGAAATATCCTCTAAAACTCTGGAAATATATGAAAAATCCCATTAAACCTATTCAAACAGTTATGAACAAATTATTATGTTTTAATTACCCGCCGACGCTGTAAGGATCTGACAATCCATTAGAGAATATGATGTTGCTCCCAAATCTTCGGAGAATTAACTTGATATCCTGCACAATATATAACATTTAACATTAAGTTCTAGCTAATTAATATTAGCAAACTTTTAACATAATCGGTCCAGATAACGGACATTCAACGCGATATTAAAATTTACGATCTATTGTTATTTTCTTATCCAAACACTAAAAAATGTAACTATACCAGGGTCCAGAAATTTCAATTCAAAACATTGTTTATAAAAGATGGTCTAAGTGGCTTAATTGTGCCACAAACCGGACATCATGACAATTAATATATGTTTGTACCTGAATGCCAAAGTACGTCATGATCCAATGTGGTCGAGGAGGGACACCATAATAAGATTCACATCCCTCAATGAAACTGGTCATATTAAACGGCGCCGGTTGAAACATTGTGTCTTGTTTGTCATATCCTATCGGCATCACTATCTCGCTGCAGCTCTATATAAGATTGGTTCATGTAGTTTGATCCATATATCGATTAGACGAATTAAAATCAAATACAATATTTTAAGTATATGTTATATCGAGTATTAAGACGCTTTTTTAATAGGAATTTTACATGCCTGCCATCTCCATGCGATTCTATTGTTTGTGGGCTGCGCAAACATATTTGTATCATAGCAAGTTCGGTTGCCTATTAAAGCGACAACGCCTGCGAAAATCCGATCGAGTGAATCATTTTTACGGTTTGGTGGGTTGGCATCGATTGCGTTGCACACGTTGGTTACCCAATAACTTGGACCCCTATTGTATTGAACAGCTTCGGCGTATATCGTTCCCAAAAAGTCTTTGATATCGGAGCTTCCGTTCAATGGACTGAAAAAAATATTTTTAAGGAAGAAAATAAGTATAAAGTGTAGATTATTTTAACTTTAACAAAAAAAAAAACACAACTAAGATATATCATTCTTACGCGCAAGTTTTGAATTTTTTGCTGAGGATTAAGAGACCATTGGGTTTGGCAGCAACACTATCGATTTCTTTCCAAGAATTACGAATTGTGTTATAACATCGCTCACTCGTTTCCTTGTTTACCATGTACATGCAACATAAATTAGTGAAGAACGGAATAGTTGAAAATTGAAACGGAGAAAACAAAAACTCGTATGTATAATGATATGGTCTAATAGTAATAATTGAATAATTATTAGGGAATTACCTTGATAACCTTGGTTACAATATAATAATAACCAAATTTAGGGCGAGTATCTTCGAAGTAGAGAAGAGGAGCTGAAGATGCTAATGCTCCAAGTGCTATGTGCGGATATTTTAGCCTGAACCATGCCGCTAACACTTCGTGTACAATAAAATGTAACAGAAAATGATTATTCCATTTGCTTTTTTATCATGGAGTGTAAGGGAGGTCATTCGGTAGAATATACTCCTCTCCAAACAAGAATTTCAGATACTAATCGACTAATCGTAGTAAAATGTTCAAGGGTAACTATATCACATAAGTTATATATGGTTATGGTATTTTGCATATATGAGACATTAGGGCGGCTGCGAGTTTGGGTAATACGGTTTGGTTCGGGTTGGATTTTTCAGGTAATACGGGTTATCAAAATTCCACCGAAACTAACCAAATTAAAATACCATTCGGTTCTCGGGTAGTTTAGGTTTTAAATTCTTAAACGAAAAATAACTAAAGTTTTTGGTATTTTGGTTCAAATTCTGTTAAAATCGGTAAATTCGGTTAAAAGCGGGTAAATTTGATTAGTTTGGTTCGGAATTTTATATGTATTATTTTTTTTGTAAAATTTGGTATAATTCAGTATATGTCGGTTAGAAAAAAAAACTGAAAAAAAAAACCAAAGAACCGATTGGTTTGGTAAAACCAAATGAATTTTATAATGTTTTTGATCGGTTCACAGTCCATAACTGAATCTGAACCGAAAACCGAAAACCTCAATTTGGTTCAGCTCGGAAACCTCGGTTCCGTTAATATTCGTACGCCTTTGATATATATAATGGTGAGCATGCATGGACTTACTTCCACCGGTTCAGATCCCATAACCGAACCTGAACCGAGAACCTCGGTTCATTTCAATTCGGTTCGAAAACTTCAGTTCGGTTAATATTTCCAGGCCTGCATGTGATATATATAATGGTGAACAACTTACTTCCACCATATGATCCTCCTATGACAATGATAGGGCTGTGTTTGGTTGAGTACTTTTCCTTAATGTGCAAGAGAATTGCGGCATAGTCTGCTAGGGCTTGTGCTGCGTTCAAATACCCCAACGTACTCGCGTTCTTCAATGCTTCTTCTGCCGATCCAAATGGCATCGTTTTCCCATAATACCTATGCTGCATTATACATCATATGCATGCATTTACATACAAACAATGTAAAAAAAAAAATCTAACCGCAAACTTATATATATATAAACACACACACACCTCTATGTAGACGAGGAGCGCTTTTAAACGAGGACCGTTGTCACGAAGAAAACCGATGGCAGACAAATCGGAATCTAACGAGGATTCCTCTCCAAGAAATGCTAAGATTGGTGCGTTGGCTTTAGCACCAGCCCAATGCTTGGAATCAATGGCGTATCTTTGTTGAAAGGTCATGTAGCTTTTCGGTGTGTATGTAAAATGATCGAGATCTTGATTAAAGTAGAAAATCTTAAGATCAGATTCATCTACCTTTTGCGTCAGTGCATCGTGTGAACTCTTTAGCTTTGTTGGGGAAATCCCCAGTCGAGGGATTTTGGAGTGTGCAAGAGAGATGGAATAAGATGACGATGTGGAGAATATCAATAGAACGAGAATTGCAAATGGAAGAGACATTTTTTAGAGTGTTTTGTTCACTAAGTTGGCTTTCCCAAGCTCATGCAATAAAACCTTTAATTATATAGAGATACCAAAAGGTTATAACGCACTATACTATATACTAGATGAGGTTCTGCCTTTTGTGCGAATTGTTTTCTATATAATTCAAATGTGTATGTATACATGCATGCTTAAATATATTTAAATCCTTTTTTCAGTTAGTAAACATTATATCTAAATCGTTACTCAATCGTTTTTGAATACTCCAAGTTATTGTTTGTAGTAATTGAATAGTAAGAACTTTTAGGCTTGAATTAGTGAAATGATTTTTTTTATATGATGATGGGATATTAATCTGAGTTTCACATCATAAGTTTAGACAAAGATTGTCTAGTATATAAGTTACGTCAAACTCTAATTAGTACGAGATTTTTTGAGAAAAAACCTAAAAATAAATTTGTGCAGACTTTGTCTCTTAGGCCTAAAGTGGACAATATCATATTTAAGCAAAGTTGGACATGAGTTTGAAAAACTCTACAATTGGTATTAGAGTTCTGTTCAGAAAATGTGGACATGAAGCAAAGGGTGTGGATTACATATTCGTTGCGGGAGAAACCCTCAAAATGATATCTCGATTAAAGGATACCAATTCCTTGTGTCGAAAGTATTTTTGATAGTGTGGAAGGACATGCGGTATGTTTCATTGGTGATAATGATGTTACAATATGGATGTCATGTTTCGTTAGAAGGAAGACCAAGGGTTTGTGTGGTCCTTAGTTTGAGTGGAAGATTATTGATATATCAATCCAAGTACCACATCGGAAATTTAGACACAAATATAAGTTAAATCCAACTCTAACTAGTATGTGTCATTTTGGAAAGAAGTCAACAATAAATGGATGTTGTATTCAATTAACCAAAGAGAAAAAATTAATGGTTACAGCTCATATTAGTGTTGTCATGTTGGTAAAGGTTGCGCGTGCGAAGAATGAGCACATATATGTTCATTGCAAATTTGGCTATTGGCACCACAAATATACATGCTTGCTCCATGAATCTGTTATCATTTCTTTATTTCTTTTGTGTATAATTATAAACACCATATGTTATCATATAATAGTGCCTTTTGGCTAAGAGTTTATATATAACTAGATAAATATCCGCATATATGCGGATTTGTAATTTAATATTTTATAACCCGTGATAATAAAATTAAAGACGATAAAATGGAAAATAAAATTAAATCACCCGTGAAAATATCTTATACATAAATTTAGAGTTTGTAATTTAATAGTTTATAACCCGTGAAAATAAAATTAAAGACGATAAAATGAAAAACAAAATTAGTTCACCCGTGAAAATATCTTATACATAAATTTAGAAAAAAGTTTACGATGAAATAAATATATACCTTGAAAGAAACATTTGGTGAATAGATGCAGTAAATAACTTTGAATACGATTATTGGACTTTTTTTTTGTAATTGATATACTACCAAATTGTGGTTTATATAGAGGTAAAAAATTAGAATTCTTTTTGGTTTATGATTAATTTCCTTAATATAGATGAAAAAGCTAAGAAATATTTGTTTTCTTTTGTCACTTTCCTTTATTATAAGTTTTCCTTACTTATTTTTATATTAATAATTTTCTTTTTAAGTTTAGAATATATTTGTAATTTTCCTTTTTAAGTTTGGCAGTCGTTGTAGATTATAAATTTTTAAGTTTTCTTTTGTCACTTTCCTTTATTATAAGTTTTGCTTTTTTTTTTCTTTTCAAGATTGTCTTTTTTTAGTTTAACTTTTTATTATTATTTACTTTAATTCATTTTTACTTTTTTAATTAAATTGACACATGTCAAGATCTAAATTAAACGTGATAAATGTCACGATCTCATGATTGAAAATTATCCTACGTGTCGCGCTCACGTTGAGAGATCCAACTTTATATAATAAGATAGGTAATACTTTATTAAACAAAAGACTAAGTGTTTGTGAATACAAAGAAACTCCTTTAAGAGTTAGCCATTGATAGAGATACGCATTCGGAAATTTTCTTTTTTAATAATTGAATCTTTTGGCCCAGACTTTCACTTTCATTTTCCTTTTAATAATTGAATCTCCAACTTTTTTCACAACAAAAAAAAAAAATTTTGAATCTCCAACTTATTGTTTTTAGAAACCATATAGACCAACTCTTGATAATATATGTTGGTGTCCGGTTTCACCTCACCGAACTCGGTCCATCTGCATCCAAAAGCTCATCGAAGCACAGGAAGGAAGATGAAGTTCGGTCCAGAAAAGAGGATGAGTGAGATCAAGTACGGAGCCCGTCGTGATCTAGGCTCATTAGGAGGACAAGCCCATCTGAAGAAGAGAGCTGAATTTTGATTAAGTCTCAGCTCTCTCGCATATATCAGAATAGAGACGATCTGGTTGACGGGTTATCTCGCCAGTTTATCCGAAAATCTCGAAACGTTGCAGTTAATTAAACACCGCGCGAAGGACAGAAAACATGCTCAACAGAGATCTCAAAGGAAGATTGATATGCTCAAATTAATACCCTAAGATACTAAAGCAGTTGTAGTAGTATAGCTAGGGGTCGAACCACAAAGACTCAAAGAAATCACACAATAGATTATATAGTACCGAATTAAGCCAAGTCAAAAGATGTAATTAAAAGCAATGCAGAAATTAAACGAGATGTAATTCAATTGGGAAATATAGGCCCAGAGTTTTTCTCAGGAAATCAATGAATGCAGATAAACTAACTAGCAGGATTCAGATTTAGCGCAGTTCTTGAACTCAAATCACTAAAGTATAATTAACCAACTGTCGTTGCGAGAATTATCTAAATCTAAATCCTAGGAATTCCAAATCTCTTTGCGAATCCTAAA
>PKML01063866.1:4319-17466 GCA_002933935.1 Eutrema yunnanense | reverse complement strand
AAAATACGTTGAGTATCGATCGATACCAAGTGGTGTCGATCGATACCAACAAAGAAATCGCCGGAGTATCGACCGATACTAGTGAGTATCGATCGATACTGACGGACTTAGTCGAAACTCGACAGCTAAAATCTAAAGGCGAAATTGAGTCCCTGGCAACGGCGCCAAATTTGATATGCTCAAATTAATACCCTAAGATACTAAAGCAGTTGTAGTAGTATAGCTAGGGGTCGAACCACAAAGACTCAAAGAAATCACACAATAGATTATATAGTACCGAATTAAGCCAAGTCAAAAGATGTAATTAAAAGCAGTGCAGAAATTAAACGAGATGTAATTCAATTGGGAAATATAGGTCCAGTGCAGAAAAATAGACTAACTAGCAGGATTCAGATTTAGCACAGTTCTTGAACTCAAATCACTAAAGTATAATTAACCAACAGAGATCTCAAAGGAAGATCACTCAGATGCCTATAAAAACAAAGGTGATTAGCCGGGATCCGCATTTTTGACTCTTTAGCTCTCTAGCTCGTCATTTTAACTAGTCTTTTGTACTTATCCTCATGTATTATCTTGACCACTCTTATAACCAATAAAATTATTATGTTCTCAGTTTTTAAACGAAAATCTACGTTCTCTTTTATTTATTTATCATGGTGCTATTTGGCATCCATAATATATACAATGAATCTACATAAATCAGTCTTTTCAAGACACAAATCAGTCCGTTAAAAAGGACCCTCTAACAAACGAATTTTCCATTGTGTAGTTTCAGAGTTCAGACCATGACATTCAAGCCATGTGATATATAAATTAATTAATACTAGGATTTAACCCGCGCTAATTATAGCGCGAAGTCATTTTTGTAAAGAAATTGTTTTAAAATTTAAAAAAATTGTTTTTATCTGAATTTTACAATATAGTTAACTAATGATTATAGATAATTTATCTATTTAACCCGTTTTGCAGTGAACTAAAATATTATTCGGGCTAACCCGTAAAAACTTATAATCTTGAAAACATAAGTCTAATATGCACCGTTAAATGACTCTAGTTTTTTGTGGTTAGTCTACAAACTCTTAAAAAAATAGTTTTCTTGTGTTTAACTTTTTATAAAATTAGTAAAATATTTTTCAAATTTTGTTTTGATATGTATTCAAATAAAATATAATAAAATATAGTGAAAAATATAGCAAGATTTTAAATATGTTTTTGTTTCTTTGAATATATATGAATTGATTATTATTTTAAAATATATAGTATTAAAAATAATTAAATAATAAATAACTTTTTAATGCAAAATATATACTTTCCATATTCTAATCAATAATTTTAAAATACTATTATATCCTTTCCTATTTCAATTATTCTTTGGTATTTGTAATGGCATTTTATGTAATAACTTACAAATCAAAGTTTATTTTTAAAAACGTCTTCTTAAATAATATTATAGAGATGAATATATTCTTATAATGCACTCATATACAAAATATATAACGTTGCTAAATGTAACCAAACATTCTATAATATGTCTTCCATTTGTTATGATTTTTATTCGAGTGGGGACAGTTTGCAACAAGTGTGTGGTTGAGGACCCAACCTCTTTGCTTGTAATGGGTGCAACCTATTTTCTTCGACCATTCATTATTATTTTTCGGAAATCAAAATTAATTTGAAAATTATATTATTTCCATAAAGTTCTTCACACTTCTCATGATAAAGTTATTCTTCCGTAAGGTTCAGACTAGCTTAGTCTGTGTTCACATAGCTATTTTATGAAGTCATTATTTCCATTTAACCGAGGTGGAACAAAAAAAATGTAACAAAAATATTTAATTCGATTAATTGAATTAAAATATATATTCTCTCTATATTATTTTATAAGATTTTTTAGCTAAAAACATGTATTAAAAATGTATTTTTCTTTACAAAAAACATTAACTAAAAACAATTTAACCAATCATAAAAGATACTGCATAATATAAATGATCAAAAAATGTCATATGCATTTAAATTGTGCATACAAACTTGCAAAATATCTAATAAAATAAAACAAACAAAAAAATCCTAAAATAACTTCTAAATATAAAATGGGACAGAGTGAGTACCAAATATAATTAATTCTTAAAAAAAGAAATTTGGAAATTCGACCCAAAAAAAAAAAAGAATTTGGAATATGTTGTATTAATTGGTAATGTCATTGACATAATTATATCATGAAATCAAAAAGAGAGTGGAAGCCCCTCGGTCTAGTGGTTGATCAATAGTTCTTTAATGCTTATACACTAAGAGGTGTGGATTTCGATTTTCGGAAAATGAATTAATGGAAGCAAGTTCGTTTGAAGTAGTCAATAACTTCACTTCACCATAAAATCAGTCATTAGTGTAAGATCTATTCATGTCTATCTTTGTAGCCTATTTATCTCACAAAGAGTCCGGGTTTTTTTTACCTCGTTTAACTCTCCTAAAATGTCTCATAATGAAGGTGAGTCTTCTTTCACATCTAACGACACATTAATAACTCTCACCCTCTTATTCAACAACTACAATACTATGCTAACTTGCTGCTACTCATCCATTTGCTAATAACCACCAAAAATCTGCTCTCTGTCTCTCTCTCTCTTTGGCATATCATCGAACAACTTACGTGCGTTCAACCAAAACAAAAACTTTCACTCAGAATCACCCTTATCAAACCCAAAAACCAGCGTACTTCATTCGAGGTTCTCAATATTCCAGGCCTATAAATCTAATCCAGCCAGCAGAATCTCCTTCTTAAGCTATCACACAACGTTATCTTTTGTTATGTCCCAGAAGAAAATACAGTCACATTACCATAGATATTGAGATGAAGAAGCTGGATTTTCTGTCTCCCGAATGCTAAACTTGCACCATCTCAATCACACTCCTATCTTCTGTCAAATGGTTCTTTTTCGTCTTCCTCTTCATCTGCAAGTCTGTATCAAAGGATGAATTGTTCTGTTTCTTGTTCAGAGGAAGAAGCGCACCTGTTGAAATCAATGGCAAAAGAGTTGATGTGAGGTGCCATCGAATCAGATTCTCCTTAAGGCTTAAATCAGAAGATTCTCGCTAAGAGGCCTTGGGGTCGTGAATAAAGCTGGTGAAAATTAAAAATTATTGACTCCCATAGATCTTCTGTTAGACGATGAGATAAAACCCCATGAATCGAGTGAAACTCTGATACCATGTGAGTAGTTTCAAAACAATGATTATTCATGCTCATATGAGCCTAATGAAAAAGATAAAATAGATTGAAATAGAAATAGCTCAATATAGATTTATTCAAATGCAAGAACAAAAAAAAGAAAAAAAAGAGAAACATTTAGGTTTGTCACCAAAAACAAAAGAGTTCGATTAATATTTCTTAAAGAGGAAAATGTGGCTGCACAAATTGGAACCTAACACTTATATTTATACCTCACAAACCGAAATCATTTTGGAACCGAATGGATCATAAACCTCACTACCCGACATACCTGGAACCGAATGGATCATAAACCTCACTACCCGACATACCTGGAACCGAATGGTTCTTATCCAGAACCGAATTGGAACCGAAAATACCCAGGCCTACTTGGGATGTCACAGAGGTTCCCAGATTTCATCTACAGATTCATTCCGGCCGCCCATGAGGCGGTGTGTCGGTGGTGTTGTTTCATCCTTCAACTCTCTCAAGCAGTGTTAGATTTAGACCCATGTCTTCATTACTTGGGAAAAAGGTCGGTTAAACCCTCAAGTATAAAAAATTGACCAAACAAACCCCCAAATTCTTCAATCTCCTAAATAACCATGAAGTTTAAGTTGACTAGGCCGATTTGAACACCAAAAAAATCAACGTGAACAATAACGTTCGATGGAAAAAACGTTAAGTCTATTTGAAGCAATAAAAAGTCTGAAATTCGAAACTCATAAGAAACTCTGCTCTCCCGTTATCTCTGTTGTTTCATTGTTGCATCTCTCTGATAAATGGTTTGTTTGGAAATAATATTACAGTGAATTCGTTTGGTTGTGAAGGAATTCATTTTGGTAGTAAGGGATTTTACGAATGGTTTTAGCAATTATTATATTATCAAACTGATTTTTGTTCCAAACCACGAGAACGAACCAAAAAACGTAAAATCCACCAAAGACAAGTGTCAAAATAACAAAACTAAAACATTCCACCAAAACAAGCTATTCGAAGATATAAAAAAACATAGATTAAACAAAATTCTATAGCAAGTTATTCTAAAATATAAAAACAGAACCAAAAGAACATCATTCTTGTGAAACTCCTCCATTTACTTTTCCTTGCGAAGTTCCATCATGTGAGGCTTCTACTCCCTTTAGCACCAACCAAATAAACAAAATCAAACACGCGAATAAATAAACCAATTACGTGAATCAACCAAATCAAGTAAACAAACAAACTAACCTAATATTTTTTTGGTCGACCTCTTGGTCCTTTTTTTAAAACTGCAATTGGATTAGAGCACCGTCTTTTGTTATGGCCTTCTTGTTTAGAACGTGAGCATGTTGGAACACGACCATGCCGGGTTAGCTTCCTTTTATCGAAAGTTGACTCATAAAGACCTTTACACATAGCGTGATTATTCTCTCTACCACGGTTGTGTGATCTTGATGGTGGTGGCAACACATGTAGCATATTTAACCTTGGCCACAATCTCATTTATGTAAACCTTGATCATCAGCTTGTTTTTACCTCTCTCGAACGAGCAATACACTCTTCGCTGACACTTTTTTTGAGCACATTGCACCAAATTTAGAAGATTCAGACTTCTACATCTTAATGTCATATTCCGTATTTAACGCATATGTAAGCAATGCATACTTAAAATTAGCAGCAACATTAAATGTTTATCCCAACCATAAAACCTGATCATCACCACTCGGATTACATAGCCTACGTTCATCCAAATCATCATCATCATCATCGGAAGACAAACGATCCGGGATAACATCATCATTCCACACATCATCTCCACTTTCAGCATCATCATTGTTATTAGTCAAATCATCTCGGGCAATGTTTCCAATGCATTCTTCTAAGTTTGTCATGATTTCTTCTTCAACACCTAAGCCTTCTTCATTGTGGACATCTTCTAAACCATATCCTATATCCTCACATACTGCCTCACAATCATCTTCCTCGTTAGACTCACTATTTTTACCATTGTGTCCATCAATAGCACTACAAAAATAAAGCCATTTTTTATACTTGAGTGTTTAACCGACCTTTATTCGATTGGGAAAATGATTTTTACCATTGTGCTTTATTCATTTAGCCCATTTTTTATACTTGAGTGTTTAATTGACCTTTTTCCCTTCATTACTTAGCCATGTTTTGATTTGGGCTTGTTTGTAATTAGAGTTGGTGGGCTCCGAACTATGTAACGTTGTCCATTTTGGGCCTTTAATTGAAGTTTGCCGACAAAAAAAAAGTTTAATGCTAAACTTCATTATGTCGGCCCATTAAAAATTCAACCCAAAAGGAAACTTGGGCCATGATTTTAGGCCCATTATTTTATCGATTGCTTTGTTCTTCTTACAAATCACCACCTTCTAGGCTGTGATTTTCCTTCCTTTTTTACGATCTCTCTATCTTCCATCTACAATCACACGTTGGAACCCTAATCGATTCCACCAATTTTGCCTTGGATTTTATTAGGGTTTGGACCAAATCGAGACTCACCGTTGTTGCTTCACCTGATCGAATTCTAGGGGAAGGAAAAAGCCCTAATCTTCTGAATTCTGAATTTGATTTCGCAGAAAATTTGTTTGTTCTTCGAAGGAACATTGAAGATGAAGAAGTACGGACTGCAAATCAGGGCTCCTTCCAAGAAAAAGCAATCATCATCTCGACCTCCACTTCGCACTCCTCCGATATTTGGTGAAGATGAAGACAACGATGTTGAGAAGGAGATTTCTCGGCAAGCTTCAAAGACCAAAGCTCTTAAAGAAGTACGTTTTCCTCTCCATCGTTCTCGCTCTGTTTCTTTCTTAGTTTTAGTTCAATTTTTGATCTCATTGATAAGTGATATTTTGGTGTTGATTCTGTGTTTATAGACTGAGGAACAGTATAAGAAAGCTTTGGAAGAGGATCCTTCTGCTTTTGCATATGATGAAGTTTATGATGACATGAAACAGAAAGGAGGTCTTCCACGAGCGCAAGATCGTGAAGAGCGCCAGGTAATGTAATAACTATGAGAATCATTAGAAAAGCTTAGGATGTAATCAGATTCTTCTTTCTATGTTTTGTAAGAGGAAGATATATGACTCATTGAGTACAACAATGGAGAATGTAACATCATCAAAAGCTAGTCACTCATGTTTACATGTTGTACTAAAGACTTGAAACTTGTCCGTACTCGGTAGCTTATGGAATCGAAATCTTGTGTCCATGTTCTGAAGAGGAATGAATAGCTTTTGACGGTGTTACATAGTATTTTGACGTTGCACTTTTTTTTAGGTGTGTTTAGCTTTGACGAATTGGCCTCTGCTTATGCGTCGTTTGCTGTTCTTTTTCCAATTGCAGCCAAGATATATCCAGCATTTGATGAAAAAGGCAGACCAGAGACAGAAAGAACACGAAATAGTTTATGAGAGAAAGCTTGCGAAAGAGAGGGCGAAAGACGAACATCTTTTCTCAGATAAAGAAAAGTTTGTAACAGGTCCTTATAAAAGGAAACTCGAGGAACAAGAGAAATGGCTGGCGGAAGAAAGATTGCGTGAACTTCGAGAGGAGAAAGATGACGTAAGTTCTGTTTCGTGTCTACGCTTTCCTCGTTCATTATATATCATTTTTTTGTATTTCTGGCCTACTAAACTAGTGCTTGCTAGGATAGCCGAAGTTCTAGTTTTGTCCTTTTTCGTTTCTGTGTTAACTCTTAAGTAGCTCAGGTTTGGGAACTGTGTTTGCTTGATCGCAATCTTTTCTTCTTACAACCTTGTTGCATGTTTCGGCTTTTGTACATGATGGGCAGGTCTAGAAGTCTCTCTGTATTAGCAAATGATTAGGATATATAGCTTTGGTTGATTTTAAACTGAATTGTTTATATTGCTATTTAAACTTTATTTCTCAGCCCTTTTCATTTGTTTTCATCTTGTACTAGGTTACAAAGAAGAAAGACTTGAGTGATTTCTACTTCAACATTGGAAAAAATGTGGCATTTGGAGCGCAAGATATCAAAGCTAAAGAGGCAGAGAGGCTCGAGGAACAAAGAAAGGCAGAGAAGCTGGAGGAGCTGAGAAAAGAAGAAACAAGGGAAGAGGAGAAAACAAATTCACCAGAGAAGGAAGTGTCACCTGAATCCGGAGATATTAATAGGAAACGGAAAAGTGTGGAACCGCAAGAAGCAGCCGAGCAAGCAACATCTGAGAAGAAGATTGGTTCAGATGACACAGAAGAGAGAGACTCATTAGTCAAAGAGGCAGCAAAAAAAGCTCCGAAAGCCACTTTCCAGCACAAGAAAAGCGAGGCTGCGATCGCTGCTTTTAAAGAACGGTTTTTGGCCCGTAAGAAGGCAAAGATGGAAGAATAGTTGTGCAACTTTGGCCAGATTTTCAGTCCAACGGTTACTTTTTGGTGACCTTCGCTTATGATTGTCTCTCTCTGTTTAAAAACTTTTCAAGATAACTTATTACATGCAGGGTCACATTTTAGCCAGTGTTTTTTAAAAATGCTAAGAAATTCTATTGTCCAACTAAATAGTTCGCTCCATATGCTTAAAAAAGTAATTTTTTTCAAAATATTCAAAGGAAAAAGGTCAATTCAAACATACTAGGCAAAAAAATGACAAATCATCAGGTCTAGCCCAGAGGTTAAGCTATAGTTTTGGACCATTGTTTTTTTGTTTTTACAAAATTAGTTTTAAGTTATAAGGTTTTAATTTTTTTTAATTTGAAACTAGGGCTGGGCCAAAAAACCAAACCAAACCAAACCAACTGAACTTAAACCGAATCGATAGACCAATGTGTTTTTATTAATTAGTTAATTAATAATATTAAAAATATAAACACATGTGATCTTCGGTTCTTCACCTAAAGCTTTTAGGCTAAATGTCATAAACCCACGTTTTCCTAAAACCTTTAGACTTATTGCAAATTCATTTTAATGGGCGGGAGAGACGAAGTCATGGATTTTTTATTTATTTATTTATTTTGATTAAGTGGGATAATTTCAGTTTAGTTTTAGATTTTTAGGGAATGTTTATATATGGTTTCGTTTTATTTACATTTTGTTATGATTCTTGTTTTTATAAGTTGATTTTTTGAAAACCGAACTAAAACCAAACCAAATTATAACCGAACCGAACTTATTTCGGTTGAATTCGGCTAAAGTTTTATTCAACCCGAATCAATCGAACCGAATCGAACCGAACCCGAACCTAACCCGAAATTAAACTGAAATGTCCACCCCTATTTGAAACTCATTTTTAATAAGGTCAAAAAATTTTTTTTTATATTTTACAAAATGCCACATTTTTTTTCTTTGTCTTGGACCACCATTTTTGTTGGACCGGACCTGCAAATCATACATAGATTATAGAGTTGAAGTAGTAAACTTGGTTAAATCATACATGAATTAACATAATTTGGATAAATTGAACATCATGCATAGTTATTCTTACAGCTAAGCTTACGAGCTATCTGCAATTTGATAACTTTGGTTCAATTTTTTTTCTTTCCGTCTGAATCTTTTCATTATACAATACGAAAGATGAATACAAGGATGAAATACGGTTTTGGTATACAAAGCCGACCGAAAACAAAAATTCCCCGAAGACGAAGCCCTAAGAAAGGGAAGCACTGCCGCTAACCCAAAAGAGAGCAACAAGAAAATCTAATACCTAACAATACGAGACGGTAAGCGAACTTTGCCATAAAAGACCAAAGGTATGAATGAGAAAAGATCGAAGGAAAGGCCAAAGGAGCCCTACGCATTACAACAAAGCCGCTGAACCGAAACACCTCCACGATCAAATCCAACAAACCGAGAGATGCCAAAGCAGAGCCAAAGGACAAGAGCCAAGTGAAGACACAAACATCTAATACAGCTCCGTACGATGCCAAAGCTACGCATTACAACAAACCGAGAAACTACCTCAATGCACCACCAGCCACTACTCCGGACAGGAAGACGCAGAAACGAACCAGAGCAACGCAAACTACATTATCAGTTCGGTTCAATCAAAAAGAACATTTTCAATAAATTAAAAATAAATAAATAGGGACTATGACGTACCATGAAATGCTTCAACCGGTTATGGCATACACGAGATGAATCAATTTAACCAGAAATTTTAAAATTCGGACCGAGAGAGCCCTGTGTTGACGAACCTTCTGAACCAAACAGAGAGTTTCTCGTCAGCTGTTTCAGTTTTTTTTTGGCCTTTCAAAACCCTTCTTCTTCTTCTTCTTCTTCTTCTTCTTCCTCTTCCTCGATTTCTCGGCTCTTCGTTAATGGTATTCCTTTCTCTTAAACCCTTTATTTCTTTATTTCTTTATTTCTTCTGTAACAACAGACTTTGGTTTAGTGAAAATCTCTGTCTCTCTTTCTTGTTGCTGATTCATTGCAAGGGTGGGTGCTTTGAATATCATGTCAGAGACTGGTGGTTTATGTCTAGAGCTGTTCCAAGATGATCCCTTTTATCAAGAAAAAAAGGTGTGATTTTGCTGATTTTTTTTTTTCAGTTTCTGTGATTATTATCCTTCGAATCGTAGCCTGGCTCCTGGAACAGATACATAGAAATTTTGACACTTTTTATGATTTTCGTCTGCAGAAGCTCTTGAATTGCAAAGGTTTAGGCGTAAAGGAAACATTGTTGAATAGTTCTTTCGAAAAGTTGCTTCAGTTTGCAAGAATAGCTAACCTCGATAAGGTAAGCTAATACACAAGTTCTTGCCTTGTCTTTCTCTGGTGGTTCGATTGTAAAGTTGCTTGCTTTAGGTGATGAATTGAGTGCAAATGCAGGTGGAAGTTTATTTCGGCGAGGATGCCTGCACTTCAGAAGGAATGTACAGTGTTAGAAATGAAATCTCAGCTCTCAGCTGGATCCTTTCGCTCATACCGGTTCCTTGTAAAACGCAAACACGATTCGAGGCTCTACGAGAAGCTGTAACGAGTAAAATCAGTGAGGTTGTTGGAGCGGACGAGGAGGAAGCTAGAGTTGATAATAGCTATAGTTGCGAAAAGGAAAGCAGATTAGTAGAATGGGGTCAGAACAATGGAGTCAAATCCAAATTGCAGATAGCTCGTAAGCTTTTCGCTGTTTTTTTCCTCTCTTATGAAGTTAGAACTTTCAACAATGATGAACAGAGATTTAAGAATGTGTTTTTATTTGGATAGAGATCGATGGCTATGGACGAGGAGCTGTAGCTAGCCAAGACTTGAAATTTGGCGATGTTGCTTTAGAGATACCAATCTCAAGTATCATTTCTGAGGAGTATGTGTACAACTCCGACATGGTATATATCGTTTTCTTGATCCTGAAACAAAGATTATATCGGCTCCCGTCATCTCGATGTTATATGATTAGTGATTTATTCTCTTCAGTACCCAATACTGGAGAAGATAGATGGGATGACATCTGAGACAATGCTGCTCTTATGGACCATGAGGGAGAAGCATAACCTGGACTCGAAATTCAAACCATACTTTGACTCTCTTCAGGAGAATTTTCGTACCGGTAACAATCTATGAAGAACTATATCCCCAATACTTGTAGCAATTTTTTGTTTGTTTTTGTTTTGAAGAGATAACAAACACAGATTATCTTCGCAGGTTTGAGTTTCGGGGTTGATGCAATCATGGTGCTTGATGGTACATTGCTTTTAGATGAAATAATGCAAGCTAAAGAGGTGTGATGAGATCGCATCGATAGTTATCTTTTGGTGCTGTGAATCTGTATTACATTCTTGATTCTGTTGGCAATTGTTTGTATATCTGCAGCTTTTGCGTGAGAAGTATGATGAATTGATTCATCTTTTATCGAACCACCGGAATATATTTCCACCGGAGCTCTATACATGGGAACATTACTTATGGGCTTGTAAGTTGTATTACTCCAACAGCATGCAAATCAAATTCCCTGATGGAAAGCTGAAGACTTGCTTGATTCCTGTCGCCGGTTTTCTCAACCATTCGGTATGTTTATTCTCTTTTTCTCATATTCTAAGACATTCCTTAGAACTTTCCGGATTGATAATTTGGCGGGGTTTGCAGATATATCCACACATAGTCAAATATGGAAAAGTGGATTTCGAAACAAGTTCCTTGAAGTTCCCACTCTCAAGACCTTGCAACAAAGGGGAGCAATGTTATCTTAGCTACGGAAACTACTCTAGTTCACATCTGTTAACGTTTTACGGATTTCTACCAAAAGGCGATAACCCTTATGATATCGTTCCCTTAGGTAGTTCTTACCTTCCCTCTTCTAATCATTCTGAGATCTCTCAGCTTTCTTCCATTTTTTTTGCCTAAAGTTGTTGTGTCTGAATCTCTCTTCCTTGCAGATGTTGATGAAGACATCAAGAATGAGTTTTCTTGGACAAGTCACATGTTACGCGGGACTTGGCTCTCGAGCAATCATAACATCTTCCACTACGGCTTGCCTACTCCATTGTTGAACTACTTGCGGAGAGCGCATGGTCTTGTTCATCATTCCGAAACAGATGTATCTAATCTTGATCACCTTCTTAATAAAATTCTGTTGGGCACTAATTACATCTCTATCTCTGAATCTATTACCTAGACATTTATCTCTTTTCTTGAATCTTATAAGCTATGGAAGAACTTGGAAGTAGAGATGGGAGTACTCCAGAATCTCAGATCCACATTCGACGACATGATGGAAAATCTTAAAGATGCGGATTCTATCGACAGGTAAACGTAGTTGTGTCTTTATGATTTATGAAAACCGAAACAGAGCAAGCGGCTTTCCTTATTTTTTTCGTTTATTCTTACAGAGAAAGCGCGGATTGGGATGTTAAAATGGCGATGGAATTCAAAGAGCGGCAGAGAAAGATTGTCTCTTCCATTCTTGATTCATGTTCTGCAGGTATCAAGCTGCTTCAAGAGGCAATAACTAAACAACCGGTTTAGCCAAGCCAGACCGAGAAACCGGTCTTGGAAAGGAGATGAGATGTATGTGTATCTCCTTAACTTGAATTATTTTAGGAAAAAAGAATAAAATAGTCTTGAGTTAAACCTTAGTTCAATTTCTAATTTGTTATAAGCCATCCTATTCCGTCATCATATATTTTATTTCGTTTTTGTCTCCCCATCTGTTGGGGCTTTGCGTCCCTCGTTTAGGCTTTGCTTTCGGAGATATCTTGTTATTATGCCGGCTTTTGTATTATCTATCACTGCATGTATTTCTCTTTGGTTTCATAATGAAACTTTCATTAATAAAAACCCGAGATAGACAGAGATGGACAGTCTCAGATATGACACTTGAAACATTGTATGAGCTTAAAGATATCACTCCAATATAACATTGTCATCATCATCTTCAGTATTCCTCTGTTTCAATATCTCCTAAACCGCAACTTTTAAAAAAGTTGAGATAATCCATTTTCTGGAAAAGAGCATTTGTCTAGTCTTGGTTTTTTTTAGTGATGAACTATCATATATTTTCAAAATGTCTAGAAAATTTCCGCATACTCTTTAAACTTTTACAAGCTTTTTAAAATCTTTCAAAAAATATCATTATATGAAAATATGTAGTAAAATTGTTGATGTGGCGACATCTCATTAAGTTTCGGCTGACAAAAGACATAAGAGCAAATGCATTGGGGGTGTCTCAATGAGACACATGATATATCATGGTTTTTACCCTATTTAAGCCATGATATAAGTCTTTTTTATAGTCTTTATAGTATTTTGGAGTCTTTTGCAGGTCCTAGCACGTTTGGAGCATTATTGGAATTATTGGAGCTTTCTGGACCAGTTTGGAGCAAGAGCTGAAGTCGTGTTGCTGAGTACCTGATTTCACGAGAAGCATCGATCGATACCCCCTGGTATCGATCGATACTCATCGCAGCAAGACACGACCCGCGAGTTTTCCAAGACTTGAAGAATTGCAAAAGTGCCCAGAAGTCTTTAATAATTACAAGAAGACCCCAA
>PKML01063854.1:156740-176952 GCA_002933935.1 Eutrema yunnanense | reverse complement strand
AGGTTCTATCAGGTAATTAATCGCACTCTCGTGCCTAATCAATTATCCTAAGATCTAAGTTCTAAGTGATCAATCCAGAATTAGCTTTGAGAACAACCTAAGGTGAAGAACTAATTCAGATGGTGAATCCTAAACAGATAATCAACCTAGCATTCAAAGAAATCCTTTATGAGAAAACCCTAAACCTAAAGTGGATCTACTCAGACATGGAGAATGAAACAATCAACATAACTGAATAAATCATCAAAATAAATAAATCAGAGATAGTAAAACAGGGTTCGTAATCCTCTCTCTGATGAACAGAGTTCAGACTTGTCTCCCTTCAAAAGCTCTCTCTAATCAATGTAAAATAAAGCATAGCCATTAAAGTGGCTAAAAAACCTAATTATATAGCTAAAACACGTTCTGGGCCATCTTGTAAATATCAAAGTCTTCTGGGCCAATTATGCAATTCTTCAACTCGTCAATAAGTCGCGATCCTTCTGTTTCCTCGACGGGTATCGATCGATACCAGGGAGTATCGATCGATACTCATGTGATTTCGACGTCTCAAATACATGGATCTCTGCTTCGCTCCAGAATGTTCCAGAAAGCTCCAATATCTCCAATTATGCTCCAAACGTGCTATATCAGGTAAAAGACTCTAAAAGACTACAAAACACTAGAAAGACTCTATAAAAAGGACTTATATCATGGCCTAAACAGGGTAAAAATAATCATATATCAACTCCCCCGGACTTAGCCTTTGCTTGCCCTCAAGCAAATAGAAGCCTAAACCAGAGAAAGAGGTTTCAAAATGTGGAGACTCACCTGTTCATGAACCATCGAAATGACCGTCTTTCCAAGTACCCAAATATCACCTAATCAGCTTTTGATCTAACCACCATGTACTTCTCCGTAGATATTCGCAGCTTTCCCAGACTCCACACATTATCCCACAGCTTTGTTCAAGTAAAGCCCTCATCGCCAGTTTCATCGCTGCAGCCATTGTTCAAGAACCTTCTAGATTCTTTACCATACGATATCATGACAAGGAACCACCCTTTTCACACTTTTTGGTTTTATTTCTCTCCCCCAGACTTATTTCTTATTATGTTCCTTGCATTTACATATTAAGGTTTGAGACGCGAGTATTGATGGTGTTAGCAACCGAATCCCCGGTTCTTCCCTCAAAAGTAATCAAAGGTGTAGGCGAATAATGGTATCACATGAAATTTTCCTAACCTCGCTTTCACCTTTGTGTGATCATCTCCTCTGAAGTACAATAGTGGGATCCTTGGAAACTTTCCTAGCCCTCTACTCAGAAGAAAATCATTTCATCTTTTATGCCCTTATCAACTTGTAACAAGGATTGTGTTGTTCAAGTCTGGGGGAGGTGTCTGCTGACATTGTATTTGTTTTTCTTAGAGTCAGTTGTTTTATTGAGTCAAAACTTTTTGGAGATGAGGATCCTGTGCTTGAACCTATTGATTTTGTTTTTAAGTGCACAGTGTTTCAGGATCAGTTCTAGATCGACTAATGAAAAATTCAAGGACTGACCAGTTGACTAGAAAACATCCATGTCTCCAGCAGAGTTCTTCTGAAGCCTAAGCAAAATTTTTGAACTTCATCGATGTGGTTAGTGTTCATAGAGGTTGATTCATCATTCATATCTAACAAAGGAACCCATGTGTTTAAAATAAATGGTATTTCTCTCCCTGTTACAAGTTGATAAATAAGAGCATAAAAGATGAAATGATTTTCTTCTGAGTAGAGGGTTAGGAAAATTTCCAGCGATCCCATTATTCTACTTAAGAGGGAATGNTTGGAAGCGAGGCTAGGATTTTCCTATGATGCCATTATTCGCCTACATCCTTTGATACATAGAGAGGGAAGAACCGAGGATTTGGTGGCAAACACCATCAATACTCGCGTCTCATACCTTGATGTGTATATGCAAAGCTGAAAATAAAAGAAAGAACATAATAAAAAATAAGTCTGGGCGAGAGAAATTGATACAAAAAGTGTGAAAAGGGTGGTTCCTTGTCATGATATTGTCTGGTAAAGAATCTAGAAGGTTCTTAAACATTGGCTGCAGCGATGAAACTGGCGATGAGGGTTTTACTTGAACAAAGCTGTGGGATAATGTATGGAGTCTGGAAAAGCTGCGAATGTCTACAGAGAAATACATGGTGGTTAGGTCGAAAGTTGTTTAGGTGACATTTGGGTACTTGGAAAGAGGGTCATTTCGATGAACAGGTGAGNAGTTGCTGCAGTAAATCAGGGGTCGAACACAAGAACTCAAGATATCACACAATAGATTATATAGATCCAAAATACGCTAAATCAAAAGATGTAAACGAAAACAAGTACGCAATTAAAAGTGTTGTAAATAAATAAAGGAAAATATAGGCCGAGTGTTTTTCTCAGGATATCAATGAATGCAGCTAAATTAACTAACATGATTCAGATTACGCACTATTCTTAAACTCAAATCACTAAAATATAGCTAACCAACTCTCGTTGCGAAAACTATCTAAATCTAAATCCTAGGAATTCCAAATCTCCTTGCGAATCCTAAAGTCTAAATCAGCTTTAAAGTTCAGGTTTGATATGTTCACAAATCAATTAAACCAAATCTCTTTGCGAATAATCAATTTGCTCACCTAGGCTCTATCAGGTAATTAATCGCACTCTCGTGCCTAATCAATTATCCTAAGTTCTAAGTTCTAAGTGATCAATCCAGAATTAGCTTTGAGAACAACCTAAGGTGAAGAACTAATTCAGATAGTGAATCCTAAACAGATAATCAACCTAGCATTCAAAGAAATCCTTTATGAGAAAACCCTAAACTTAAAGTGGATCTACTCAGACATGGAGAATGAAACAATCAACATAACTGAATAAATCATAAAAATAAATAAATCAGAGAAATTAAAACAGGGTTCGAAATCCTCTCTCAGATGAACAGAGTTCAGACTTGTCTCCCTTCAAAAGCTCTCTCTAATCAATGTAAAATAAAGCATAGCCATTAAAGTGGCTAAAAAACCTAATTATATAGCTAAAACACGTTCTGGACCATCTTGTAAATATCAAAGTCTTCTGGGCCAATTATGCAATTCTTCAACTCGTCAATAAGTTGCGATCCTTCTGTTTCCTCGACGGGTATCGATCGATACCAGGGAGTATCGATCGATACTCATGTGATTTCGACGTCTCAGCTACATGGATCTCTGTTTCGCTCCAGAATGTTCCAGAAAGCTCCAATATCTCCAATTATGCTCCAAACGTGCTATATCAGGTAAAAGACTCTAAAAGACTACAAAACACTAGAAAGACTCTATAAAAATGACTTAAATCATGGCCTAAACATGGTAAAAACCATGATATATCAACTCCCCCAGACTTAGCCTTTGCTTGCCCTCAAGCAAATAGAAGCCTATACCAGAGAAAGAGGTTTGAAAATGTGGAGACTCACCTGTTCATCAACCATCGAAATGACCGTCTTTCCAAGTACCCACATGTCACCTAATCAACTTTTGATCTAACCACCATGTACTTCTCCGTAGATATTCGCAGCTTTCCCAGACTCCACACATTATCCCACAACTTTGTTCAAGTAAAGTCCTCATCGCCAGTTTCATCGCTGCATCAATGTTCAAGAACCTTCTAGATTCTTTACCATACGATATCATGACAAGGAACCACCATTTTCACACTTTTTGGTTTTATTTCTCTCCCCCAGACTTATTTCTTATTATGTTCCTTGCATTTACATATTAAGGTTTGAGACGCGAGTATTGATGGTGTTAGCCACCGAATCCCCGGTTCTTCCCTCAAAAGTAATCAAAGGTGTAGGCGAATAATGGTATCACATAAAATTTTCCTAACCTCGCTTTCACCTTTGTGTGATCATCTCCTATGAAGTACAAAAGTGGGAT
The DNA here is from genome assembly GCA_002933935.1 of Eutrema yunnanense. Classification (NCBI taxonomy): domain Eukaryota; kingdom Viridiplantae; phylum Streptophyta; class Magnoliopsida; order Brassicales; family Brassicaceae; genus Eutrema; species Eutrema yunnanense. Next base: position 173,032 of record PKML01063854.1, on the reverse strand, counting down.
CCTTGGAAACTTTCCTAGCCCTCTACTCAGAAGAAAATCATTTCATCTTTTATGCCCTTATCAACTTGTAACAAGGATTGTGTTGTTCAAGTCTGGGGGAGGTGTCTGCTGACATTGTGTTTGTTTTTCTTAGAGTCAGTTGTTTTATTGAGTCAAAACTTGTTGGAGATGATGATCCTGTGCTTGAACCTATTGATTTTGTTTTTAAGTGCACAGTGTTTCAGGATCAGTTCTAGATCGACTAATGAAAAATTCAAGGACTGACCAGTTGACTAAAAAACATCAATGTCTCCAGCAGAGTTCTTCTGCAGCCTGAGCCAAATTTTTGCACTTCATCGATGTGGTTAGTGTTCATAGAGCTTGATTCATCATTCATATCTGACAAAGGAACCCATGTGTTTAAAATAAATGGTATTTCTCTCCCTGTTACAAGTTGATAAATAAGAGCATAAAAGATGAAATGATTTTCTTCTGAGTAGAGGGTTAGGAAAATTTCCAGCGATCCCATTATTCTACTTAAGAGAGAATGATCACACAAAGGTTGAAAGCGAGGTTAGGAAGATTTCCCGTGATACCACTATTCGGCTAAACCTTTGATACATAGAGAGGGAAGAACCGGGGATTCGGTGGCTAACACCATCAATACTCGCGTCTCATACCTTGATGTGTATATGCAAAGCTGAAAATAAAAGAAAGAACATAATAAGAAATAAGTCTGGGGGAGAGAAAGTGATACAAAAAGTGTGAGAAAGGGTGGTTCCTTGTCATGATATTGTATGGTATAGAATCTAGAAGGTTCTTGAACATTGGCTGCAGCGATGAAACTGGCGATGAAGGCTTTATTTGAGCAATGCTGTGGGATAATGTGTGGAATCTAAGAAAGCTGCGAATGTCTACGGAGAAGTACATGGTGGTTAGATCAAAAGCTGATTAGGTGACATTTGGGTACTTGGAAAGACGGTCATTTCGATGGTTCACGAACAGGTGTGTCTCCGCGTTTTCAAACCTCTTTCTCTGGTTTAGGCTTCTATTTGCTTGAGGGCAAGCAAATGCTAAGTCTGGGGGAGTTCATATATCATGGTTTTTACCCTGTTTAGGCCATGATATAAGTCCTTTTTGTAGAGTATTTCTAGTGTTTTGTAGTCTTTTAGAGTCTTTTACAGGATATAGCACGTTTGGAGCATAATTGGAGATATTGGAGCTTTCTGGAACATTCTGGAGCGAAGCAGAGATCCGTGTAGCTGAGACGTCGAAATCACATGAGTACCGATCGATACTCCCTTGTATCGATCGATACCCGTCGAGGAAACAGAAGGATCGCGACTTATTGAAGAGTTGAAGAATTGCAGAATTGGCCTAGAAGACTTTGATATTTACAAGATGGCCTAGAACGTGTTTTAGCTATATAATTAGGTTTTTTAGCCACTTTAATGGCTATGCTTTATTTTACATTGATTAGAGAGAGCTTTTGAAGGGAGACAAGTCTGAACTCTGTTCATCTGAGAGAGGATTTCGAACCCTGTTTTACTTTCTCTGATTTATTTATTTTGATGATTTATTCAGTTATGTTGATTGTTTCATTCTCTATGTCTGAGTAGATCCACCTTAGGTTTGGGTTTTCTCATAAAGGATTTCTTTGAATGCTAGGTTGATTATCTGTTTAGGACTCACAATCTGAATTAGTTCTTCACCTTAGGTTGTTCTCAAAGCTAATTCTGGATTGATCACTTAGAACTTAGATCTTAGGATAATTGATTAGACACGAGAGTGCGATTAATTACCTGATAGAACTTAGGGTGAGCAAATTGTTTATTCGCAAAGAGATTTGGTTTAATTGATTTGTGAACATATCAAACCTGAACTTTAAAGCTGATTTAGACTTTAGGATTCGCAAAGAGATTTGAAATTCCTAGGATTTGGATTTAGATAGTTTTCGCAACGAGAGTTGGTTAGCTATATTTAAGTGATTTGAGTTCAAGAACCGTGCGTAATCTGAATCCTGTTAGTTAATTTAGCTGCATTCATTGATTTTCTGAGAAATATCCTAGGCCTATATTTTCCTCCATTGATTTACAACACCTTTAATTGCATACTTGTTTTCGTTTACATCTTTTGATTTAGCGTATTTTGGATCTATATAATCTATTGTGTGATATCTTGAGTTCTTGTGTTCGACCCCTGATTTACTGCAGCAACTGCTTTAGTACTATTTAGGGTATTAATTTGAGCATATCAGTTTCTTTGAAGATGAGTCTCTAAACGTGATGGTGGAGGGATAGTCTTCCATTATAGTAATCCCAAGACTCTTGGCCATTTCTTAGGATATGACGTTCACAGTTGATCCTGAGTCACACAAGGCATCATCTATCTTCAAGTTTCCAAGAGAACAAGTGATGGAGAACTTACCGGGATTCCCAAGCTTAGAGAGAGACTTAGGTTCAATCCTTATTGTGCTTGGTGAATCAAAGACCGCCATAAGCTCTTCCACTTTCTCTCGGTTCTCAAGTATGCTTTTGATGAACTTTTGATGTTGTGGAACTTGAGACAAGTCACTCACACTAGGCAAAGGCACTCCAATCTCGTCCATGTTAGGCCTTGAAGTTTAAGAGCACTTTCTTTTGTGGTTTGGTGAGAATACGACTGAGAAATAGAAGCGGAGGCTCATATGGAGAAGGTCTAACGCAAGGAGCTTTCTCAACTTCCATTTGCGTTGGAATTTCTTGTTCCTCATTCAAAATCACGTCGTCATCACTTCCAAAGGTCACCCCCACCTTGTTCCTCAATGTCCTCATTGAGCTTCGAGGGAACATCTCTAGGGGGTGGTTCTTCGACTTGTGGACCATAAAGTAGAAGCTCAATTTCTCTAACAGTGGCTTGATGATCATCATTGGCGGATATAGCATTGCAATACTCCTTGGGATTTTGTATTGCTTTTCCGGGTAAGGAACTTTGAGATTGAGATGAGAAGGGAGCACTCTTGTGTTCAAGGTGCTTAACCTTGGAGTTAAGATCGTTGTAGGAGCAATCCACTTTGTTGTGGATCTCCGCCATCTTCTTGCTCATGTCCATTGTCCCATTTGCTTGACCTTGGACGATTTGTTGAATCACGACTTTCAAATCAAGGTCTTGAGTTGTGGTCGTTGTGCCTTGGACTTGTTGTGTGAAACCGGGTGGTGGAAAAGATTGCTTAGGTTGAAAACCACCTTGGTTCCTATTAAAAGTGTTCGTTGGAGCAAAAGCTTGTCGTTGGAAGTTCGGACCTTGAGCTTGGTTGGACAACACAATGGTCTTTTGTTGCGGATAAACTTGGTCTTGAGGGTTTTCGGCGTTGGGGTTGCGATATGAGAAATTTGGGTGGTTGTTGTGAAACTGCCTCTTTGGTAGCCTTGATTACCCACATAATTAATCTCTTCTTGTGTACCCACGTTTATTTCTTCCTCGTGGTAACCTTGTGTGTCCTCAAACTTCCCAACAAAGTGAACCGGCTTTTGGGAAGCGCTAAGGAGCTTTTCAATCATTGAAGCTTGCTTGTCCATCTTCTCGGTGAGAATCTTCATTTCTTTAGACCGCTTTTGTTCATCAAAATCGCTAGTCGTCCTCGTAGCCCGGTCATAATCATCCCCATAAGTTCCATTGCTTTGAGCTAGGTTCTCCACGAGCTCCATGGCCTCATCTACATCTTTGGCTAAGAAGTTCCCATTAGAAGCCGTGTCCAAGAGCATCCTTATCTTGGGTAGAGCACCGCGATAGAGGGTACTCAAAAGAGAGGCGTTGGAAAAGCCATGATGCGGGCATTGAGAGGTGTAGCTTCTAAACCGTTCCCAAGCTTCGTTGAAGGATTCATTTCCGCATTGTGTGAAACTCGAGATGTCGTTCCTCAACTTGGCGGTCCTTGAAGGAGAAAAGAACTTGGCAAAGAAAGCTTGCTTGCAATCGTCCCATGACATGATCGACCCTTGAGGAAGAGTCTCCTCCCATTGATGTGCCTTATCTCCAAGGGAGAATGGGAAGAGTCTTAGCTTGTAGCCTCGGATACTCCATTGATCTTAGTGAGACCAAAAATCCTATTGAATTGGTCAATGTGATCCAATGGGTCTTCCATAGCTAACCCACGAAATTTTTTGCTTTGGACCATGTTGATCAAGCCGAGCTTCACCTCGAAGTTGTTGTTCTCAACCGGTTGGGCTTGAATCCCTTGACGGTTTTGATGAGCATTGGCGGCATCACCCGCACCAACCACGTTTTGAGCCCATGGGGGATGGTTAGGGGCTCTCATTGGCCGGGCGGGTGGTGGTGGGAAGTGGTGAGCTTGGCCACCTTGAGCGTTGTGGTTTCCATTGCCACCTTGTTCGGGGTGGTTTCCATTGCCACCTTATCGTGGTTGCACGTTGTCATGTATGTCACCGAATATCGTCAAGGTCTTCCATACCCAAATCGGCAACCACTTGAACTCGGTCTCTTTTTCTCCTTGGTCTACGTCCTCGTTCCAAGAGGTTGATGTCGTCTATAGGCTCAACTAGGTTGTCGTTGCCTCTAGAACGCGTATGCATATACCTTGAATAGAGAGCTAGCAACAAAGAATGAAAGAGATTAGTAACCGAAATAGAAAGAAACTTAATCTCAATAAGATCTAAAATCTCAATGTTGAAAGCTAATCTCAACAAGATAATGGAATTTTTGGTTTTTCTAGATATCAATTCTCTAGATACTTAGTAGTATAAGAGGTATCGAATCAAATGGGCTAAGTTCCAAAACACCAAGAATACATAGAACTACTTAAGTTAAGCAACAAGATTGATTTTAGTTTGAGTTCTAGCAATCCTAATTCAATTTAAGCAGAGCAAATAAGTAAACAAGTTAACAAGTACTAATCGAGATTTATAAAATGATTAAAGCAAGCTCTAGAGTGAGGTTATTGACTTAGGTGACTTCATTGATTGATTAAGGATGCTAATTAACACAAACAAACATTTCTCTCTAGGCTTAGAATGTCAAAACAAGACTAATCCACTTACATGATCTTAATCATTTTGTTAATTAACTAATCAAGAACAAATTTCAATTTGTGAAAAGCTAATTAACAAGCATGAATATCCAATTCCAATGGCCATAATACTCTTTAGGCAACTAATCCCTTAGGCTAAACAAGTAAAATCTCTTATCTAACTTATATGGGCATTTCATCAAACACTTTATGTGCATGAAATGCCCTAAGGTATAAACTAGCTTTTCAAAGCATAATCTAGCATTAAGAGCCATAGATATGAGAGGGCGAAGATGATCTAGGTCCTAAACATTGATATATCATGGTTTTTACCCCATTTAAACCACGATATAAGTCTGTTTTATCGAGTCTTTATTCTATTATAGAGTCTTTTAGAGTCTTTTACAGGTTTTAGCACGTTTGGAGCTTAATTGGAGTTTTTGGAGGATTCTGGAGCATTTTGGGAGAAAAGGAGCAGAGTCATGCAGAGACGTCAGAAGTTTGGCATTCGTTGAAGAACTTCCCACCGATGGATTGAGCTCAAATTTGGACACAAAACAGATCAATGGATTAGCTTTCATTTGGAAGTTGTTTGAGGCCATTCCAACGGTGCGATCAACAGTTATGCCAGTTTTCGTGAAGACAGTCCAGTCTGTCGGTCGACACTGTACAGTATCGACCGACACCAGTCCAGTATCGACCGACACCAACTGCAGACGGGGAAAAACGTGATTTTATAAGTTTAAAGACCCTGCAACTTGGTCCATAAGACTTTATTAATTACAGAAAAGGCCCATAACGTGTTTTAGGTTATTTATAGGGATTTTACAGCCACTTTTAGGCCATGCTTTATTTCTATGCTTTATTTTGTATTACTTTGATTACTTTGGTTTTAGAGAGACAAGTCTGAATCTCCCTTCGTCCGAGATCAGATCTCTAAACCCTTTTTTTTATTCTATTGATGATTTATTCAAACATGTTAATTGTTTCATTCTCCATGTCTGAGTAGATCCACTTTAGGTTTAGGGTTTTCTCATAAAGGATTTCTTTGAATGCTAGGTTAATTATCTGTTTAGGATTCACCATCTGAATTAGTTCTTCGCCTTAGGTTGTGTTCAAAGCTAATTCTAGGTTGACGAATCTGGAACTTAGATCTTAGGATAATTGATTAGGCACGACAGTGCGATTAATTACCTGATAGAACCTAGGTGAGCAAATTGATTATTCGCAAAGAGATTTGGTTTAATTGATTTGTGAACATATCAAACCTGAACTTTAAAGCTGATTTAGACTTTAGGATTCGCAAAGAGATTTGGAATTCCTAGGATTTAGATTTAGATAGTTTTCGCAACGAGAGTTGGTTAGCTATATTTTAGTGATTTGAGTTCAAGAACCGTGCTTAATCTGAATCATGTATGTTAATTTAGCTGCATTCATTGATTTCCTAACAAAAACCCTGGGCCTATATTCTCTCCATTGATTTACTACACTTTTAATTTCTGCACTGCTTTCAATACCATTGATCACTTAGCGTAATTCAACATCTAGAATCTATTGTGTGTTTCCTTGAGTCTTTGTGGATTCGATCCCTAGCTATATTACAACTACTGCTTTAGTACTGTTAGGGTATTAATTTGAGCATATCAAATTTGGCGCCGTTACCGGGGACTCAATTCGCCATTAGATTTTAGCTGTAGAGTTTCGACTAAGTTCGTCGGTATCGATCGATACTCATCAGTATCGGTCGATACTAGGGCGATTTCTTTATTGATATCGATCGATACCATTAAGTGTCGATCGATACTCAACGTGTTTTTAGTTACTAACGTGTCTTACCTAGTGTGTTTCAGGTGTGAATTTGGAACGTGCAAACGAGAAAATGAGGCAGACATCAGAGATGAGCAACACAGCGATATTAAGACCTGATGCAGCTGGAACCGTCGTTGTTCCTCCTGATGTTGTTGATGAGATTGTCGCGCCAGTTGGGCGCGGCAATCTTGGGGACGATGCAGTAGTTGTTCGTGGTCGAACGATTGGTGAGTACAACATGCCTCATCAGTATTATACCAATCGATCAGCGATCCGCATTCCTACGTTCTAGAGGAATGACTTTGAGCTGAAGCCTGCTTACTTTGCTCTTGTGGGATCGCATCTCTTTCATGGTCTTCCTCATGAACATCCTATGGACCACATTGAGAAATTCGAAGATTTGGTCACTAGCGTGAAATACGATGGAGTTCCCAATGAATTCCTTTTCTGTAAGCTGTTCCCATACTCTCTTGGTGGAGACGCTACTTACTGGCTGAGGCAGTTACCTCCTGGATCACTGACTACCTGGGAAGAGATTAAGAGCGACTTCTTGAACAATTTTTTCGATGATGCGAGATCCGAGGAGCTCATGAACAAGATCTCTAAATTCTCTCAGGGAGGAACTGAGGGACTTAAGGTTGCTTGGGAGCGATTCAGATCTTATCAGAGGGATTGTCCGCATCATGGGTTCAATATGGTTCAATTGCTGAATTTCTTCTTCAGAGGGATTGATTGTAGGTACCAGATGGCATTGGACTCTGCTAGCAATGGAAATTTCTATACCAGATATCCTGACAATGCTTATCAGTTGATAGAGAACTTTGCATCTAGCCATAGCGCCAAGAATGCAGACTTTGAGAGAAGGAAGCAGGCTGGGAGCATGGATGGGTTGCAGATTGCTGAGGTACATGCGAAGCTGGATTCAATGCATAATTTGTTGATGGGCTGGCAGAAGAAGACTGTTCGTTTTGCTGAAGAAAATGCAGTGGAACATGTTAACTACGTTGGTGGAGCTGGATCTCAAGATCAAAGGTATCAATATCCATCTACACCACCCAGAACTTCTGAAAACAGGATAGAATCCATGCTTGAACAGCTTCTTCACAGACAACAGCAGATGACATCAACTTTCAATGGGAGATTGGATACCTTGTACTCTGATCTGAATAGCAAAATCGAGGCTCTTAGTGTTCGTCAAACGATTTTGGATACACAGTTAGCCCAGACTGCCAAAATTTTGGCCGATTTTCCCAATAATTGCGATGAAGATTCGGAAATCACCAAGGTATCGACCGACACAACCGAGTATCGATCGATAGCAGTCCAAATCCTTTCTCGAAACGTGTTAGAACCCAGAGTATCGATCGATACCCTACCTGGTGTCGATCGATACCCCTCGCAGATCGAGCCAGAATCGATGAAATCACCTGAGTTGATTGAAGAAAGGGGCTACAAGCCTAAAGTGCAATATCCTCGACCACCTCCACTGACGCAGCTAACTAAGAGGGAAGACCCATGAATCTTCTCAGTTCCATGCTCTATCTCTGGAGCTAAATTCAAACAGTCTCTCGTCGACTCAGGGGCTAGCGTTAATGTCATGTCAAGGGCAATTGCAGAGAGATTGGGAGCTGATATTCGATCTCCCAAGACATCTATCACATTCGCAAACTCTTCAACCTCAACTCCATATGGCGCAATCGCTGATTTACTTGTCACAGTAGGAGGTTGTCTGGTCCCTACTCATTTTCAAGTTGTTGAGATGAGTGCAAAATCTATTACGCAATTGATCCTTGGAAGACCGTTCATGGCTACGGTTGGTGCGATTATGGATACGCCAAGCAAGAGAATCTCGTTCTCATACATTGACAAGGAGGTGTACTACGAAGTCATCCCTGTTAGAAGAACTCCTACACATATCTCTTGCATCACCATTGTCACAGGAGAGACATTGGCAACTGATCTTTTAGAAGAACCTCCTGACGAGCCAACTGTCGCAGACGTTCTAGATAGTCCTTCTGTCCTCATCAAGAAAGACGTCGAAACAGTTAAAGCAAAGGAGAATGTGAAGAGGAAAGAAGTAAAGGGTGCTCCCTCTGTGACTTTAACCCCTCAGAAGTGCGATGGAGATTCAATTAAATATAAGGTGAAGTGCAAGGGAACTTCGAAACCATTCTCCAAAGCAAGAGTTCTTCTCACTTCGGAGCTGAAAGAAAAGGGACAGGAGTTTGTGGAAAACATGATGAGCAGAACTCTGACGCTAGCAATGTCAAATTGTGGAGCTTGTTTCGGCGCAAGTTCTCATTTTTCTCCTGACTGATCGCCCGTAAAGTCAAGCTAATGACGTAAAACGAGCGCTTGGTGGGAGGCAACCCACTGGTGAGTCTGTTTTTGAGTCGTTTTTCTTTTTATTTTTCTTTCGTTTTGTGTTTGTGTCAGGATAAACAAGGAGCAAACTCGAAATCGCCTGAGTGTCGATCGATACCCTTCAGTATCGATCGATACCCTACGCGATTGAGACAGGTTCAAGTCGCTGTGTGTCGATCGATACTCGATGTTCCAGGAAGGTAACTTCTTGTTTTTCCCAATTTTATCCTTTTCTTTTGTTTCTTACACTGACTCTAGACTAGATAACATTGGGGACAGTGTTGTTCAAGTCTGGGGGAGGTGTCTGCTGACATTGTGTTTGTTTTTCTTAGACTTATAAAATAAAAAAATTATCGTTTTATTGAGTCAAAACTTGTTGGAGATGATGATCCTGTGCTTGAACCTATTGATTTGATTTTGTTTTTGAGTGCACAGTGTTACAGGATCAGTTCTAGATCGACTAATGAAAAATCCAAGGACTGACCAGTTGACTAGAAAATATCCATGTCTCCAGCAGAGTTCTTCTGAAGCCTGAGCCAAATTTTTGCACTTCATCAATGTGGTTAGTGTTTTTAGAGCTTGATTCATCATTCATATCTGATAAAGGAACCCATGTGTTTAGAGTTATGGTATCTCTCTCTCCTGTTATAAGTTGATAAATAAGAGCATAAAAGATTGAAATTATTTTTCTTTTGAGTAGAGGGTTAGGAAAATTTCCAGAGATCCCATTATTCTACTTAAGAGGGAATGATCACACAAAGGTTGAAAGCGAGGCTAGGATTTTCCTATGATGCCATTATTCGCCTACATCCTTTGATACATAGAGAGGGAAGAACCAGGGATTTGGTGGCAAACACCATCAATACTCGCGTCTCATACCTTGATGTGTATATGCAAAGCTAAAAATAAAAGAAAGAACATAATAAGAAATAACTCTGGGGAGAGAAATTGATACAAAAAGTGTGAAAAGGGTGGTTCCTTGTCATGATATTGTCTGGTAAAGAATCTAGAAGGTTCTTGAACATTGGCTGCAGCGATGAAACTGGCGATGAGAGCTTTATTTGAACAATGATGTGGGATAATGTGTGGAGTCTGGGAAAGCTGCGAATGTCTACGGAGAAGTACATGGTGGTTAGATCAAAAGCTGATTAGGTGACATTTGGGTACTTGGAAAAAGGGTCATTGCAACGTTTCAAGAGCAGGTGAGTCTCTACGTTTTCAAACCTCTTTCTCTGGTTTAGTCTTCTATTTGCTTGAGGGCAAGCAAATGCTAAGTTTGGGGGAGTTGATATATCATGGTTTTTACCCCATTTAAGCCATGATATAAGTCTGTTTTATCGAGTCTTTATTCTATTATAGAGTCTTTTAGAGTCTTTTACAGGTTTTAGCACGTTTGGAGCTTAATTGGAGTTTTTGGAGGATTCTGGAGCATTTTGGGAGAAAAGGAGCAGAGTCATGCAGAGACGTCAGAAATTTGGCATTCGTTGAAGAACTTCCCACCGATGGATTGAGCTCAAATTTGGACACAAGACAGATCAATGGATTAGATTTCATTTGGAAGTTGTTTGAGGCCATTCCAACGGTGCGATCAAACGTTATGCCAGTTTTCGTGAAAACAGTCCAGTCTGTCGGTTGACACTATACAGTATCGACCGACACCAGTCCAGTATTGACCGACACCAACTGCAGACGGGGAAAAACGTGATTTTACAAGTTTAAAGACCCTGCAACTTGGTCCAGAAGACTTTATTAATTACAGAAAAGGTCCACAACGTGTTTTAGGTTATTTATAGGGATTTTAAAGCCACTTTTAGGCCATGCTTTATTTCTATGCTTTATTTTGTATTACTTTGATTACTTTGGTTTTAGAGAGACAAGTCTGAATCTCCCTTCGTCCGATATCAGATCTGTAAACCCTTTTTTTATTCTATTGATGATTTATTCAAACATGTTGATTGTTTCATTCTCCATGTATGAGTAGATCCACTTTAGGTTTAGGGTTTTCTCATAAAGGATTTCTTTGAATGCTAGGTTGATTATCTGTTTAGGATTCACCATCTGAATTAGTTCTTCGCCTTAGGTTGTTCTCAAAGCTAATTCTAGGTTGACGAATCTGGAACTTAGATCTTAGGATAATTGATTAGGCACGAGAGTGCAATTAATTACCTGATAGAACCTTAGGTGAGAAAATTTATTATTCGTAAAGAGATTTGGTTTAATTGATTTGTGAACATATCAAACCTGATTTTAAAGCTGATTTAGACTTTAGGATTCGCAAAGAGATTTGGAATTCCTAGGATTTAGATTTAGATAGTTTTCGCAACGAGAGTTGGTTAGCTATATTTTAGTGATTTGAGTTCAAGAACCGTGCTTAATCTGAATCCTGTATGTTAATTTAGTTGCATTCATTGATTTCCTGAGAAAAACCCTGGGCCTATATTCTCTCCATTGATTTACTACACTTTTAATTTTTGCACTGCTTTCAATACCATTGATCACTTAGCGTAATTCAACATCTAGAATCTATTGTGTGTTTCCTGGAGTCTTTGTGGATTCGATCCCTAGCTATATTACAACTACTGATTTAGTACTGTTAGGGTATTAATTTGAGCATATCAAACATCCCTAACCATTCAAAAAAGCACCTAATCTACCTCACCCATGAGCTTTGAAACAAACTACTCACTAATCATCATAGAACCCTCAAATATCATAAGAGAAGTTAATGATCCCATGATTAAGTGATTAGGAAAAAGAAAGATTAAAGAAAGAAAGATGAAACTAGATTAATAAAACTTAGATTTCATAAATAAAACCAAGATCTTCTTACAAATACTTAGCAAATCACCAAAAGGGGATTCTTTGCCTTAGAAAATAGGATAGATCACAAGAAAATATGTTAAGGGGTATTTATAGGTAAAGGGGGGCGGACCAGGTCAACCCGGAACAAACCGGGTCTTGACCCAGTCGGATCTTGACCCGGTCGGATCTTGACCCGGTCGGGTCTGGGTCTTCTTGTTCGGAAGCTCCACAGCGGGTGGGAGGTGGCCGGTGCTGCAAGTCGGTGAAATCCCTGCTTCAGTTTGGCTCTTCACACTGGGTGTCTTCATCGGGTGGGAGATGGCCGGTGTGCTAGGCGTCTTCGGGTCGTCATGCTTATACTGGGTGAGGGCTGGCCGATGGAACTGGCCGGTGGATCTTCTGTTTTAACGAGGTTCTCCTCAATGGGCAGGAGCAGGCCGATGTGCTAGGCCGGTGGATCGCGTGTTCCAGGTGATGGTCCAAAGTCGGTGCTGCGGGATTGGCTCGGCCAGACAGAAATTGCCTTAGTGATTTTGTCATAACTCCTGATTCTGACATCCGAATGATCTGATTTTAACTCTTCTGGAAAGCTAACGCACTCCCCTACAGCTTCCATGAAGACCGTTGAAGCTGATTCAGAACGGAAGGCCATCGTCCAGCAACAATCTTCCGATGTCTCGGATGATCCTTGCACCCTACTTTGGTCCAACAATCCAAATATCCCCAAAATACCTCCAAGGTACCTAAACACACTCCAAAACATGCAATACGCACTAGGACCTAATGAAAACACCTGAGACTCTATTTTAGACCAAAATGCTGTGAAAACTATGGAAGATACATGCATGAGGCTAAAAGTGTTAACTAAAATGCAAGCTAGAACATGTAAAATGCATGAATATCATGCCTCCTATACCGGACAGTCACAGTGAAACTCCTCCTTCGGTCATGACCGTTGAGGAGCTATTCCAATAGCCGAGACGAGAATTACTCACAGTTCTCGATCCGGACCTCTGCATTCTGAGATCTACTTGGTAATATTTTTGTTTTCTTAATTAATAATTTTTTTGGTTTAATTACCGATTCATAATTTGTTTTTTTATAGGTTTTGAATATCCGGGAATGGCATTAGCAAGTCGGTTTTGAAGATGTTGCACTCCATCCTCGACAAACCGCACAAGAAATTTTCGGGCGTTTCGTCAGACGAAAAAAACCTTTGGTTTCGAACGTTTGCGGTAAGTTATAATTTATTTAATTTTTTTATATATTTAAAATTTTTTTAACATCTTTAATTATATTTCTTTTGTAGTAATAATTTAATTGGAGGTCTACCATCACGAAAACAGTGGAGACGGAATTTTTCAGGGAGAACTCCACACAGTTTTCGCGCAACATGTACTAGTGGAATGAGGTTTGGAGAAAGAGTGGAGCTAAGCCAAAAGGCTTGAACGCGGAGGTGTAGAAGGACTACATCCCGAACTGGGAAGAGCCCGAGACTGAAGCTCTCTCTCAGACTAACTCCAAGAACTTGAAGAGTCCCCGAGAAGGGAAGGGACCCGCTGTCCACAACAACGGGGCGAAGAGCTTCAAAAAAACCTAAACCGAAATGGTAAGTATTTTGGTGTTTTTAGTTATTTTCAAATATTGTTTTTAATATATTTATTAGTAACTAACGATTTTAGTTATTTTGTAGAAGGAGGAAGACGGTGAAGCTCCCGATCACCTGAAAGTGATGGTGAGGACGCACACCAATAAGAAGACCGGCCAAATTCAAGATCTTGTCGTCAAGGAGATCGTCGAAAAGGTGACGAAGGCACAAGAGGAGATCCTGACCCGGAGATCGCAGGATAGCATCACCGATTCTAACGACCTCACTCGGATCAAGATCAACGACCTAGTGCTCGGGGTAAGTAAAAATTATAGATTATCATTTCAATTTAGATAATTATTTGTTAATAAAAGATCTAATGTTTTTGTAGGAAGTACCCGTCAAAAAAAGTTGTCGGCCAGGGTTGGATAAGATTGCGACCCAACGAGCATTTTCTTCGGCCGGTATGAAGACATTATCCGGCAAAACGAAGAGCTCAAGGAGAAGGTCACGACTTTGGAGGACGAGCTCTCGACTCAGAAAACGAAGAACGGGAAAATGGCGGATTACTTTAAATAGAATTTCGATGATTTTCCAAATGATTTGTTTGATTTAGTTTTTTTTTGTAATTTTCCAACAATTTCTAAAACTTTGAATAATATTTTATAAGATTTTTAAATATTAATTAATTTTATTTTCGCTTTCATAAATTATTTTAAAATGAATAATTCAATAATTAAAATAAATTAGTTTTTTTGTAAATATCGATTTTTTAAAATCCGTGGGAATTTCCGACGGATTTCTGACAGATTAAGTTTAGCCAGGGGAATGTCAGTAATTATATAGGTTTAGCCGACGGATTTCCGAGGATTTAGCGATGGATTTCCGACGGATTAAGTTTAGCCGTGGGAACGTCAGTAATTATATAGTTTTAGCCGAGGGATTTCTGAGGGTTTAGCGACGGATTTCAGACGGATAAAGTTTAGCCGAGGAAACTTTATCCCTCGGAAATCCGTCGGAATTATACGGACGGAATGATCCTCGGAAATCCTCGGAAATCCCCGGACGGACTAGTCCTAAAAAAATCCCTCGGAAAAATCCTGGACGGAATGGTCATCGGTAATCCCTCAGAATTATACCAGACGGACTGGTCCTCGAAAATCCGTCGGGTAATTTAGCCCTGGGAAATTTGTCGCAAAATTCTTAGGAATTTCTGACGAATTTCGATTTCCGAGGAGATAGATCCGACGGCTTAAATCCGTCAAATTAAAATCCATCGGGAATGGCTGTTTCCGACGGGATACCGACGGATTTGGCCATCCAGAATTGGCAATTTTCTTGTAGTGTATAGCTTCAACTTTTATTAGTAAATAGATTGATGATCATCGGATGATCAGAATCACTTAATTCCTTTTAACCTGAAACATAAACCCGACTTATTTAAACAAATAGAAAACTACAATATAATATTTTTTTGTTCTTTTTGATAAACCGTGGGAGTTCCGAACCTTCGACCCATAATCTCCCTCAATACGTGGAGTCAGTTTTTAGATATTTCAATTTAAAAATTAATCCTCCATATTAAAGGGAGATTAAACCCGATACACACGGAAACCAACCCCCTTGTAGTACCACTAGGTCACCACCTCTTTGATCACTAAAATTTATAAAATTAAAATGGAATACGTATATTCCAAAAATAATCATACAAAAGATAGAATACATACATATTGAAGAATAAGTAGCCAAGATCACTTTAGTCGGAATGACTAAGTATAGAGAAGACTCTTGGTGAAGCAGAAGGTCTTCAAGGAGCTAACCAGCTCAGATAACCAAGGATTCGAGAATTGAATACGGTATGGTTAAGTCCACTAGGTGTCGCTCTCTCATTGGCTGCACGTGTGATTCGTGTGAGCTTGTAACCGTATTACGACTTTTTCTTTGACTCTTCTCCTTTCTCCTTCATTACTCAATTGTAACTAATCTAAAGAAGAGAGAGAGAGAGTCTTGTAGAGAGAGAAAGTGACATTGTTGATGATCGAAGCTCAGATTGAGCTAAGAATCTAGTGGATTCCGGTGTGTGATCACCAGGGTTTGGACATGAACTTGTTAAATCGCCTCGTCTTTGTACTTTTCTAAGTCTTTCGTTTCTTTCTTGTGTGATATATTCTATTCGAGTGTTGTGAGGTTGATGTTGGAAGAAAACAAAGTAAGTAAAAAACAGAGCACGAAAGATCAGAGAACACAAGAAAGGTTTTTGCTGAATATTACTTTATTTTCTGATAATTGAAAACTCAAAGAAACTACATGATTTATAGGAATAAAACGTAACTGCACCCATTAACCCCATGGACCCATTATGTCCTTGATTAAGACAGAAAAAACTGAAACCCCCCAATTAAATAGAAATCATAACAGCAAATACGTAACTGAAAAACATTCAATTCAGTTTGAATCACTTTTCAACACTCTCCCTTGATTCAAACTTGCACACTCCAAGCTTGCTTCTAAAGTAGTCAAACTTGTTCCTTGATAATGCCTTGGTTAGCACATCTGCACTCTGCTCATTTGTGCTGCAATACTCCAAAGTAACCGTACCTTCACTAACCAAGTCTCTGATGAAATGAACCTTGATGGAAATATGTTTAGTTCTTCCATGATATGCTGGATTCTTGGTCATTGCTATAGTTGCCTTGTTGTCGCAGAAAATTGTTGTCGCCTTCTCCTGCTCTTGCTTAATGTCTG
>PKML01063854.1:121779-155284 GCA_002933935.1 Eutrema yunnanense | reverse complement strand
ATAAGTGGGCCACGAGCCTGGGCTTGATGAGTGGCCACTTAGTGTTATCGGCCAGCAAAGGATCCAGCCGATATGTCTTCAGTGTTTGGATGTTCTGGTCCGAATGGTAAGGATTCTTGGGCTGATCTTTAGTGTTCTGGAAACTAGACTCAAAGAGCTTCAAATCCATATGTGGATCGCCTTCTGGATCGTCCGGGATCATGAGTGGATCCTGCTTCAAAGAATCGGCCCAATAACTGCTCGCAAATGGGCTTAGCGGACTAGTGTCCGTCTTGAAGAAACCTTCTTGTCTGAGCTGGTCCATGAACATGTTGAACTTCTTTTCCATGTCCCTGCTCCTGGTTCTAGTCACTGGTCCACTTGGTACTAGTGGTGCTTGTATGACTTGGGTCGTTGACTCGATGTCCTCATCACTAGGTTTAGGGTTTTCTCATAAAGGATTTCTTTGAATGCTAGGTTGATTATCTGTTTAGGATTCACAATCTGAATTAGTTCTTCACCTTAGGTTGTTCTCAAAGCTAATTCTGGATTGATCACTTAGAACTTAGATCTTAGGATAATTGATTAGACACGAGAGTACGATTAATTACCTGATAGAACTTAGGGTGAGCAAATTGATTATTCGCAAAGAGATTTGGTTTAATTGATTTGTGAACATATCAAACATGAACTTTAAAGCTGATTTAGACTTTAGGATTCGCAAAGAGATTTGGAAATCCCCGGACGGACTAGTCCTCAAAAAATCCCTCGGAAAAATCTTGGACGGAATGGTCATCGATAATCCCTCAGAATTATACCAGACGGACTGGTCCTCGGAAATCCGTCGGGTAATTTAGCCCTCGGAAATTTGTCGCAAAATTCATAGGAATTTCCGACGAATTTCGATTTCCGAGGAGATAGATCCGACGGCTCAAATCCGTCAAAAATCCATTGGGAATAGCTGTTTCCGACGGGATACCGACGGATTTGGCCATCCAGAATTGGCAATTTTTTTGTAGTGTATAGCTTCAACTTTTATTAGTAAATAGATTGATGATCATCGGACGATCAGAATCACTTAATTCCTTTTAACCTGAAACATAAACCCGACTTATTTAAACAAATAGAAAACTACAATATAATATTCTTTTGTTCTTTTTGATAAACCGTGGGAGTTCCGAACCTTCGACCCATAATCTCCCTCAATACGTGGAGTCAGTTTTTAGATATTTCAATTTAAAAAATAATCTTCCATCTTAAAGGGAGATTAAACCCGATACACACGGAAAGTGACATTGTTGTTGATCGAAGCTCAGATTGCGCTAAGAATCTAGTGGATTCCGGTGTGTGATCACCAGGGTTTGGACATGAACTTGTTAAATCGCCTCGTCTCTGTACTTTTCTAAGTCTTTCGTTTCTTTCTTGTGTGATATATTCTATTCGAGTGTTGTGAGGTTGATTCAAGAGAGCGATTAGTTTCAAAAATTGCTATCAGAGCTCCAGGTTGTGGAGAAAGTTCGAATCGATCAAAGATGACGGCGTCCCGATCTGAAGTTGTCCAGTTCGACGGCGAAGGAGATTTTGGGCTCTGGAGGAAGAGGATGTTTGCGCACTTGAGCATCCAAGGTCTAAAGGATGTTCTCACTGAGAAACCTAAAGACGAATTAAAGTCCACGAAAGAAGAAGAAAAAGATCCGGAGAAGTTAAAAAAGAAGATTGGATCAGAAGCTGCAAGAGCGGAGAGATGTGAGAAAGTGGTGCATTTCATCTTTCTAAATGTTAGAGATCAAGTCTTATGAAAGTTAGACAAGTGTACAACAGCAGCAGATACTTGGGCAACATTGGAATGGCTATACATGGTGGAGTCTTTGCCAAATCGCGTTCATGCTCAGCCCATGGTCTATTCTTTAAAGATGCAAGAATCAAGAACTATTGATCAAAACATTGATGACTTTTTGAAGTTAATTACGGATCTCAGCAAGCCGAGTATCGAAATTCCATAAGAAGTTCAAGCCATACTTCTCCAGAACTCATTACATTCAAGATACGATCAACTCAAGGATACTCTTAAGTACGCTAGAAAGGAAATTAAGCTTGAGGATATTACAAATGCTGCTAAGTCGAAGGAAAATGAATTTAGAAATGCCTCTAGCTCTAGTTCTGACGGTGAAGGTCATTATGTTAGAGGAAAAACCGAGACTAGGGATAATCAGTATGGGAAGAACAAAAATAATAGGTCGAGATCAAAGTCTAAAGACGATAAAAAGATATGTTGGATTTGTGGAAAAGATGTACATTTCAAGAAACAATGTTACAAATGGCTTGAGAGAAACAAGACAAGGTCCAGTCTCAAACCAGTGGAGAAGCAACGATGGTAAAGGATGATGATGCGTATTTGGTTGGTCTTCTAGTTGGAGAGGTCAATATGAGCATGGGAGAAATTACAAAAGGCGACTGGATCATGGATACAAGGTGCTCTTTCCATATGACTCCAAGGAGAGAGTGCTTTATAAACTTGAAAGAAACTACAAGTGGAAGAGTTAGCATGGCAAACAATTCTATCTCAGAGGTTAAGGAAATATGATCCATCACATTCACAAATCCTGACGGAACTACTTTCGTGCTTCATTATGTAAGGTTTATGGCTGAAATTTCAAGAAATCGATCTCTCTAGGCACACTTGAAGAGAAAGGATATGAGTTCAAAGGGGACATGGAGTTCTCAAAGTAATCAAAGGTTGTACAATCTTCATGAAAGGTCTAAGAAAGGAGTCATTGTATATTCTTCTTGGCACATCAAAGATCTCAGAGATGTATAGTGCATAGTCAAGCAATGCGGCTCAGATTCAACAAAGTGATGATCAAACGTAACTGTGGCACAATAGAATGGGACACATAGGTCAAAAGGGTCTTGAAGTACTAGCAAAGAAAGGATGCTTCAAAGATAACAAGGTTTTTGATCTGAAGTTTTGTGAAGATTGTGTAATTGGAAAGACTCATAGAGTATCATTTGGTCAAGCTCAACATGTGATGCGGTCATCAGACCAGTAGCTGAACCAGATTTCAATCAAACCCATTGCTCAAGCCGTATAAGATCCATCAAGGACATATGTGCCTTTCATGGAGCATACCGAACAAACCCGAAGGTATTCAGCAACAAACCGAATTGTTTCAGACATTAGGCATATTCAATCTTTCTCACCCATACACCAGCAATCATTGGATCAGGCGGATTCAATCTTTCTCACCCATATGCCAAACTTCTCACATGCACCAGCAAGAATTGGATAAGACGGATTCAATATTTCTCACCCATACACCATGATGTGATCATGGACAGCCCTGAACCAACACAAGAAGAACTTGTAGCCGAGGAGCTTGAACCAACACAAGAAGAGCTTGTAGCCGAGGAGCTTGTAGCCGAGGAGCCTTTGATCATCTCAACTGGTCCTATGACACGAGCAAGGACTAAGGAGCTCAAGGAAGATGTTGCGGGCATTCTTAACCGAATTTAGAGGCAACCAAGTTACTTAAACCAAGGGAGTAACGAAACTACATCAACACTGGTTTTGATCCAAGCTGAAGATGACTAGTGGGCTTGTGATCTAGCTTTGCACTCTTTTTACCTGCCTTTGTTTTTGTCGCAGTTGGGTTTTGCAAAGATAGATTTTTAATGAGGCAAAGATAGATCACCTCGTCTTATCCCACTCGCCCAAGGCCCAATGCTCAGTTTCGAATAGCAAGGCCTATTATTCTGTTTTAAGTGTTTTTCCTTTTCTTTTTTATTTTTTCTTTCTTTTGGGTCGATGGTTTAGTTATAAAACCCTAAGACCTTTGTCGACAGAACTCATCTTTCATCTTATCAAATAAAGCGCATCTTTTGTGTTCTCTTAGGTTTTCTAGAGAAGAACTCTCTCTTCTTCCTTGCTGGTGTGTAATATCCAGTATTGTTCTTCTTTAGTGTGTTATATCTAAAGCAGAATAAGGTAAATCAAAGGAACTGCCATCTCCTTTTTGTGACCCATCGATCCACAGCCCTTGAAGCACTTGTGCTTGCAAGGTTTATCCCCCCTCTGCCCAGCTCTAGAGTGTCGATTCTAGGGAGTTCATGTTAAGTGGTATCAGAGAAACGCTCTAAGAACTCCGGATAAGCTCGTTCCTCTTCTGTTTCAAAACTGTTTTATTTTTTTCCTTTGAGTTCAAGTCTGTTTCGTCAAGTCTAAGTTGCTGAGTCTTGTTTTTCTTTGTTCTTGTGTTGTTTACGAATCTAGTAACATATTAGTTGCAGTCTTCGTTCTGTTTTAGTTAAGAATCAAAAATAAAAAAGAACAACTAGTTAGGGTTCTTGCTACTCGTGGCGATTAGGGTTAGGGCTAGGTCGAAATTTTCCTTTTTTTTGTTTTAGGGTTCTAAGTTGTCGATTTTTTTTCTTGTTAGTATTGCTGCTTGTGCGTTGTTTAAGACTAGAGAATTTGTTACTGGTCCTAGTTTTGGCAATCAAATTTCTGTTACCTCAGCTTGTGTAGTTCGCAAGCTCTTTGCTCTAAGGAACTAGTTATTGGTTTTTGTTCTTGTTTCTTCTTTTCAGGTCAAGATGTTTGATGAGCAGGAAGAAACCAACAGCAGTCGTGCACGAAACAACAAGCTATTGATGGATGCTATGATGGCTCGTATGCAACATATGATGAACACGACTCTAGACACTGAGCTGGAAGCCCTTCGACAAGAGCTACAACCAAATGGAGAGCAAGAGTAGAGTGATAATTCGCGAAGGAGAGCTCGAGACAGAGAACCTAGGAGAGAAGCCGACCCACAAAGGCGACACCGAGATCAAGACACATCAAGTTACTACAGCCAAAGCAGTAATGACTCTCGAGGAAGCCATATAAGGCATAGACGTGCTAGAGAAGGCATAGCTCAACAATAAGACAATTTCGGAGGGCTCAAGCTCAGGATCCCCCCATTTCACGGGAAAAACGACCCTGATGCATACTTGGAGTGGGAGAAGAAGATTGAATTGGTATTCTGATAAATAGATTTTGTATTAAGTTCATATCAATTACTCAAACCTACTCATATCTCTATAATATTATTTAACAAGACATTTTAAAAAATGAACTTTGTTTTGTAAGTTATTACATGAAATGCCATTACAAATAACAAATAATAATTGAAATNGTCTTAGCTGATAGTGGTCTATGGAAAGTATATATTTTGCATTAAAGAAGTTATTTATTATTTAATTTTTTTAATTATTTTAATACTATATATTTTAAAATAATAATCAATTCATATATATTCAAAGAAAAAAACATATTCAAAATCTTGCTATATTTTTCACTATAATTTATTATATTTTATTTGAATATATATCAAAACAAAAGTTGAAAAATATTTTATTAATTTTATAAAATGTTAGACACAAAAAAACTAATTTTTTTAAAGAGTTCGTAGACTAACCATAAAAACTAGAGTCATTTAACGGTGCATATTAGAGTTATGTTTTCAAGATTATAAGTTTTTGTGGGTTAGCCCGAATAATATTTTAGTTCACTGCAAAACGGGTTAAATAAACAAATTATTACAAATTGACAGTTTTATCTATAATCATTAGTTAGCTATATTGTAAAATTCAGATAAAAACAATTTTCTTAAATTTCAAAACAATTTTTTTTAAAAAAAATACTCCGCGCTATAATTAGAGCGGGTTAAATCTTAGTTTACATATACAGTATTTGGTTTTAATTAGTCGTTAGTATGGCCAATTTTGTTGCATATTTGCTCAATGGGCAAAGCCTATAATTTCCGGAAATTTCAATGAAGGGATACATATGTGTTGCTTGCAAATGTAACATCTGAAGTCTTGATTGTGTANTTTGCGGGTTAGCCTTAATAATATTTTAGTTTATTGCAAAAAGGGTTAAATAGACAAATTATTATAAATTGATAGCTTTATCTATAATCATTAGTTAGCTATATTGTAAAATTCATATAAAAGCAATTTTCTTAAATTTCAAAACATTTGTTTTTTAAATTACTCCGCGCTATAATTAGCGCGGGTTAAATCCTAGTCATTGTAGTAATTGAGGATCGAACCAAAGAGGTTAAGATCAATGCACTAAGAATACATGAAACTTCCTAAGCTAGAGCAAATGATTTTGGTTTTTTTTTTATGTTTTTGAATTAAGAAAGCAAATGCAAGAAGGAAAACAAAAGATATAAGTGTTCGATCATGAAATAAACTATCAAATGAATGATTAAAAATCAAATAATGATGCCAAATATTGAATTAAACACTATCCTAGAACATGAAATTCATAATTATGACTAATCTATTCTCATGGTACTAATCACTTTGTTAATCACCAAATCAGGATCAAACTCTCGTTTGTGATAAGATGAGTAACAAGCTTTAATCTCTAATTTCACTTAGTTCCCTAATCACCCTGGACATCAAATCTCATTGGCTAGGTATGAAAATCTCACAAAAGGTTTGGTTTAAGCATTTCATCGAACACCTATCAGGCGTGAAATGCTTAAGCTCTAGTTTTGATCTCTCAATCCAAAACAAGCTTTAAGATCAACCTAAGTGACAGATCTAACAAGATGCAATCTAAATCATCATCATCTAACCATCAAGACAATTGACTAACGATGCCTAAACATTCAATGCACATTTATTCTTATGACATAGAACACTTTCAAGTAGATTAGCACACTCTCGTGACACTAATCATTGTACGAATCATCTAAAGTCAGCATCCATCAATCACTTAGATAATCAATAATTTACCACAAGTCCATTTTAGTCAACAATTCATCCTAAAGTCAGTATCCGGCGATCACTTAGAATGAAAAGCATGCTTAGAAATTTTCTAGACATTATATCGAACACCTTTTGTGCATGAAATGTCTAAGTTCTAGAAATGAGTTTTCAATTCAATCCTAGCATTAATATCCTTCCTAACATGAGAACAAATGTTTATCTAGTCCTAAGCATCAACAATAAACCATCAAACCATCCAAATCAAGCAAAATCCAAAATTCAACAAAAAGTCAACTCATGAAAACATGAAGAACAAAAGAGAGAAAGACATAAAGATAAAGAAATTGCATAAATAAAAGATAGAGCTGAAGAAATCTTCTCTAGAGTGGCATTTGTGATGAAGATCCATCCAAAATCATAAGAAGAGTTTGGGATAAAACCCAACTCTAGAAAAAAGAAAAGTTGACATGAAAATTAGGTTTTTATGGGTTTTATAGAGAAAAAGGGCGGACCGGGTCGACCCGGGACAAACCGGGTACCGACCAGGTTGAAAGTGTATCGAGGTGAGAAGATCACCGGTTGATAAAACCGCAATATCTCCTGGAGTACATGTCCGAATGGTCTCAATCTACCTTCTGTGGACAGCTAACTCACTGGGCTACAACTGTTGTGAAGACCACCGAGGCTAATTCGGATTGGAGACCCTTCGTCCAACCAGGTTTAAAGTGGGTCGAGCTGAGAAGAGCATCGGTTGGTAAAACCGCGATATCTCCTGAAATACATGTCCGAATGGTCTCAAACAACCTCTTATGGACAGCTAACTCACTGGGCTACAACTTTTGTGAAAACCACCGAGGCTAATTCGGATTGGAGACCCTTCAATACCAATGTCACAAATCGGTATTGCACATCGGTACTAAGGGAATTTTCCCTCTGTTTCCATACCGATTTGTTGCACCGACTTGTGACCTCGGTGTTGAAGAAACCGTCTCGGCAAGGCGGACCTGTCTCTGGTAAATCAGACATATCTCTCAAACCACATATTCGAATGACTTGATTCCAGCTCCTGTGAACAGCTAACGCACTCCTCTACAACTTCCATGAAGACCGTTGAAGCTGATTCAAATTGGAATGCCTTCGTTCAGCCACATCTTTCCGGCGTCTTGGATGGACTTTGCATTCTATTTTGGCCCATTTCTCCAAATATCATCAATTGTCTCAAAATCACCTAAAAAACTCCATATACATGCTAGACTCACTAAAACCTAGTGCAAACACCTATTACTCTAATTGAGACCAAAATGTCATAAAAACTATGCAAGACACATGCATGAGACACAAAACAATAACAAGAATGCATGCTAAGAGATGCAAAATATGGGAATATCAACTCCCCCAAAATTATTCATTTGATTGTCCTCAAGAAAACAAACAAGTAGAGAGAGAGGTTTGAAAGTGAAAGATCAAATCCGAGAATATAAACAAAAGAATTCGAATCAATGACCTTGAGAGGAGTTATATGATGCACAAACGACCTCTACTTCAAAAGATTTAGCCATTCTCTTTTCAAAACGAAATGGGTCTAAGCCTTAGCATCCACAAACATTCCTATCATCCAACTCTTTGACATTCATTAAGTGAAAATGGTGAATCATGCTTATACAAATCAAGTGAACTCATTTGGCTAAGGGAGATGTCTTGAGATAAAAGTGATCTCTAACAATGTGGGTATTCCGATGCAAGGGATCTCTCATGAAAGAACGAACTTTGGCAAAATGCTAAGAGTAAGGAACAACCGATGCATACAACACTGCAAGAAAACAGGCTAGAACCGAGGGCCAAATCCGTCGGAAATGGCCATTTTTGATAGATATCCGACGGATTTTGGCTGTCGGTTTTATTTCGTCGGAAAACAAAATCCGTCGGAAATTTTGGACGGATTTCCGAGGGAGAAATTTCCAACGGCTTTTCCGAGGCATAATCGTCGGGGATAATTCCGACGGATTTCCGAGGGCAAATCCGAGGGTAAAATCCGTCGAAAATCCCTCGCAATTTTCCGAGGGATTTCCGACGGATTGAGGATCGATCGATCACAATTGAACCGCCCCACCTAGTGCTTCTTCTCGAGGGAGATGAATAGGAAGATGTTCCATAACATCAAAAAAGACAGGAGGAAATATTTTCTCGAGGTTGCAAAGAAGAACCGGTATGTTTTCCCCTAGATTTCGGATTCCGGCTGATGTAAGTGATCTCGTGCATAGATCCCGGAAGAAAGCACCGATCCCTGCATATATAGTAGACATACAAAATTATCTTTACTTCCGTATAATCATCACAAAATAAATATGCCAACATACGTAATAGTGTAAATTAATGTATGTAAACCTGCAATAGATCTATGGACGTTTACAGGAAGGAGACATTCAAATGCAAATGGAAGGAGGCGCTGCATGACAACATGACAATCATGACTCTTCACCCCAGAAAACTTTCTTTCTGAACTATCGACGCAATTACGAAACTTCCCTTCCGTCTGGGAATTTGACACCGTGCTTAATCCAATCGAAGAACTCCTCCTTTGAAGACGCATCCAACCGGAAAACAGGGGGGATGTGATTTCCCGTTCGCCATTACATGCAACTCCTTACGGGAACAAATATCTGGCAAGTCCAATATGGCCTTCAAATTATCTTTCGTCTTTCTTTGCACATTTAGAACAGTGTTCATGATGTTGTCGAAAAAGTTCTTTTCAATGTGCATCACATCTAAATAGTCTTTCCAATATGGCAAATCCCATAAAATACTCTTCTTGTGCCAATTGTGGTACTCACCACAACCATCAATGGGATAATGCCCATTACCCCCGCATGAAACTGTCTTCTCCGCACAAAAATCTCTGAACTGATTCATAATATAATTCCCATCTAACTCAGGAGGTGGACCATCGAAAACTTTTTTGTTCTTTCTAAACAATGTTGTGCTCCGACGATATGGATGATCATGCGGTTAAATCGTCGATGACAATCGAACCAAGAAGTCTTACGTCCGTTCTTCAATTGGAACGCATCAGTGTTATCTTGACAATACGGACACGCCAACCTTCCATGCGTCGACCATCCAGATAACATACCGTATGCTGGGAAATCACTTATGGTACACATAAGTACCGCACGCATCATAAAATTGTGTTTCAGGGAAACATCGAACGCTTCAACACCATCTTTCCACAACATTTTCAACTCATAAATTAATGGCTGTAAGAAAACATCAAGCGATCTCTTAGGATGCTCTGGACCTGGGACGAGGATCGTGAAGAACAAAAACTCTCGTTTCATGCACATAGATGGCGGTAAATTGTACGGTGTGACGATTACTGGCCACAATGAATATTTCCTCCCATGCTTTCCAAAAGGGTTGAATCCATCCGTAGATAACCCGAGGTATACGTTCCTCGACTCACACGCAAAACTAGGATAAACCTCTTGAAAATGTTTCCATGCTTCTGCATCTGAAGGATGCGCTATCTCTTCAGCTGAGTTATGTTGCGCATGCCATCTCATATGCCCTGCCGTGCGCTGGGATTGATATAACCTCTTCAACCTATCAGCTATGGAAAGATACCACATCCGTTTATGTGGAACATGTACTCTGCCTCCTGTATCCTGATAGCGAGGTTTGTGACACAAACGACACTTCACCCGGTTTTCATCCTTTCTCCAGTAGATCATACAGTTGTCGATGCACACATCTATCTTCTGATAAGATAATCCAAGACCAGCTACAAGATTCTGAATCTCGTAGTATGAAGCCGGCGAAATATTATCTTCGGGTAAGACATCTCTCACAAAATCAGCTATCGCATCAACACAATCTTCGTCCAAGTTAAAATCCGTTTTTATAGTCATCAACCTGCTTGCAGTTAAAAGAGGCGATATTCCATCTCTACATCCTCTGTATAATGGCTGCTTTGACGCATCTAGCATATCAAAAAACTTCCGCGCTTCTGAATTTGGTTCCTCTATCCTGTTACCATACTCAACATGATACGATGCTATGTTTGCACGAAATGCATCATTCACCATCTGAGTGTAACTTGCGTTTACATCTACTTCCGCTGTTGGTTCCTCTAACCTAGTACCCGAAGTACTACCAAACCTATCAAATGTGCTACCATAATATTGCACCATTGAATCGGTTTCTCCGTGGGTATACCAAATCTTGTAACTAGGCATAAATCCATTCCTATATAAGTGCTTCCTTACATCCATAACTGAGACTAATCTATTATTCCGACATTTAGTACAAGGACAATACATTTTACCGTATTCTGATGTCATGCTATTGTTTGACGCAAAGTTCATGAACTCCTCCACATCTTGTGCGAACTCATCCGTCAATTCCCCCGTATCGGAATCACGCGGAGGTTTGTCCATCCATGATCTAAAATAAGACATTGTGTAATTTTGTTTTGTTGTTGTGAATGATCGAGGGGAGGAGTATTTATAGATAAATGTTTGTTTGTTCTCTGCAACTATACACAAGAATCTTCAAAATATATAAAGACAGGAAACACATGAATTAAACATTGGAACAACGGAAAGGCATGTGAAAAAAATGCAAGAAATGTTTACAAAGCGCATAAAACAATTGTAATCCAGCGGAAACATTCCAAACTGTTTACAAACAAAGCAAGAAACATATATACATGGAGAGCAGTATTTACAAAGCAAGAATATATATATTCCCTCGGAAATCGGTCGGAATTACAAACAAAGCAAGAAACGTATATACAAGGGGTGACGTATTTACAAAGCAAGAATATATATACTCCCTCGGAAATCGGTCGGAATATTTCGACCGATTTCCGAGGGATTTATTTTCCTCGGAAATCGGTCGAAATATTCTGACGGATTACAAGCCGTCGGAAATCCCTCGGAATATTCCGACCGATTTCCAAGGGAATACGAGCTCCCTCGGAAATCGGTCGGAATATTCTGAGGGATTTCCGACGGCTATTAATCAGTCGGAATATTCCGACCAATTTCTGAGGAAAATAAATCCCTCAGAATGCCCTTGTTATGCCGTCGGAAATCCATCGGTATTTTCCGACGGTTTCAAACCTGTCGAAAAAGTCGTCGGAAATCTGGGTGTTTTCTTGTAGTGCAAGGATGAGACCAAAATGTCATAAAAACTATGCAAGACACATGCATGAGACACAAAACAATAACAAGAATGCATGCTAAGAGATGCAAAATATGGGAATATCATATTCAACTGCCAGCACTATACAAAAATCAACAAAGTGAGAGTAGCAGCCACTGAGTTCAATGATTATGCTCTCAGCTGGTGGGATCAGCTAGTTACTTCGCGGAGGCGCAATGGTGAATATGCAGTGGAAACTTGGAGTGAAATGAAGAGCCTGATGAGAAAGAGATATTTCCCAAGTCACCACCATCGTGAGCTGCATAACAAGCTAAGGAAGCTTGTTCAAGGGAGCCGCATCGTAGAAGACTACTATCAAGAGATGGAGACACTTATAATACGTGTTGATATCTCAGAAGATAGAGAAGCTACTATGTCTTGGTTTCTAGGAGGTCTAAGATGATATATCCAAGACAGATTAGAGATGCAACACTATGTGGAGTTAAAAGAAATGCTTCACAAGGCAATTCTGGTCGAACAACAACTCAAAAGGAGAAGCAACACTAGGCCAAGCTATGGGAATGGAGCAGCTGTTATTAAACCAAGTTACCAAAGAGAGGAGAGATCAAATACCTTTCAGGGTGATGGCAAGCAGATTGCGACGCCAAGGCAAAAAAACTAAACGATACGCAGCAAATCAAGGCAATAAAGGCAAGGCAGAAGTTACTACATTGAGGTCTCTTGATGTCAAATGTTTCAAATGTCAAGGGAGAGGCCATTACGCCAATGAGTGCATCAACAAGAGAGCTATGATCATGTTGGATAATGGAGACGTGGAATCCGAGGACGAGGAAGAGATGGACTCTGAATCTTTATCAGAGTATGAAGAGAAACCTGCCCACGGACAACTATTAGTAACAAGAAGATCTCTAAGCGTTCAAGCTAAAGCAGATGAGCAAGAGCAGAGAGAGAACGTGTTCCATTAAAGATGTCTAGTCCAAGGCAAGGTTTGTAGCCTTATCATCGATGGAGAAAGCTGCACTAACGTGGCAAGTGAGACGATAGTTAAGAAGCTTAAACTGAACGTGAAGAAGCACCCGAGGCCTTATAAGCTTCAATTGCTTAATGAAAAAGGCAAAATGAAAGTAAGCTACCAACTGGTCGTTCTCCTGGCCATTGGGAAGTATGAAGACGAAGTCATGTGTGATGCATTGCCATTGGAGGCCGGGCACATCCTTCTTGGAAGGCCATGGCAATCAGATCGAAAGGTAACTCATGATGGTTTCACTAATCGTTATTCTTTTGAGTTTAATGGCAGGAAAACCGTCTTGGTTCCTATAACACCTCAAAAAGTTCTCCAAGATCAAATCCAACTCAAGAACAAAGGAGAAAAATCGTCTAAGCCCAGCTCAAAAGGAACGATCGATTGATCCACTACAAGACCGATCGATCGAAAAGAGACGAGGAGCCAAGAGCTTAAACGATCGCTCGATCCACTAAACGATCGATCGATCCAAGGAAGACCGATCGATCCTTTCAGCGATCGATCGAGCAGGGAGAAAAATGACTGATCGATCCTAGCTCCGACCGATCGATCCTTTCCCCAGAGACCAGCCCTCTTTTCAATGGCTGGTGAAGTTAAACATGCTTTAGTTTCTAAGCAGCATATACTTCTATTTGTATTTAAAGAAGCTCTTACCAGCTTATCTAACCCTGCACCGGTGCTACCGAGTGAAGTGAAATCTCTTTTGCAGGACTATGAGGATGTGTTCCCTGAGTACAATCCAAAGGGGCTGCCACCCATTAGAGGCATTGAACATCAGATTGATTTCATGCCTGGAGCTTCACTTCCAAACCGTCCAGCATACATGACTAACCCCGTGGAGACTAAAGAGCTACAAAAGCAAGTCAGTGAGCTTATGGAGAAGGGACACATCTGCGAGAGCATGAGTCCATGTGATGTGCCCGTTTTGCTCGTGCCAAAGAAAGATGACAGCTGGCGTATGTGCGTTGATTGTAGAGCAATCAACAATATCACGGTGAAGTATCGACACCCAATACCTAGATTAGATGATATGCTTGATGAATTGCATGGTTCGAGCATCTTTTATAAGATTGATTTAAAAAGTGGTTATCATCATATTAGGATGAAAGAAGGGGATGAATGGAAAACTGCATTTAAAACGAAACATGGTCTATATGAATTGTTAGTGATGACATTTGGGCTGATAAATGCACCTAGTACATTTATGAGGTTAATGAATCATGTTCTAAGATCATTCATAGGTATCTTTGTTGTAGTGTGTTTCGATGACATTCTTATTTACAGCAAGAACCTAGAAGAGCATGTTAGTCAATTGCAATCTGTTTTGAATGTGCTTCGGGAGGAACAGCTCTATGCCAACTTTAAAAAATGCACATTTTGTACAGATAACCTCGTCCTTTTATGTTTTGTTGTGAGTGCAGATGGGATCATAGTAGATGAAGAGAAGGTTAAAGCCATCTGAGAATGGCCTAGTCCGAAATCAGTAGGAGAAGTGCGAAGCTTCCACGGCCTTGATGGATTTTATAGGCGTTTTGTGAGAGACTTTAGCACTGTTGCTGCACCACTCACGGAAAGAAAGACGTTGGGTTTAAATGAGCAGCGCAGGAGGAGGCCTTCCAGGCCTTAAAAGAGAAGCTTACTCACACCCCTCTCTTATCTGTACATGATTTCCTTAAGACGTTTGAAATCGAGTGTGATGCTTCTGGTGTAGAAATTGGAGCTGCCTTAATGCAAGATAAGAAGCCCATCGCGTTCTTTAGTGAGAAGATTGGGGGAGCCACTCTCAACTACCCAACGTATGACAAAGAGCTGTATGCATTAGTGAGAGCTTTACAAACATGGCAGCACTATCTGTGGCCTAAGGAATTCGTCATACACACTGACCACGAGTCACTAAAGCACCTAAAGGGGAAACATAAGCTTAATAAGACACATGCCAGGTAGGTAGAGTTTATTGAGACATTCCCATATGTCATCAAGTAAAAAGAAGGTAAGGACAATGTAGTTGCTGATGCATTGTCCCGAAGGTATGCGTAACTATCCACTCTCGATGCTTAACTGTTGGGTTTTGAGCAGCTTAAACACTTGTATCCATCTGATCCTGATTTTCAAGAAGTGTTTACATCTTGTGAAAAGTTTGCTGATGGCCGTTATTATAGAAGTGATGGGGTTTCTCTTCTATGATAATCGCTTGTGTGTACCTAAATGTTCTATTCGAGACTTGCTGGTTAGGGAAGCACATGGAGGAGGCTTGATGGTGCATTTCGAAATTGCTAAGACCATGAAAGTGATGTAAGATCACTTCCATTGGCCTCACATGAAGAGAGACGTGGAGAGAATATGTGGCAGGTGTACTATTTGCAAACATCCTAAATCAAAGGTTATGCCACACGATTTGTATACCCCTCTCCCTATTCCTACTCATCCTTGGACTGATCTATCCATGGACTTTGTACTAGGACTGCCTAGGACTAGGACATGGAAGGATTCAATCTTCGTAGTAGTGGATCGATTCTCAAAGATGCAACATTTCATTGCTTGTCATAAAACAGATGATGCATCTCATGTAGCTAGTATGTTCTTTAAGGAAATTGTGTGTCTTCTTGGCATGCCTAGGACCATTGTATCTGATAGAGATACTAAGTTTCTTAGCTATTTCTGGAAAACGTTGTGGTCTAAGTTAGGTACTAAGTTGTTGTTTTCTACTACATGTCACCCGCAAACTGATGGCCAAACATAAGTGGTCAATAGAACCCTAGGAACCCTTCTGCGTGCATTGATTAAAAAAGAACCTTAGGACTTGGAAAGATTGTCTACCGCATATAGAGTTCGCATACAATCATGCTGTGCATTCTGCTTCTAAGTATTCTCCATTCCAGATTGTTTATGGGTTTAATTCTCTATCTCCTTTGGATTTAACCCCTCTACCTTTGAGTGAAAGAGCAAGTATAGATGGGAAACAGAAAACTGAGCTTGTTCAGCATATTCATGAGAGTGCCAGAGCCAACATAGAGGAGAAGACAAAACTGTATGCTAAACACGCCAACAAAAGCCGACGCAAGATGATCTTTGAGGAAGGAGACCTCGTGTACGTGGGTGCAATAGATGAATGATCGATTTCCTGAACAGAAGAAGTCCAAACTAATGCCTAGAGTCAATTGGCCATTCCAGATCACAAGGATGATCAATGACAATGCCTACCAGCTTGACCTTCAAGGTAAGTATAATATCAGTCATAGTTTCAACGTTTCTGACTTAGCTCCTTTTCTTGCAGATGATCCAGATTTGAGGTCAAATCCTTTTTCAAAAAGATGGACAGCCCTGAACCAACACAAGAAGAACTTGTAGCCGAGGAGCTTGAACCAACACAAGAAGAGCTTGTAGCCGAGGAGCCTTTGATAATCTCAACTGGTCCTATGACACGAGCAAGGACTTAGGAGCTCAAGGAAGCTATTGTGGGCATTCTTAACCGAATTCAGAGGCAACCAAGTTACTTAAACCAAGGGAGCAACGAAACTACATCAACACTGGTTTTGATCCAAGCTGAAGATGGCTAGTGGGCTTGTGATATAGCTTTGCACTATTTTTCCCTGTATTTGTTTTTGTCCCAATTGGGTTTTGCAAAGATATGTTTTTAATGAGGCAAAGATATATCACCTCGTCTTAGCCCACTCGCCCAAGGGCCAATGCTCAGTTTCGACCAGCAAGGCCTATTATTCTGTTTTAAGTGGTTTTCCTTTTCTTTTTAGTTTTCCTTTCTCTCGTTTTTTCCTTACTTATAAAACCCTAAGCCCTTTGTCGAGAGAACTCATATTTCATCTTATCAAATAAATAGCAGCTTTTGTGTTCTCTTAGGTTTTCGAGAGAAGAACTATCTCTTCTTCCTTGCTGATGTGTAATATACAGTATTGTTCTTTTTTAGTGTGTTATATTTAAAGAAGAACAATGTAAATAAAAGGAACCACCATCTCATTTTTGTGACCCATCGATCCACAACCTTTGAAGCACTTGTGCTTGCAAGGTTTATCCCCCCTCTGCCCAACTCTTGAGTGTCGATTCTAGGGAGTTCATGTTACACCAAGTCCTTCCATATTTGGCACCAAGGGCATTAAAAGACAAGGACCAACGACTCTATACTGATTTGGTGCATATTCAGAGAGTTATTAAGAGATTATCAAGTCATGGAATCATCCAGAATTTTTCAAGATACAAGGGTTCGCGAATTTCCCCTTTTGGCCTAAGCATTCAAAGCCTAACGACTAGTTTCTTCGATTTCGTAATTTCTGTTTCTTTCTTAGCATTTTAGAATGTTGGATATTGAGCATTATATAAGCTCCCTTAGTATTTTATTTGTAATCACCTCTTCTTCTTTGAAAATTAATCAAGTATTATTCAGCCTACAATGTTTTTCTTTGTGTCATTGTTCATTAGAGTTCATAGGTGGATTCATTGTTCTCTTGTGTTCTTGTGTTCAGAATCTAAGTGTGGAATCACTTGTTTTCTATTGACTTGCGAATCATATTATTTGTGGAATCAAGCTATCTTATTTGTGTGTGATTGTGGATTCAATCACAAATCTCCATCTCCATCTCTATCAACCACTACAAGAAAACACTCCTTGTACGACGAGNAGAGAAGAACTATCTCTTCTTCCTTGCTGATGTGTAATATACAGTATTGTTCTTTTTTAGTGTGTTATATTTAAAGAAGAACAATGTAAATAAAAGGAACCACCATCTCATTTTTGTGACCCATCGATCCACAACCTTTGAAGCACTTGTGCTTGCAAGGTTTATCCCCCCTCTGCCCAACTCTTGAGTGTCGATTCTAGGGAGTTCATGTTACACCAAGTCCTTCCATATTTGGCACCAAGGGCATTAAAAGACAAGGACCAACGACTCTATACTGATTTGGTGCATATTCAGAGAGTTATTAAGAGATTATCAAGTCATGGAATCATCCAGAATTTTTCAAGATACAAGGGTTCGCGAATTTCCCCTTTTGGCCTAAGCATTCAAAGCCTAACGACTAGTTTCTTCGATTTCGTAATTTCTGTTTCTTTCTTAGCATTTTAGAATGTTGGATATTGAGCATTATATAAGCTCCCTTAGTATTTTATTTGTAATCACCTCTTCTTCTTTGAAAATTAATCAAGTATTATTCAGCCTACAAAGTTTTTCTTTGTGTCATTGTTCATTAGAGTTCATAGGTGGATTCATTGTTCTCTTGTGTTCTTGTGTTCAGAATCTAAGTGTGGAATCACTTGTTTTCTATTGACTTGCGGATCAGATTATTTGTGGAATCAAGCTATCTTATTTGTGTGTGATTGTGGATTCAATCACAAATCTCCATCTCCATCTCTATCAACCACTACAAGAAAACACTCCTTGTACGACGAGTCGACGACACATATCGATGTAAAATCGTTGTAAAACTGATGTAACATCGAATTTACGTCGAAACGTGATTCGTAATAAATGGATATATATCTATTGGTCTCTTTTCCCATTTTTTGATGTTTCGAGATACATTATTTAAATCACATCATACATGATATTTTTTTTCTTGGTTTAGTATATATGATGTTGTTCATATTTATTTAAGTACGTTTCATGATATAACTAAAAAAGAATAACGATTGTTGGATAAAATAGAGGGTGAATTAAATAATTAGACTCAGATAAAAAAAACAAATAAGGTAAGTAGCATTCAATAAGTTGATATTAGTTTTGGAAAAAGTAATGTGCATATTCTGACCAAAATACCCTTACAAATATTGCAAAGGAGAAAGTGGATTGAAGGCGACACAACATTTAATGCTCGGGAAATATCCATGCATCTAATTTCCAAGTTATTGAGGGTCGTGCATTACATAACCGTTGTGTTTTTTATACATATCTATTTGATTATCACGATAACCTATATTAAACTCATATTAAATTATCAAGATAACTCATATTTACTGATATCTATTTGATTATCAAGATAACTCATATTGATAATTCATTTTATCAAGATAACTCATATTTGATCATAGATATTTATTTGATTATCAAGATAATTCGCATCGATAACTCTTATTATCAAGATAACTCGTATTTGATTATAGATATCTATTTGATTATCAAGATAACTCATATTGATAATTCATAATATCAAGATAACTCATATTTGATTATGAATTATCTATTACATTATCAAGAAAACTCATATTATCAGAGTTGTGTAACACGAGTCTGAGATGTTTCCGTTGTTCGCCAGACCTCCATAGATTTCGATGATGACATGTATAATATCTCAACACTTTAAGGGGAATTAGCACCGTCACCACCACGGCCATCAACTTCTTCCCCGACGTCTTCTTCACCACCACCATCTTCTGGTTTTGTCAGTGGAAACTGGATCGAAACCTATGAGCCTCGCTACATCTCCTCGCTCAACTCCTCTGGCTAATCTCCTCGCTACAAATTGAGGATTTAATCGGACTCTGTTGGGCTCTTCACAGGCGGCGAAACAGTCGATTGGGTAGTTCTAGATCTGTCATCTGAAGAAAAAATGATACATCGGCGTTAGAGATCAGAGGAGGTTGAGTATTATGACGGGAAGAAGAGAAGAAGAAGAAGAAGAGAAAAAAAAATTGACGGCAAATTGAAGAGAGAGGGACTGTAACCGCGAAGAAGGAAGCAACAAGGTTTTTTGTGATTTTTTTATTTTTTATTTTCCGATATGAAATTAAAACTAGATTAATTGAACAAAGGATCTTCTTACGTAAACCCAAAAATGAAACTCTCTCTCCTCATCAATGTTAGCTATGCGATAAATAAAGTAGGGGTTAAATAGATATTTTATATGCCAATAGTTACAAGTAATTAACAATTTCCTTTCTACAAAACTAATTTCTAGCTTATTGAAGGCCCATCAGTGGTAATACTTTAAAATAAACCCACTATTCGATTATGTATATATTGGTATTGCCACATCTATTATCTTTATGGAATTAACATTTAATAAAGACATGTCATTCCTAATCCATAGGAAATCAGGGTTTGACATTGACCTATAAATAGAGGTCTAAAATAGAAAGTAGAGGAAACAAAAAGAAACCCCTAGAGAACCGATTCCAAAGGGCTAACGATGATCAAATATATTATGAGTTGAAAAATTGTGCTAATAATTGTCCTCCTAATTGATAATAAAATTTTGAGACGAAAAAAAAAAATCTCTAATACAAACATATAAATACGCTATAATATGAAAGCCCAGTTACCTCTAAGTAGGCCCAAACATATAAATACTACTAAATTAACTACCTAGAGGCCCATGGTTCAAATCAAATTGATAAATTTCAAAGCTCTGTTCGACTGTAAATTGTTTCTTTAAAAAACCAAACCGACGATAATGAAAAGTGTTTTAAAAAAAAAAATTAGAACCAAAGTCCAAAACGTACACCATGAAACAGAGCAAACGACGAACGAACACAATCCCCCTTTTACACAATGGTAAAGGGGTCTTTCGTGATAAAACAAATCATGCAAAACAATTGATGTGGTCCAGTGGTAGGTAAGATTTGGGAATGCGTTACAGCGCTCTCTCACAGGCTCGAGCCTTTCGGGAAACAAAAATCACATTTGTGTAAGAATTATGGGACTGAGTCAAATGCCCATACAGTTTAAATGGTAGTTCAATAACTAGCGATCTGGCTACCCCTAACATTAGTCGGAAGGTATTCCAAACTCGGGATATGCGGAGTGGTGGCCCATTTGGATCTCATGGACCGTTGACCCGAGCCCATCTCGGATCTCATGGTGTCCGTTAAACCGTTGAACCTGGGAGTATTCCACTCTGTAGCACCTCAGTACGTTCCTACCGGGCTGATCAGATCAGTCGATAGAGCATATTAAAAAAAAAATTAAAACCTAATACGACATAAGATTGTCTTCAATCTTCCACTTTAACACTTCGGGCTGTGAGATAACGGACTTCAGTTAACTCGCTATTTTGGCTAGTTATTAGGTCTTAAAAAGTTTCTATAGTTTTTATTACTATTATAAATACATGTGTACAACTCAAGGAATAAGTAATCCCGAGTCTCGAAAATTCCAATAGTTTTGGAGGTAGCTCGTAAAACGTGAGTGGTCTTCATATTGTAAACCACATCAGAAGTGTTTTCCGTTTCTTTATAATGGATGTTGTGGATTCTGGATCCACCCCATACGTAGCAGTTCGAGACTGTGAACTGGGTGAACAAATTCTTGTGTTTTTAAATTCTTAAATCAAAGATTTAAATCCTAACACGGGCAATTGAAAACACTTCTTTATTACAATGAAACTGATATATACCTATTGGTCTCTTTTGCCATTCTTTGCTGCTTCGTGATACATTAACTAAATCACTGCCTATATATATGATGTATTTATATACATGGATCATATGGTAATCAAATATATATGTTTCATGATACAACTAAAAAATAATGACCATGCCATATAGTTTAGTAGTTTATACTAGTGTTATTACTATGTTATTATATCTAAATTCAAACTTTATAGAATGCATGTTATTGTAAAAAAAAAACAACGTGGTTGACGGAAAACGATAAAAATATCAATTTAATAGAATATATAGCCAACGTTCGTGATGGTTATGCAAATGACATGCTATTTTGTATGGCGATATATTATATTTTTGTTAAAAAAAAGGTATATCTAATTAGTCGGATGTACAAAAGACCACTTTATATCTGTCAAACAAGATAGCTAATTTATATTCTTCTCTTTCTTCTTTTTTTTTTTTTTTTTTTTAACATTTCTTCTCTTTCTTCTTCTGATTCAATTCAATGATAAAACCAACCATAGTCCAAAACATACTCCACGAAATAGAGCTAACAAGGAAATATCAGAACCCTATTTTACACAGATCATGCAATCAAGAAATAAAACCTAATGCGATATAAAATTGTCTTCGATCTTCCATTTTAACGCTTCAGACAGTTAAATAAAGTATTTTAGTTCATAAAATGGATAAATATCTATTGGTCTCTTTTCCCATTTTTTGATGCTTCGAGATACATTATTTAAATCACTGCATACATGATATTTTTTCTTGTTTTAGTATATATGATGTTGTTCATATTTATTTAAGTACGTTTCATGATATAACTAGAAAAGAATAATGATTGTTGGATAAAATAAAGGGTGAATTAAATAAGTAGACTCAGATAAAAATAAATAAACTAGGTAAGTAGCGTTTAATAAGTTGGTATTAGTTTTGGATAAAGTAATGTGCAGATTCTGACCAAAATACCCATACAAATATTGCAAACGAGAAAATGGAATGCGGGGGACACAATATTTAATGCTCGAGAAATATCCATGCATCTAATATCTAAGTTATTGAGGGTCCTCCATTACAATAACCCTTGTGTTTTTTATACATATCTATTTGATTATCACGATAACCTATTTAAACTCATATTTGATTACAAGATAACTCATATTTATTGATATTTATTTGATTATCAAGATAATTCATATTAATAATTTTTATTATCAAGATAGTTCATATTTGATCATAGATATTTATTCGATTATCAATATAACTTGCATCGATAACTCTTATTATCAAGACAACTCATATATTTGATTATAGATATCTATTTGATTATCAAGATAACTCATATTATCAAGATAACTCATATTTGATTATGAATTATCTATTACATTATCAAGATAACTCATATTATCAGAGTTGTGTAACACGAGCCTGAGACGTTTTCGTTGTTCGCCGGACCTCCATAGATTTTGATGATGACATGTATAATATCTCAACAGTTTAAGGGGAATTAGCACCGTCACCACCATGACTATCAACTTCTTCACTGACATCTTCTTCACCACCACTATCTTCTGGTTTTGTCGGCGGAAACTGAATCGAAACCTATGAGCCTCGCCACATCTCCTCGCGCAACTTCTCTGGCTAATCTCCTTGCCACAAATTGAGGATTTACTCGGACTCCGTTGGGCTCTTCACCGGCGGCGAACAGTCGATTGTGTAGTTTCAGATATGTCATCTGAAGAAATAATGAAGAAATGAGACATCGGCATTAGAGATCAAAGGAGTTTGAGTATCACGATGGGAATAAGAAAATATTTAACATCGACAAAAAATTTGACGGTAAATTGAAGAAAGAGGGACAGTAACATCGAAGAAGGAGGAAACAAGGTTTTGTGATTTTTTATTATTATTATTTTCCGATTTGAAATTAAAACTAGAGTAATTGAACAAAAGATCTACTAATATAAACCCAAAAATGAAACTCTCTCTCCTCATCAATATTAGCTATGCGATAGATAAGATAGGAGTTAAATAGATATATAATATGCCAATAGTTACAAGTAATTAACAATTACCTTTTCACAAAACTAATTTCCAATTTATTGAAGGCCTGCAGTGGTATTGTCACGTTAGTTATTATCTTTATGTCATTAACATTTTCACAAAACCCTAATCTAGAGGAAAGGGTTTGGCATGGACCTATAAATAGAGGTCTAAAATATTGAGTAGAGAAAACAAAATAACCCTAGAGAACCGATTCCAAAGGGCTAACGATGTTCGAAGATTCGACACACGATTCGCAACCGTTGAGCAGTTTTGATTCGATAAACTGTAATTTAAAGCAATGTTGTTTGAAGATTATTCATGAATAAAGAGATATTATCTTCCATCGATCCGTAGAACTGTTTTGATTCGAACAAGTTAAAATTTGCCCTAACAACAATCATGGCATATAGTTTACTGGTTTGTACTAATGTTATCGTTGTATCGATCACTATATATGAATTTAAACCTTGAACTGCATGTTTTTTTTTTTGAGGGATCCAACTTTTTTTACATCCGACTAATTCTCCTAGGGTGAGTTTAGCCGTCGAGTAGTCTACTCACAGGAATTCCAAATGGATTTAAAGCATGACACTATTTCGACTGGCCAAATTAGAGTAGTTAGATTGGAAACGGAGAATCGGTCCCTGACCTAAACTAACATGAAAACTTTTTTACAATTGCGGACCAATATCCCACTATTATGTGGTTATATAATGCATGTTACCGAAAAACAAACAAAAATTATATGATTGTCAGAAAAAGATAACAATAGCAACTTGATTGAATATATAGCCAAGGTTCACGTAAATGATATGCTATTTTAGTATCAACGTATGGCAAGATCACTTCAAAAGTTATCCAAGTTTTTGTTTGTCAAACAAGAGAGCTAAATTCAAGTATTTTTTAAAAAAAAAATTAATTCAACGACAAAGAGAACCATAATCCAAAACATACACCACATACTAAAGAAAACGAGGAAAGAACAAAAACCCTTTTTACACAGAGATAAAGGATCGTTGTACGATAAAAATATCATACGACAAAAGAAGGAAACCTGATGCGACAGAAAATTGTTTTCGATTTTCCACTATAACGGTTTGGGAAATTGAGGAAGCTATTTTATTTGTACCCAAAAACTCATACTACACACGTCATTCATTGATGCATCCGTAAACATCCAAGAACCTCAGCCAAGCCGAAGGTTTATGAACTACGTACTCCGATAAATATAGATTAGTATATAATTAACCTCTTGAAATTTGAAACTACAGTCAAAATTTTAAATATAATTTATACAGTAATTAATATAAATATACATCCCTAACCAATCGTACGTGTACCATAAATCTGTATTACGATGATTATCATTCAGATTTAAAATGTTAAATTCATCCAAACCTACATGAGATTCAATCAATGTATAACGATAAAACATCGATATAATTGAAATTTCAGTGAAAAGAAGAATGGCAATGCATTGTTTTTTTTTTTATAAAACAACAAGAAGAACAAGGAAAAACAACAAAACCCAAAAATAACAAACACTGACAAAAGTTTCAGTCTTGTCTTATTGTTTCAACTTCCTATGGGTTTTGTAATGAAAGAAGCTAAAAATCCTTTTCTTTCCAACCTTTATGGAAAACATAAAAGTTGGTCATGGCTTGTACAAACAAGCCCTGAACATCTTGAAGAAAGGGCGTATCAAATTCATCACTTTCTTCTTCATCTTCCTCTTCTCCTTAGGCCTCACCTCCTGACAATGACGCTCTTGAATCATATTGCTCGTTGAACCGTCATCCAAATCGAAATCATTTTCGTATATTATTATTGTTGCATTACAGCTACTACTGTCGTCATCTGAGCCCAAACTGCTTAGCAACTGTTTCAATAAGACAGTAATCTCCTTAAACTCAGGACGTGCGTTCGAGTCCTCTGCCCAACAAGATTCCAGAATGGCGACAATTTCATCCGGAATATCCCTAACGCTTGGCCTCTCATTCTTTAAGAAAAGAAGATACAACATTTTCAAAATCTCCATTTTTAAGAGAGTTTCCGGGTAAAAAAATGTTGATTTTGTCAGTTTTTACCTGGCTGACAAAATAAGGCACACAGATTTGATACATTCCACTGAATGGTTGTTTGTTAGTAAGCAACTCCCAGAAAACTATGGCAAAGCTGTAAACATCAGCTTTGTGATCATAATGCTTTTTCTCCCCTCTTCTAAGCGGTTCATGGCTAAATACCTGTGGATACAAAACATAAAAACATTCACTTATATATGTTTCTATGAGTCATAGTGTCGAAGATTGAGCTCAGAGATTCACCTCAGGAGCCATCCATCTGTAAGTGCCAGCCTCACTAGTCATACAACCCACAGTCTCTTCTCTTGCAAGTCCAAAATCAGCTAACTTCACTTGAGTCAGATCACTTGTTAACAACACATTCCCTAGACACAGAGAGAAAATTTTCAATTTGTTTCTTTACAAGAGAGAAGTATGCAAATATTGAAGCATATTTTACTTGGCTTTAGATCTCGGTGAATGATGCCATTTGAGTGCAGATACTCCATGGCTCGAGAAATATCCAAAGCAAAGCTTAGTGACATCTTCAGATCAAGAGGGGTTGGACGAGAGTCCCACAAGAACTTCTGAAGACTACCGCCTTCGAGGAGTTCGGTAACAATCATCAATTGTGGCTCTATGCAAGCTCCAAAGAACTGTCAATTCATCAAAACCCATGTTTACTCATCATTTATAAGATATTCTTGAAAACACCAAAAGATCTTCTTCTTCTTTTTTTCAATTTTTACCTTAACAATGTTATTATGATTAATGTTGGATAGGGACAGCACTTCCTTTTGAAACTTTTCCTTGTGTTGTTTGCTTACATCAGCTGTTCTACTTGGCTGCACTATCTTCACCGCCACAGGAATTTGGTTTTTGAATCTATAAATCATTAGAGAGATCATATGAAAAAACCTCAGAATATCCGAATGTTTGAGGTAATTAGATGTTAATCCAAAACTAAAACAGTGATTAGCAAGAAACTTCATTCTTGTGCGACTGATTACGATATTGTCATTAATGGTTTCTGTGTAAAAAAAAACATTAGATTCACGCAAACTTGTGGAGTAGATCTAAATGATACATATTTGACAACAAAGATTATGATATATCTTCACTTACTGCTTCAATGAAAACTTCACAATAACTTCACAATGGTTTGTTCATTTTCAATCAGCAAAGGAATCCTAAAACTCATACGCTAAAAATTTTAGCCCTAAATTATTTAGGAACACTCTAAACTCAAAATTAAATCAAAATGGAAGAAAGAAAATAAAGATCAAGCAAAAATAAAAGAGCAACATTTATCCTTTAAAAAAAAAAGTTGGTAACATTAATTAATTAAACACATTTAATTAATAAAATAAAATAAAAAAAAATCTTAGAGAGAGAGAGAGAGAGAAAACACACAAGCCTTTGTAAACGATGGAGTAGGCTCCTTCTCCGATCATCTCTCCCGTCACGATGTCTTTTCGGTCGAGTAGCAATTCTCTTCTGATATTAAAATCGAAATGATTGTCAACAAATTCATCGCCGTCAAAGTGAGACGATGAGAAGGTAAAAGGGTAGTTTGCGTAAAGCGTCATCGACGAAGCAACTGCCATTGTTGGAGTTCGCCGGAACATTTGACCTCTCATTTCTGAAGACTGTAAGTGAGTGAGGAAGAAGAAGATGACATGAAGACTATTTATATTACTGCAAAGTTTGGGGGTATTTATGTAATTTCAAAATGTTTTTAATAAAGATGTGTATGTTTTAAGAAAATGGACGCTCCGGTCTAGCTGGATAAGAGGTAGAAAAGTGAAACTTTGTTTTATGAATTA
Source organism: Eutrema yunnanense (assembly GCA_002933935.1). NCBI lineage: Eukaryota > Viridiplantae > Streptophyta > Magnoliopsida > Brassicales > Brassicaceae > Eutrema > Eutrema yunnanense. The sequence continues at coordinate 128,086 of PKML01063854.1, read as the reverse complement.
ACTCACAATTAAAACTCATTAAGTGTTTATCGGTATGTATCTTATCTATTTAAGAAATTTTTTTAATAGATATATATGTGTACAAATGTATGTGGCCTATAATATATACAACTGTGCCTCTTTTGGAAAAAGAAATTATATTCATGGTGTACAAATGGTATAGGGTAAAAAAAAAGCAAAGAAAAATCATTTAAAGTAACAATAAATAAATAAAAACATGTATTCCGTTTTTGGTTTCATGATAATATTTAAGTGTTCAGTTTTTGACCAACTTTATTACATGAAAATATTTTTTAAGAATAAAATAAATTACTATATATTGTTTTTTTCTAATTTTACAAATGGTATGACAGGAAAACAAAATCAATTAAAGGAAAGAAAAAAATGTATTCTGTTTCAGTTTCTGGGTAATGTTTAGGTGTTCAGTTTCTAAAAAAAATAAAATGATTAGTCAAATTAAATCGCTGTCATCCGGTCATGTGGAGATTTATCATATTAGGACCGAGCAATTTAACAATTTTGCCTTATGTGGGACCGAGTGAAGATTTTTCAACAATTTTGCACTGCGCCTTTGCAAATGCCACGTTTCAAATTTCTTAAATTTTGTTTTTCCTTTTCTGTAAGAAAAAATTTCTTTGATAATTTATTTTTAATCTAATTTAATTTTTGTAGTTTTAAAAACAAATAACTAAAAAATGATTTCAATAACCTTTTTTTTTCTATCAACTGAATATATTTTTTAAATAGAAGAGTTTACATAGTCAGACTGTAAAACCTCTGAAATAAAATTTGGAACATAAAAATGAAAGATATAATTCTGATCTACATGAGTATACTTCTTCGCCAGTAAATCTGCAACTGAGTTTGAATCCTTTTTCACCTAATTGAATTCAGTTTCATCAAATTTCTCCTTCCAAAATCTTATTTCCCGTATCCAGTTTCGTGTGCTGAAACTCAATTTACGCCCTTTAATCAAATCCATTAATTGTCTGTTATCTCCTTCAAACTACACTTTCATGTATCCTTTACTCCAACAATGTTGCATTGCAAAAATCAGAGCCTGCATTTCACTTTCAAATGTATTTGATAATATTTTATGAATGATTTCAACTATTAACCTTATATGGAGATATTAAACTTATTTTTATTACTATCAAAGAAAATATTGGGAGAGATAAAAAAATTTCAAATTGAACCAAAAAAATGACAGCTTGATATTTTTTTTTTGACAACTTGATATTTATCAACAAATTTAAAGGTTTCTTTGATCACAAGCNTGAAGATTTTTCAACAATTTTGCTCTGCGCCTTTGCAAATGCCACGTTTCAAATTTCTTAAATTTTGTTTTTCCTTTTCTGTAAGAAAAAATTTCTTGGTAAATATATATATATGATAATTTATTTTTAATCTAATTTAATTTTTGTAGTTTTAAAAACAAATAACTAAAAAATGATTTCAATAACCTTTTTTTTTTCCATCAACTGAATATATTACTTAAATAGAAGAGTTTACATAGTCAGAATGTAAAACCTCTGAAATAAAATTTGGAACATAAAAATGAAAGATATAATTCTGATCTACAGGAGTATACTTCTTCGCCAGTAAATCTGCAACTGAGTTTGAATCCTTTTTCACCTAATTGAATTCAGTTTCATCGAATTTCTCCTTCCAAAATCTTATTTCCCGTATCCAGTTTAGTGTGCTGAAACTCAAATTACTCCCTTTAATCAAATCCATTAATTTTCTGTTATCTCCTTCAAACTACACTTTCCTGTATCCTTTACTCCAACAATGTTGCATTGCAAAAATCAGAGCCTGCATTTCACTTTCAAAAGTATTTGATAATATTTTATGAATGATTTCAACTATTAACCTTATATGGAGATATTAAACTTATTTTTATTACTATCAAAGAAAATATTGGGAGAGATAAAAAAATTCAAATTGAACCAAAAAAATGACAGCTTGATATTTTTTTTTTGACAACTTGATATTTATCAACAAATTTAAAGGTTTCTTTGATCACAAGCTTCAAGTACTGAAGCTTATTGACATCTTCTTCCTCGATTCTCTCAGCTTGATTCTAATGCAAGTACAGATCTCGTCTTGAGCTTTTAATTACATCACCTGTGGGTTTCTAACAAGCTCTGCCATTGCCCAAATCATGGTGATGGCATTTGTGTCTACTCCGCTAGATATATATTCTAGGTCAACAAAGACACAAGATGGTTAAGAACATATTTAGACTCAAGATTTGTTAAAGAACTCTACATCGATAAGCATATAAAAATTCTAATCTAACGTACACATTATATGAATCATTCATAAAACCCCATAAATTTTAACATGCTATTAGAGTCAAATTCGAGGAAGTGTTAAGAAATTAAATCTCAATAAAAATGTAAAAAATCTATTGTAAGATAGAATATACTTTTGAGATAGAAGCTTATGACTTTTCACTAAAATTATGAACTAGATTAGTAGATTCTATGCTTACGATTATGGGACTGATGAATCAGATTTATTTTCGCCAGACAGACAATAAATTTTGTCGCTGAATTGCGAAAATCACCAAAATCACGGATTCGAGTTTTGACGATGCCAAAATAATGGAATCACATTTTGATGGTCGAGTTTTGACGATGCCAGAATAAGATAGTCGTGTTCAAAAATAATAAAAATGCATTTTGCGCCAACATTACGGAACTGTGTTTGGCACAAATATGACGGATTTGTGTTTTGATGCTAAGGTCCAAATTTGCAAATTTCAACAACCCAATTGGACTCAAGATGTCACTGCCAAAATGACAACATAACTCTAGTCTTATTAAGTCTGATTTATTACAAAGTTCAACTTCTTGTTCCTCAAGATTCTGTGACTCCATCACTGGCGAAGAATAGGAAGCAGCTCAAGAGGAACTTTCTTAACAATAGTAACAACACCAGCTTTTTCCATGTCCAAATCTTTCTCCCCAAGCAATCTCCAATCAAAAACTAAAGCAAATTCAAGAGTCCCAATTCAATGGTCGCAGTCCCGATTCCCGAAACCATTCCTGGACGCATCCTCCGACCATAACCAAAAGGTAACATCTCAAAGTTGTGTCTTTTGTATAGTCCACCGGACAATCCATAAACATCTCAGGGATAAACCTTTCTGGAAATGTGGTAGCCTTGAATATTGATTTGACTAATTGTTTCTATTGGGAGTAATAGAGGAGCTGCTGGGTGTAGTCTTAAGGTTTCTTTCACCACAAGCTTCAAATATTCAAGTATTGATGCTTATCGGGATCTTCTTCCGCGTTATGAAAATTAACTATGATTTATGAAGACCGAATACTTATGAAGAATATATACAATTTACATCTTGTAATTGGAAGACTGGATACTTAGGTTAATTATTTTCGATTTAGTAGAATCTCCTATAACCTAAACTCTAAATAGATTTCACATGAAGTCTGCTATACCCTAAACTATGAATATACTTCAAATGAAGTCTCAAAAGTGAACATACTTCGTTTGAAGTCACTTAATTGGTGCAGACTCTAAATCTAAACCCTAAATCAAATATTTTGCATTCAATAGTCAAAACGATAAATCAAAACTTTAACCCTATATACACAATCAAATACATAACTCAAAATATCATGAAACTTATAAATATGAAACAATAATCACTACCACCACATGACCACATGTTTAAACCTATGGTTATGCACTATGTATTATGTATTCATTTCATTACTAGTATGTATGTGAAAGGACCGCATTTTTTTTTTTTTTTTNTAATTTATATATATCTAAATTTTTTATATTTATTTTATGCAAACAAATGTTTAATCATTTTTTCAAAATTTTAATATAAGATTTATTTACATAACATACTTTTTATGAAGTCTATATAGTAGACTTCTCTACAATTCACAAGGTTATAACCGTAATTGAGATTTCTGTTTTTTGTTTGGTCATAAGGGATGTAATTATAATTTCTCTACTCCATTTGAATTGCTTTAAATTGAATAAACTACTTTTGTATTTATAATAAAATTGTGGGTCATTTTTGGCAATTCTCAATCATAATTTTAGAAAGACCGAATACTTATCTTCATAATTTTAGAAAGACCGAATACTTATCTAGAATATCAGTACAAACTACAGGAATATATCTTTTTTTTTTAAATAGAAAGAAAAATCAAATTATAAAGGAAGTATGCTTATTTAGTATTTTTTTTATTTGCATATTATAACTGGAAATAAAATCATCATTATTTTAGACATGGACATGTGTAGATTTAACTTATTTTCCATAGAAAATATATTAAATCAATTTGATTAACAACATAAATTAATTGATATTAAAAAAATTAAGACCAAGATTTGTGATATAGTGGTTTGTGTTTTTTATTGCCGTTGTGTCATGACAATAGTTTAAACCCGGCGTAATGCATATGTTGAAAAAGTTATATAAAAAAATATTTTAATCACTACTAAAAATTATGCGTATAGGTACGGATTAGCCACGACAATTTCGTAGCTTTTTGAAAAACCACGGAAAAGCTACGGAAATGCTACGGAAAAGCCACGGAAAAACTACGAAAAAACTACGAAAAACTACAAATAGCCAGCGATTAGCTACGGAAAATTAGCTACGAAGCTATAGCCACGAAATAGCTACGGAAAATTTTCATGACTAATCCGTAGCTATACGCATAATTTTTAGTAGTGAATCTTCATTTATTTATATAATGAAAAAAAGAAACTAAATTATTTTTAGTTTTTTTATTATTCACCGATACACAAATCAAATCCGACTAAACTAAAGATCGATTCCATTCAAACGTGAAATTATCTAACCATTCTCATTTGATCAGTCGATATACTGCCATGTTTTAGACCCATTACAAACATGGTGAGTGAACTACTCGACGATTACATTTAACATGAGGGGATTAGTCGGATAGTAACAAGCTGGATCACCTCTGTTTATAAACAAAACATCCAACTGAGCCAACAAAAAAGAATAAATAAGGGCCAATCTGGATTTTTTAGAAACCATCCCCGAAGAAATTTCCACGTATATGCTTCTTCTTCACCAGAAGCCTAATAGGATTGAGATCGGACTGAAACTTTTTGTGTTGAAGAACACTTTTTGGATAACAACGATGAATATCATATATGTTGTTGAATGTCCGACGAGGTTATACGGTTGGAGGACTAGTACAACCTTCAAAATAAACCAACAAAAAAAGACAATTGAACCAACTAGTGTTAACCAAAAACTCACATCACAAACGGAAGAATTAACTGATATAGACAGAATGTCCATCCCAAAAGCATAATTTTTCCGTAGTACTGCGTATATTTTTCCGTAGACAATGCATAATAAACAAAGTGAGTGATTTGGTATAGTTTTATTTTTTGTGTTATGGTATAGTTTTATTTTTATTGATATAGTATTTGTTGGGGGTTAAATATTTGTAACGCACGTCATCGCTTACAATGATTGAAGTGTTTTATTTGAAACCATATGTTTAAATAAACATTTCGTCGTTTTTAAATAAGCATTCAACGGTCGCAGTCCCGAAACCATTCCTGGACGCATCCTCCGACTAGAACCAAAAGGTAACATCTCAAAGTTGTCCTTCGTAGTCCAACGGACAATCCATAAACATCTCAGGGATAAACTTTTATGGAAATCCATAAATATTGATTTGACTAATTGTTTCTATTGGGAGTAATAGAGGAGTTGTTGGGTGTAGTCTTAAGGTTTCTTTCACCACAAGCTTCAAGTATTCAAGTATTGAAGCTTATCGGGATCTTCTTCTGCGTTATGAAAATTAACTATGATTTATGAAGACCGAATACTTATGAAGAATATATACAATTTACATCTTGTAATTAGAAGACCGGATACTTAGGTTAATTATTTTCGATTTAGCAGAATCTCCTATACCCTAAACTATAAATAGACTTCACATGAAGTCTCAAAAGTTAAACATACTTCGTTTTAAGTCTCTTAATTGGTGCATACTATAAATCTATAAACCCTAAATCGAATATTTTGCATTCTATAGTCAAAACCATAAATCAAATTTTTTTATCCTATATGCACAATCAAATACATAACTCAAAATATCATGAAACTTATAAATATGAAACAATAATAACTACCACCACATGTTTAAATATGTAGTTATGCACTATGTATTATGTATTCATTTCATTACTAGTATGTATCAGACTATAACCTAATTTATATTTGTTGGTTTAATTTGATTAAATTGTATGAAATTTTAATTTATATACATCA
>PKML01063854.1:97015-117695 GCA_002933935.1 Eutrema yunnanense | reverse complement strand
AAAAACAAAAAAAAAAAAAAAAAAAAAAAACAAAATAACAAACAGCAAAAAAGTGAATTAGGTGAGAGAAAAAGGAGCGATCAAAAGTACGACATTGACCAGCAACAGTGTTTCAAAAAATTTCGCAAATCTGAGGCGAGAGAGGCCATGACAGCGCCGGAACAGGAGGTTCCTCCGCCGGATATGGAAATTGAGAGGAGTCTGGAAGGATCTGAGGCTCAGGCGAAAGACTTGGAGAAAGTTCAGAGTTTGAAGAAAGTCGTCGGGGAAGATGAAGTTCAAAGATCGGAGAAGATGAAGCTGTTGGTGACCTCATCGGAGATAGCCGGTGGGAAAGAGATGATTAGGGAAGCTTTCCCAGGTCAGATAAGTCTGGAGGAATGCGAAATTAAGAAATCGAAAGATGGAGAAGAGATCTCGAACCCCTCCTCCGATTTAAAGGTGAACCCGCCGGCGTCAACTTTGTCGATAAAGGCGACCCCTCCTTTAGCAGATGAAACTATCGTTAACCCAAGCTCGCAGACGAAGGGAAAATCCTGGGTCAACATCGTAAAAAATAAATCGAGTTTAACAACCCATGATTATCAAGTTACCATGGTCGAGGGAGAGGCTATGGTGGAGATACTAGATGACATAATCACCAGCTCCGTTCCGCTGTGGGAAGACTTGTTAGAAGGACGATTCCTAGCCACAGCTCCCCACGTCGGCAAGATTCACGTCATAGTAAACAAGATCTGGCCTCTAGGAGATAAGTCTATCAGAATTGATGTTTTTGCAGTCAATGCAACAACTGTCAAGTTCCGAATAAAAGACCCAGTTACGCGGAAGAGGATCTTGAGACGAGGAATGTGGAATATTGCGGATATTCCTATGGTGGTTTCTAAATGGGCACCGATTTCGGAGGAAGAGGAGGAACCTGAAATCAAAACAATACCGATGTGGATTACACTTAAAAACGTACCCCACAAGATGTTCTCATGGGAAGGACTAAGCTTCATATCCAGCGCAGCGGGTAAACCAAAACGACTTCACCCTGAAACTGAGCTTTGTTCAAGTTTTGAGGAAGCGAAGGTATTTATAGAGGCCAATATGACTAAGGAGTTACCTAAGAGGTACAGATTCAAATCAAAGCTGGGCGTAGATGCTGATGTTGAATTTGTATACCATTGGCTACCACCTAGATGTTCTAGGTGCTCGAAATGGGGACACGTAGAAAACATGTGTTTTGCCAAGGGAGGTTTACCAAAAGGAGCACAAGAGCATCTGCAGATAAATGAAGGGGGAAAGGGGAACAAAATCATGGAGATTCTTCAAAGAGAAAAAGATATCCCCGGATCCTCAAGGGAGGTGAACTCAGATGCTAAAACCGATTTACCAAAAGACGAGGAGAATCCACCATCTCAGATAGAGTTGACCGAGGAACCCGAGGAGAACAATGATGAATCCGCTGAGGGAAAATATGTACGGGAGACACAAGAAGATGCAGAAGAAGGTACGTGGCTAAAGGTTTCTCCGGGGAAACATTGAAGATCTATCGAAAAAGGCCACTTGAGTGAGGAAACATTGACTTCACCATCAAGATTTGCGATCCTAAAAAAAGAAGGGGGATGTCAACAAGAACAAGAAGAAGAAGAGATCGAAGGAAAAGAGGAAGGGGAGATAAATCAAATCGCTATAGATGAAAGGGGAACCGAGAAAGGTGTAGAACAGAGTGTTCGAACATCTCTTCGATCTACAAAGGGCATAAACAGGCAATCATCAAAGAATCAAGCTTTATACACAAAGGAGCCGCTCCCAAGTGTGTCAAGCAGGAGGAAAGTTTACAAAAAGAACTAAGCATGTCGGGCTTCTTCTGGAATGTTCGTGGTCTAAACAAATTTACAAAACATTCCGTGGTAAGAAGCTGGGTTAATGAAGGTGGGATTGACTTTGGCTGCGTTTTGGAAACGAGGGTAAAGGAAAGCAAATTTCAGAAAGTAAGTGATGCAATTTTCAGGGACTGGTCGATCATGACAAACTATGAGTTCAATCGACGAGGTAGAATCTGGGTGGTGTGGAAGAACAATGTTCGACTGACCCCGATTTTTAAAAGTTGTCAAATGATAACGTGCTCCGTGAAGCTAGAGGGTAGAGATGATGAATTCTTCTGCTCCTTTATATATGCTTCTAACTTCAGTGACGAAAGAAAAGAGTTATGGAGGGATCTGATGGATCATCAAAATTCCCCGATTATTAGAAACAAGGCTTGGATTATAAAAGGTGATTTCAACGAGATTCTTGAAATGGAAGAGCATTCGCATTCCGAAGGAGTTACTAGCACGGGTGGAATGAGGGATTTTCAGGAGATGGTGAGATATTGTTCTCTTCTGGATTTAGGCTCTCAAGGACCTTTATTCACATGGTGCAATAGAAGAGAGGATGGTTTAATTTCGAAGAAGCTTGATCGAGTGCTCGTAAATGATAACTGGGCGCAAATCTTTCCTAGTTCTTACGGTGTGTTTGAAGCAGGGGGATGCTCAGATCATCTTCGTTGTCGAATCAGATTGACCGCAGAAGAAGTTAGTGCAAGAAAACCTTTTAAGTTTGTAAACGCTCTAACGGAGATGGAAGAGTTTGAACCGATGATACGTGGTCATTGGGAAGAATCAGAGCCGATCTTTATGTCCACCTCTTCAATGTTTCGATTTTCGAAGAAATTGAAGTCTTTGAAACCACACATAAGGCAGCTCGCAAAGGAGAAAATGGGAAACTTAACAAAAAAGACAAAAGAGGCTTACAAATCTCTATGCGAAAAACAAGAATTGAACCTATCAAACCCCTCCTCGGAAGCAATGAAAGTAGATAATTTGGCGTACCAAAGATGGGATTTGGTTTCGACTCTAGAGGAAAAGGTTCTTAAGCAGAGATCAAAAGTGCATTGGTTGAAGGTGGGTGACCAAAATAATAAGATGTTTCACAGAGCAGCGGCTACAAGGGAAGCACAAAATACAATTCGTGAGATCTCTTGCACAGATGGTAGGGTGGTTGCACAACGGGAGGAAATAAAAGCGGAGGCTGAAAAATACTTTCGAGAGTTTTTGCAACAAAAACCAGAAGACTATGAAGGTATTTCAGTGGAATTTCTGGAAAATCTATTATCCTTTCGTGTTTCAGCAGCGGATGCTGATATGCTTACCGGACTAGTAACGGATGAGGAGGTTAGAAAAACTCTATTTGGGATGCCAAACGATAAATCTCCGGGCCCTGATGGATACATATCAGAATTCTATAAAAGTGTATGGCATATCGTGGGTAAGGAATTCACTATTGCTATACAATCTTTTTTTTAAAAAGGTTTCTTGCCAAAGGGCGTGAATTCAACAATTCTAGCACTTATTCCGAAGCGATCAGGGGTGACAGAGATGAAAGACTACCGCCCTATTTCATGTTGCAATGTTATCTACAAAGTTATTTCCAAGATCATTGCAAACCGGTTAAAGACAATGCTGCCAAAGTTCATTTCAGCAAATCAATCTGCTTTTGTCGCGGACAGGTTGTTAATTGAGAATGTATTACTAGCTACAGAGCTGGTTCGAGACTATCATAAGGAAGGAATCTCAGCACGGTGCTCCATCAAAATTGATATATCAAAGGCTTTCGATTCAATACAATGAACATTCTTGATAAATACTCTTAGAGCTTTGAATTTCCCACCGAAATTCATCCATTGGATATCCCTTTGTGTTACAACAGCATCATTCTCGGTCCAAGTAAATGGCGAGCTTGCGGGATATTTTAAAAGTGAAAGGGGCATTCGTCAAGGCTGCTCTTTATCTCCATACCTCTTCGTTATCTGCATGGATGTTCTCTCAAAGCTACTAGACAAAGCAGCCAACACAAGACGATTTGGATACCACCCACGGTGCAAGAATCTTGGCCTAACACATCTATGTTTTGCAGATGATATCATGGTACTAACAGATGGAAGCTCTCGATCTGTGGAAGGCATAATAAAAGTTTTTGATGACTTTGGGAAAGCTTCGGGGTTAAAAATAAGTTTGCCAAAATCAACAATGTATCTTGCTGGGATAAGTGCAAGCACTCGCCATGATATTACAACCACATTCCCCTTCGAAACAGGACAGTTACCGGTTCGTTATTTAGGGCTACCACTGTTAACGAAGAGAATGTCGTCTCACGACTACCGACCTCTGCTGGAAAATATTCGGAATCGCATAAGCACCTGGACTTGTCGTTATCTGTCTTTTGCAGGACGACTTCAGCTTATTCGCTCAGTCCTCATGTCCATCTCAAATTTCTGGTTGGCAGCATTCCGACTACCAAATGATTGCCTAAAAGAAATCGAGAAACAATGCTCTTCATTCTTTTGGTCCGGACCAGATTTGAACCCAAAGAAGGCAAAAATAGCATGGGAGACTGTGAGTAAGCGAAAAGAATAGGGAGGTTTGGGTTTAAGACCTCTTAAAGAATACAATGTGGTGTGTTGCCTCAAGTTGATTTGGAGAATCATCTCTTCTCAACCTTCGCTATGGGTGCAATGGATTCAAGATACAGTTATCAAAAATGAGGTTTTCTGGGCAATTAAAGATTCCTCAACTCTTGGTTCATGGATATGGAAAAAGCTACTCAAATATAGAGAATTAGCTCGGAGTCTCTACATGATAGAAGTTGGCAATGGGCAATCAACAAACTTCTGGTACGAGAATTGGTCTACTATGGGATGTATCTTGGATATAACAGGTATGCGAGGTGTTATAGACATGGGCATACCGTTGAATGCATCGGTGGAGTATGCTTGGAACCGACGCAGAAGAAGAAACCACAGAGCCGAAATTCTCAACAAAATTGAAGAGATTATAGAAGAAGAAAAACAGAAACGGGTGGAAACAAAAACAGACGTGGTAAAGTGGAAATCAAAACTTGGAAATTATGCAGAAAAATTCAACTCGAAGCACACATGGATGCTTATTCGCAGGACCCACCAACGGATCGATTGGCACAATGGAGTTTGGTATGCCAACTCCACACCAAAATTCAGTTTCTTCAACTGGTTGGCAATCCATAATCGACTCAGCACGGGAGACCGTATGTTACAATGGAACGTGGGGGTGAATCCATGTTGTGTTCTTTGCAATTGCCCCATAGAAACAAGATCCCATCTGTTCTTCGATTGCAATTACTCAAAGGAAATTTGGACAAAGCTAAGCAAAGGTATTCTCAAAAACAGGTTTACTTGTGATTGGGATGCTCTCCAACGTATTATGAAAGACACAAGTACGGAGATGATGATAACTTTTATAACAAGGTACGTTTTCCAGAGTGCTATCCATAACATTTGGCGAGAACGGAATTGTCGAAAGCATGGTGAAAAACCTATCAAGGCCCCTTTCCTAATTAAGAGCATCGATAGGCAAGTTCGCAATAAGCTTCTCTCGATCCGGTATGAAAAAACAAAACAATACGCTAAAGGTTTAGAACTCTGGTTTGCAACTAGAGTCTAATCTATGTATCTCTCTATTTAAATTTCTGAACGTCAATCTCTTGTAACACTCGTTGTAAAAACGTTTTTTTTGGGTTGAATAAATTTAACNCGCTTCTTCCTCTCTCCTATCTCCTTCTCTTCTTCTATTTCATCAACTAATTAATCTGAATCAACAAAAATCAGATGAAACCAGTCTCTATCTCTCTCACAGGTGTGGAAGTTCATGTAAGCTGTAGATTCAAAGCGAGTTCACCAAAAACAGCAGAGGAAGTGAACATATCGGTGAATAAGAAGAATCTGTTCGTTTGGAAGAATAAGAAGAATCATTGGATTTGGTCTCTTGGTTTAGGTTTTGGAAATTGAAGTTGAGTAAGAGATGTCGTCTCTCACTGCACAGTGAGAACAGCGACTGCATTTCGAAGCAACCCGGTCCAGCGAGTCCACCTCCTCCTCCGCCTCAGCCGCAATTAGGGGAGATTTCGGCAACCACGTCGCTCTCCCCTCATCGTGGGGATTCCGGTCCAGAGAAGAAAGAGGAGACCTTGAAACCAAAGTTGAAGCCTTTACATTGGGACAAAGTTAGAGCAAGCTCGAGTCGTGTTATGGTGTCTTACGTACGCGTATGTAGATGCTTGTGTTTCTCTTCTTCGTCTTCTTCTTCTTCGTAGTTTACCATTCTTCTTCTCAATCATTTATCATCTAACAACAGGATAATATTGTCATCGATTCAGAACATCAAAGATAATCAATGTGCCTCAATTCGATTGAACCCAATTTCAATATAATCAAATTGATTCAATTCGATTTAACCCAGCTTCCATATAATCAAATTGATTCAGTTCGATTTAGCATACCTTCGAATAATATCTTGAAGATGTGTGTTTTAGAAGTGTTGTTATACCAGTCACGAAGTAGTACACGAAGTAGTACGGGAAGTGATACAAGACGTGAATATGTGCTATTGCAGAGATATGAATGAATCTGGGTGATAAGATTCGAACCAAGAGTTGGTTGGTGAGCTGTATGAAGATATTGAAGAGGATATTGCAGCTTTGGGTGTTTCCATATTCTTAGGAGAAGATATAGGAAAAGAGAATTTTCTGTTTCCATATTCTTAGGAGAAGATATAGGAAAAGAGAATATTTCCAAAAAGATTTGGAGATATTTAAAAAAAAAAAAAATATGCTATATGGATATTTGGAAAACTTGAAGTGCAAGTTTAGTCTAATATATATAGAGGGGCGTGGCCTTTATGAGACATACAAGAGAGAGAACTTGAAAGCACAAAAAGATGAAGAAAAGAAAGAAAAAGAAAAAGGGGTTTTGTTGTGTGATTGTGTATTGATCTATGAATTCTGTAAACGTCAAAGAGGACGTTGTTGCACCGGTGCTGCCGGGTGGTATTTAAGCATGCGTGCTTGATGCTGTTTTCATAAAGAGATCGTGTGTGAATTGAAGTCTAGGCTTGGGAGAGTTTCGCCCATGATTAGGTTATCCTGAAGAATTCATGTTATTGAATAGAGCGGTATTTCAAGAGTGTTGTGCTTGATCTACGTGTTTGCGATTAAGTTATAATTGCTTTCTAATTATAGTGAATTCGAATATTGGACGTGGTCTCGGGGATGTAGGAAACGAACCTCGTTAACAAACTTTGTGTGTCTTTACTTTTTGCACTTGTTAATTGGTCTCACTTGCACTTACAGATCTATCTCGGTGTCAATTTCCCCAACTCCAATTTCGAATCATGGAAACTTCAATCGATACACCAGAATTTCAAATTTGAGTAAGGGACCAAATAAAATCAAACTCTTTTCAGTAACATATAACCAATTTGATATCATAGTATTAAACAATTCGTTCCCTTCTGTGCATACGGGACTAACATATGATTCTCTTGTCTTTTGTAGAGTGAATGAAGAAATGATAGAGACGCAGGGGAATGATCCAAATTCAAAAACAAGAGATTTGAAACCTATTTTTTTATATTTATTTCCCCAAAATTGATTTTAAAATGTTTGTTGTTTTACTTACATTATTATAAAAATCGTGTTGTTTTTATATTGGTGAAAACCATCGTTTTGAATTCTGTCTAAATTGTAAACAACGTTTAATATTGCCACATCATCAATACACGCGTGGGCTGTTTTGTGGGTGACTTTGGAGGTGAGGGGATTGACTTACATTTTTCAAATGTGAGGGGTATTCTTGCAAAAATAATAAAGGTCATGGTTTTTTTTTGCAGAAAACCTTTTATTTAAGTACGTTTCATGATATTATCAAGATAACTAAGATTTGATTATGAATTTTCTATTACATTATCAAGATAACTCATATTATCAGAATTGTGTAACACGAGTCTGAGACGTTTCCGTTGTTCGACGGACCTCCATAGATTTCGATGATGACATGTATAATATCTCAACAGTTTAAGGGGAATTAGCACCGTCACAACCATCAACTTCTTCATCGACATCTTCTTCCCCACCACTGGTTTTGTCGGCCAAAATTGGATCGAAACCTATGAGCTTCGCCACATCTCATCGCTCAACTCCCCTGGCTAATCTCCTCGCCACAAATTGAGGATTTACTCGGACTCCGTTGGGCTCTTCACCGGCGGCGAACAGCCGATTAGGTAATTCTAGATCTGTCATCTGACTGTAAAAGCGAAGAAGGAGGCAACAAGGCTTTTTGTGATTTTTTTAAATTTTAATATTTCGATTTGAAATTAAAACTAGAGTAATTGAACAAATGATGTTCTGACATAAATGAAAAAATAAAACTCTCTCTCCTCATCAATATTAGCTATGCGATAGATAAGGTTGGCATATTAAATATATATTTCATATGCCAATAGTTACAAGTATTTTATTTTATTTGTAAAAAGGTAATTGTTAATTCAGATTTCACACCTGTGACAGAGATAGAGACTGGTTTAAACGATCCGGTTTCATCTGATTTTTGTTGATTCAGATTAATTAGTTAATGAAATATGTGAGAGCAGAATCTCACAACCTCAACCCTTGGCCTTTTTTAGGTCGTATGTTTTTAGAGAGATAACAAAGAACTTGCTAAGATGAGTTTAAGATAGAAAAATGTATATTATTATTAGCCAAGAATTCGGTCCTTCTTTACAATCACCTCTCTCTTTGATTTATACAAGTTTTAAAAATACAAAACGTTTCAATCTCCTTCAAAGCACGGAATTGAATTTGTGATCTTCGAGTAAATGCCCAGCTTGATTCGGGGGAGAACGCATTTAATGTATTTGACTTATTTGTTGTGAGTTCCTTTTCCCAACGATCTCCCCCTTCCCTACATGCTCGGCTTCTTCCCAGATCGCGACCTTGCTTTACGAGGCCAAGTTGTGAACCGGGCTTAATTCCAGTCCCGTTAAATCGAGCTGAGCTTTAGGTGTGGAATTTGGGCCCAACAGTTGCCCCCAGCATCTTTAATGATTCATCATCGAAGATGCGGAACTACGATCTCGTGATTTAACTGATCCTCCAGCTGGCACGATCTCGCAATCTCGGGCCTCTGATTGATCTTCTAGCTTGCTTGTAAGGCGAGTTTGTAGGGATCCTGTAGCGTTTGCGCGACTTTTGAGGGATGTGACATGATGAGTGGGCGAGTGGGTATAAATGAGCGGTTTTCGTTGCTTCAACTTCCCACGTCGCCTCAACTCCCACTTACCGAGGTAATGATATCTTTTCACTTTTTCCCTTCTCCTTTTATTATTATTTTTACTCCATTAATTGAAGTGTCTTCTCCTTACTCTTGCTTTTATCCGAGATATTTTTCCTCTGTAAAAATTCAGCTACCATCGTTTCTGGTTGAATTTCCTCCTTTTTCAAACTCGATTTTCTTTTTCCTGCAATGGCTTCTGCTTCTCAGTTGGACGCTCCTCCTCCCCCTGCCGAGCGATTTGACTTCCACTCGAAGAGCACGATTTCGGATGCTGAGCTCGCGAATATCTCCTCGTTGTGCGGACTTGATATCGGCGATCTGCTTATTCTGTCGACCCCCGGAGAGTCCTCCGTAGTATGCGTGTGGTTATGCCGCGTTTTTCCTGAGATGTCGCCTTATTTTTCTTATCTCGGCAGTTGTCTCTAATATCATTAGTGACCTCGGACTCGCCCTTCCGCAGCTCATGCCTAGTGCGATGAGGTCCCTTGTCGCACTCTGGGTGCGTTCTAAGGAGTCTGGGATTGTATTTGATACCGAGGTCTTTCGCCAGCTTTTCAACGTCAAGGGGAACTCTCACCTTCGCGGGACCTACTATTTCCCGGCGAAGGTCAATCGATCTGTCTTTAGATTCAATGTGAGGGATGAAAAATGGTGGGAGCAATGGTTTTATTTCAGGATTTCTAGTGCGTCGGTCGAGGGCGAGTCAGTGCTCCGCCATTCCTGGGCCCAGATCTCTGGTCAGCGCGACCTCCCGGATGTTGATTTGAGCATCCCTTCTGGAAGATTGATTGTTCTCTTTTTTTTTATATATATTCAAGTATGGTGATCCTTTTTTCTTTTGTGCAGAATCGATCGATTCTTCGAAGACAGCGACGACTGAGGTCCAGAGACTTATCAACCTCGTCAAGGGCGAAAGTTCCGACTGGAAGGGTTTTTCTCTTGACAGGATTCNTCTTGTCTTTTGTAGAGTGAATGAAGAAATGATAGAGACGCAGGGGAATGATCCAAATTCAAAAACAAGAGATTTGAAACCTATTTTTTTATATTTATTTCCCCAAAATTGATTTTAAAATGTTTGTTGTTTTACTTACATTATTATAAAAATCGTGTTGTTTTTATATTGGTGAAAACCATCGTTTTGAATTCTGTCTAAATTGTAAACAACGTTTAATATTGCCACATCATCAATACACGCGTGGGCTGTTTTGTGGGTGACTTTGGAGGTGAGGGGATTGACTTACATTTTTCAAATGTGAGGGGTATTCTTGCAAAAATAATAAAGGTCATGGTTTTTTTTTGCAGAAAACCTTTTATTTAAGTACGTTTCATGATATTATCAAGATAACTAAGATTTGATTATGAATTTTCTATTACATTATCAAGATAACTCATATTATCAGAGTTGTGTAACACGAGTCTGAGACGTTTCCGTTGTTCGACGGACCTCCATAGATTTCGATGATGACATGTATAATATCTCAACAGTTTAAGGGGAATTAGCACCGTCACAACCATCAACTTCTTCATCGACATCTTCTTCCCCACCACTGGTTTTGTCGGCCAAAATTGGATCGAAACCTATGAGCCTCGCCACATCTCCTCGCTCAACTCCCCTGGCTAATCTCCTCGCCACAAATTGAGGATTTACTCGGACTCCGTTGGGCTCTTCACCGGCGGCGAACAGCCGATTAGGTAGTTCTAGATCTGTCATCTGACTGTAAAAGCGAAGAAGGAGACAACAAGGCTTTTTGTGATTTTTTTTAAATTTTAATATTTCGATTTGAAATTAAAACTAGAGTAATTGAACAAACGATGTTCTGACATAAATGAAAAAATAAAACTCTCTCTCCTCATCAATATTATGCGATAGATAAGGTTGGCATATTAAATATATATTTCATATGCCAATAGTTACAAGTATTTTATTTTATTTGTAAAAAGGTAATTGTTAATTCAGATTTCACACCTGTGACAGAGATAGAGACTGGTTTAAACGATCCGGTTTCATCTGATTTTTGTTGATTCAGATTAATTAGTTAATGAAATATGTGACTCTCACAACCTCAACCCTTGGCCTTTTTTAGGTCGTATGTTTTTAGAGAGATAACAAAGAACTTGCTAAGATGAGTTTAAGATAGAAAAATGTATATTATTATTAGCCAAGAATTCGGTCCTTCTTTACAATCACCTCTCTCTTGGATTTATACAAGTTTTAAAAATACAAAACGTTTCAATCTCCTTCAAAGCACGGAATTGAATTTGTGATCTTCGAGTAAATGCCCAGCTTGATCTTGGGGAGAACGCATTTAATGTATTTGACTTATTTGTTGTGAGCTCCTTTTCCCAACGATCTCCCCCTTCCCTACATGCTCGGCTTCTTCCCAGATCGCGACCTTGCTTTACGAGGCCAAGTTGTGAACCGGGCTTAATTCCAGTCCCGTTAAATCGAGCTGAGCTTTAGGTGTGGAATTTGGGCCCAACAGTTGCCCCCATCATCTTTAATGATTCAGCATCGAAGATGCGGAACTACGATCTCGTGATTTAACTGATCCTCCACCTGGCACGATCTCGCAATCTCGGGCCTCTGATTGATCTTCTAGCTTGCTTGTAAGGCGAGTTTGTAGGGATCCTGTAGCGTTTGCCCGACTTTTGAGGGATGTGACAGGATGAGTGGGCGAGTGGGTATAAATGAGCGGTTTTCGTTGCTTCAACTTCCCAAGTCGCCTCAACTCCCACTTACCGAGGTAATGATATCTTTTCACTTTTTCCCTTCTCTTTTTATTATTATTTTTACTCCATTAATTGAAGTGTCTTCTCCTTACTCTTGCTTTTATCCGAGATATTTTTCCTCTGTAAAAATTCAGCTACCATCGTTTCTGGTTGAATTTCCTCCTTTTTCAAACTCGATTTTCTTTTTCCTGCAATGGCTTCTGCTTCTCAGTTGGACGCTCCTCCTCCCCCTGCCGAGCGATTTGACTTCCACTCGAAGAGCACGATTTCGGATGCTGAGCTCGCGAATATCTCCTCGTTGTGCGGACTTGATATCGGCGATCTGCTTATTCTGTCGACCCCCGGAGAGTCCTCCGTAGGGTTATGCGTGTGGTTATGTCGCGTTTTTCCTGAGATGTCGCCTTATTTTTCCTATCCCGGCAGTTGTCCCTAATATCATTAGTGACCTCGGACTCGCCCTTCCGCAGCTCATGCCTAGTGTGATGAGGTCCCTTGTCGCACTCTGGGTGCGTTCTAAGGAGTCTGGGATTGTATTTGATACCGAGGTCTTTCGCCAGCTTTTCAACGTCAAGGGGAACTCTCACCTTCGCGGGACCTACTATTTCCCGGCGAAGGTCAATCGATCTGTCTTTAGATTCAATGTGAGGGATGAAAAATGGTGGGAGCAATGGTTTTATTTCAGGATTTCTAGTGCGTCGGTCGAGGGCGAGTCAGTGCTCCGCCATTCCTGGGCCCAGATCTCTGGTCAGCGCGACCTCCCGGATGTTGATTTGAGCATCCCTTCTGGAAGATTGATTGTTCTCTTTTTTTTTATATATATTCAAGTATGGTGATCCTTTTTTCTTTTGTGCAGAATCGATCGATTCTTCGAAGACAGCGACGACTGAGGTCCAGAGACTTATCAACCTCGTCAAGGGCGAAAGTTCCGACTGGAAGGGTTTTTCTCTTGACAGGATTCAGCAGGCTCGTGATCGCCGAGCTCCCGGGTTATCCGTCGCATCTGCCTTCCGGCTAATAGGTTTGGGTGGATTTATGTCTCTATCTTTTCTTTTTTCTTTTTAGATTTGAGAATTGTTTCTTTACTCAAGTATTATTTTTTTTGCTTAACTCCGCAGATTCTCCGACTCCGTCTCCCCTACTTCAACTTCAGGCTCCGGTTCCCGATCCGTCTATTATTCCAAGGCTCGAGGCTGTTGCTAAGGATCTAGCTCGTGCTGAGATTGACCCCCTGGCTGGTTCCCAGGTGCCAGCTACTGCCCCTGCTACCTCCCAGATTGACCTTACTCGTAGTGAGAGCTCCACTGAATCCAGCAAGATGGTTCCTCCCAAGAAGCCGCAGCGCCTTTCTTACAGGGAGAGGATACGACTGTGCCCTGCCCCGATGCCAGCTGGTGCTCTTGACAAGAGGGTAAAAGAGGCTCTTGGTAAGTCCGTTCGTACTGAGATTTCGCAACGGGAAGAGGTTGAAAAGGATGATCATTGTGAGCTTAGAGCTGATCACGGTGGTGATGTTCCGCCAAAAGGGGATGAAGCCGAGGTTACCCAACATGATGTGCGAGCTAGGGATCCTCAGAAGTCAGTTTCAAGGGTGTCTTCTAAAGAGCCAAGTCGTTCTGTCGAGTATCAGTCTCGTTCCAAGCGCTCTCGTTGCGATGGATTTGATGGCGAGGAGACATCAAGGAGGCATGTGGTACCTCGTTCTCAGGGTGGTGGAGGTGTTTCTCCGAATGCCTTTAGGTTCGATTTTGACGGACCTGAGGCAATTGTTGAGAACAACTCCCAGCTTGCAAATCTCTTTAGGCGTGTTAGACCTTTGTCCTGCTTCCTGCCATCTCTTAGGAACATGAAGAAGCCTGAGGGCTATGTTCAGTTCGCAAGTGCGATGGGCCAGGGAATTTCTATGGCTTTTGCTTTGCTTTTTATTTTGATTTTTTCTCTGCTGAACTTTTATGTTCCCTTCCCAGGCTGTTTCTGCTGCCAATGAGCTGATTACCTCTTTTGAGCAAGATCTTCGCTCTGCTACCCAGCCCGAGGAGGTGGAGAGGGCAGCTGGGACCATTGCAGACCTCGTCAATGAAAGGGACGAGCTGATGAGGAGACTCACTCGGAGCGAGGGGAAAATGGGCGAGGTTGCTCTTCTGGAGGGCCAAGTTAAGAATCAGGCTGTTTTGGCCAAGAGATGGGAGGATTCTGCCCAGGAGGCTCTAGCTCGGGTTTCTGTGTTAGAGAAATTAAACGAGGATTTGAAAGTGGACCTCCGTGTTGCCGAGGGGCGAGCTGGAGCTGCTGAGGTTGGTTTGTGCTCAGCTAGTGGAAACATAGTGGAGCTGAGGGTCCAGGTTGAGAAGATTACCGAAGACTCGAAGAAACTTGCCAAGAGGCAGAAAGAGATGGTGAAGAAGGCAGAGAAGGCCGCGATGAGGGAGATATCCAAGCAGTATCGTGCCATTATTTTGGGGATAAATGATAAATGGGAGAAGAAGAAGATCAAGGTTGATACCGAGACTCAAATTATGGAGTGTAAATCCAATATCCTTATTCTCGATGATATTATCGGTCAGACCATCAATGATTTTGAGGCCAAAAAGACGAACATCCAGGCTGAGAAGCTGAGATTGGACGCGGAGCTCGCCATCGTTCAGGTATCAGATTTTTTCCTGGGTAAAATTGATATCCCTTAGGTGTCCGATGACTCGGTTACGCTGCCTGCTGGGCCGAGCGCATCATTGAATGATCAGCTGAATCTTGGTTCTCAGGAGCTTAGGAAGGAGTTCCCGCTTCCCTCGAATCAAGATGCTCCGGAGGATAAACCTGCTGATCCTACTTGTTAGGAATATCTTTACTGTTTTCGTTTCCTGTTGTTCTTGTTTGAACTTGGTGCCTGGGGAGGCTTTTAAACCTTTTCTGTTTGTTGAACTTGTTTGTGCCTTAGCGGGCTTTCTGAACTCGTGCTCCTTTGAGGAAGCTTTATTTATTTTGATGATTTAGAAAATCTTTCTTTTTATGATTTTTTGCCATTTAGAGGTTGTGTTTTTAGATCAAAGGTGGTTTTTCAGCCAAAGACCTAGGTCGTTTAGAGACCTTGCTCCCAGGTCGTTTAGAGAGCTCGGGAGATGACCAGACGATTTAAAGACGCAAGGTCAAAGCCGTTTAGAGGCATGCGTGTAACCTAAACAGTTTAGACGTAGAGGTTGTTGTCATTTAGAGACTAGGAAGGTTGTGACTCTGCAATTTAGACGCAAAGTCGAGTCGTGCTAGCTGGTAACAAGCACTAGCTCGTAAGGCCGTTCACTTATGGAGTAAAGCTTTTAGCTCGTAGATGGTAGCTGAGAGGTCTCGGGCTGTTTTTGACAGGTTCGAGGGAGAAGATTTTTTTATTTTAATAGCTGTACCCTTGTGAGGTTGCCTACGTATCCTGAGGAGGGATCAAGCCTTTCCGTAGTTCGATTTTTACAAGTGTCTTTTTAGTGATAGTACTTCTTTAAATTCATGGCATTCCATGAGCTCCTTTCAGGCGTATTATCGTGCATCCTGGTGAGCTTATATACGCCGTCTTTTACTATCTCGGAGATCTGGTATGGACCTTCCCAGTTGGTGCCTACTTTTCTGGCGTTTCTTTCCCTTGTGTTGTCGTAGGTTTTTCGTAGGACGAGCTCGCCGACTCAAAATCTTCGCTACTTGACCTTTGAATTATAGTAGTGTGCTGCCGCTTGTTGATAATTTTGAAGGTTAACGAGTGCTCGGTCTCGACGTTCATCGATAACATCGAGGTGGTCGAGAAGCATTTCGTTGTTCAGCTCCTCGTTAATGGGACATATATCTATTCTCAAGTTGGGAACTGCGACCTCGGCGAGAACCACAACCTCGATTCCATAAGCTAAAGAGAACGGTGTTTCTGAGGTTGCCTTGCGAGGTGAGGTCCGACAGGCCTACAGTACTCCAGGGCGCTAGTCGGACCACCTTTGCTTTTTAGCATCCAGTCGTTTTTTGAGATTGCTCAGTATTAGCTTGTTTGCTGCCTCAGCCTGCCCGTTACCCTGAGGGTAACGTGGGGTCGAGGTTGTTAATCTGATTCCGTGATCTCTGCAGAATTCGAGGAATTGATTTGAGATGAATTGTGATCCATTGTCGGTCACGATTTCGTATGGGACTCCGTGCCGGCAGACAATGTTCTGCCATACGAATTCTTGTACGTGATTTGCTTTAATTTGCTGGAAAGCTCCTGCCTCCACCCATTTTGTGAAGTAGTCGGTGAGGACGAGTAAGAAACGACACCTCCTTTTTCCCGAAGTTACCATGGGTCCTACTATATCCCTTGACCACCTCATAAAGGGGTATGGAGATGAAATGGAGGATAAGTTTTCTGTAGGCTGATGTAAAGTCGGAGCATGCCGTTGGCATTTGTCGCATGCCTTAGAATGTTCTTCGCAGTCAACCACCAAGGTGGGCCAAAAATATCCTTGCCTTTTGATCCTAATAGCTAGTGTCCTTCCTCCGGAGTGGCTGCCACACGAGCCTCTGTAAATTTCCGATAATATCGTAAAGGCTTCGAGCCCGTGGATGCATACTAGGTAGGGGTCGTTTATACTTCGCTTGTAAAGGCGAGGGCTGATTATACAATATCTTGAAGCTATGGTTTTGAGCTTGTGAGCTTCCCACTTGCTGGGGGAGCCTCTCCCCCCTCAATGTAATGTATAATCGCTACTCGCCAGTCAGCTCTTGCGATCATTTTTTCGCGGAGCGTAACGTGCCTGGCGTCAAGCAGTTCTGGCTCCGGGTCGGTCGTTTCTTCCTCTTCTAGTGGGAGGTCGCCTGTTACTGTGGCTATTGTTATATCTATCTCCATGTCGTCATTGTCTATTTCCATCGGAACCTCGCTATCTTCGCTGATTTTGATGCTTGGTTTTTCAATTCCTTCTACTGGAATTACTCTTTTTATGAGTGGATTTGAGGTTGATGCCAGAGCTGCCAATGCGTCTGCTATTGTGTTCTCACCTCGCGGTATTCGTGTTAGATTGAAGGTTTCGAATTGTTTGACTAGCTCATGAACTATGGCTAGATAGGATTCCATCCTGCTATCTCTGGTTTCGTATTCTCCGTGAAACTGGCTTGTAATTAGCTGGGAGTCGCTGAACGCATTTAGCTTACGTATTTCTATTCCAGCTGCGAGTCGGAGGCCTGCTATTAAGGCCTCATACTCGGCTTCGTTATTTGATGCTGAGAATCCGAGTATGAAAGATTGTTCTACAATTTCGTTAGTCGGGGATATAAGGTGGATTCCCACACCTTCCCCATGTTTCGAGGAGGCTCCATCGACATAGAGCTGCCATGTCTCCATGCTCGTGCCGGTAACCTGGCTGTTAGTCGCGAGCTCGATAATGAAATCAGCTAGTACTTGTGCTTTGGCGCTTGTCCGAGGTCGATATTCGATATCGTACTCGCTTAGTTCGATGGCCCATTTCGCTAGCCTGCCAGACTGGCTGGGGCTGTGAAACACTGTTCGTAATGGCTGTGTTGTCATTACTATGATGGGGTGCGATTGAAAATATGGCCTGAGTTTGCGAGCTGAGATTAATACTGCCAGAGCCAGTTTTTCCATTCGTGGATATCTGGTTTCGGCATCTACCAGGGATTTGCTCACGTAGTAGATCGATTTTTTGCTCAACTCGTTCTTCCCTTATGAGGACGCCACTCGCTGCGACTTCGGAGATTGTTATGTGTAGGTAAAGTGGCTCCCCCTCAATCGGTTTTGATAAGATGGGGGGGTTCGGAAAGGTACGCTTTTAGTTGTTTAAAGGCTTCCCTGCACTTGTCATCCCATATAAATTTTTCGTTTCCCTTTAGTAGCTGGTAAAAGGGGAGACATTTATCGGTCGATCTGGAAATAAAACGGTTTAGCGCGGCGATGCGACCTGTCAGCCTTTGCACCTCTTTTACTGAACTCGGAGGTTGCATTTCTAGGAATGCACTGATTTGCTTAGGGGTTGCCTCTATTCCCCGTTGAGTTACTATGTAAATTAGGAACTCGCCTGAGGCAACCCCAAAGGTGCACTTTGAAGGGTTGAGTTTCATCCCATATTTGTTTAGTAGGGTGAAACATTCCCCCAGTTGACCTATGTGGTCTTCCTCTTTCAAAGATTTGACCAGCATGTCATCGATGTAGACTTCCATCGTTTTTCCCAAGAGGTTGGCGAACATCTTGTTCATGAGTCTTTGATAGGTGGCTCCCGCGTTTTTGAGACCAAATGGCATCACCTTATAGCAGTACGTTCCTCGTTCTATTATGAAGGATGTCTTGTCTTGGTCCTCAGGGCTCATTTGTATTTGATTATACCCTGAGAATGCGTCCATAAAGCTGAGGAGCTCGTGTCCTGCGGTAGCTTCTACCAACCGGTCGATGTGAGGTAGTGGGAAGCTATCCTTAGGACACACTTTGTTTAGATCCGTGAAATCTATGCATACTCGCCAGGTGCCATTTTTCTTTTTTACTACAACCGGATTTGCTAGCCAATCAGGATATTTTACTTCTTTGATGAATCCAACATTTAGCAACCTGGTGACCTCACTGTTGACAGCGTCGGTCTTGTCGGATCCGAATTTCCGACGCTTTTGGCGTACTGGTTTGTGGTTTGGATCCACATTGAGCTCATGTGAAATGATGTTAAGATCGATTTCGGGCATGTCAGCCGTTGTCCATGCGAATGAACCAGAATTTTTTTTGAGGAATGTTATTAGTTGTTCTTTTTGAGATTCTGCTGAGCTCGGATCCAATACCTACTTTCTGGTCAGGATGAGATTCGTTGACCACGATTCTCTCGATAAGGTCTTTACGAGGTCCGATGTTGCCTGGGGCATTTTTCTTTTTTGCTAGTCGGTATGTGAGCTCATCTTTTCGTTGCAGCTAGTATACGGCGCTTTCCTTTGCGATCTAGAAGCTTGCCATGTAGCACATTCTGGATTCCTTTTGATTTTCCTTAACTGTTGCGATCCCATTTTGAGCTGGAAATTTTATGCATTGATGGTATGTCGAGGATACAACTCTCATTGAATGTATCCAGGTCCTTCCCAGGATGGCATTGAATGGAGCTGGCCTATCTATAACCGTGAATTCGACTATTTTTCTTACTCCAGCTGCTATTACCGGGAGTTTTATTGTTCCGATAGATAGCGTGGTTTCCCCGGAAAAACCGGTTAACACCATCTTGTTTTCTTCGATTTCGTGATCTGGTATATTCATTTCCCTAAGAACGCTTAGGAGGATGAGTTCTACAGAGCTCCCCGTATCTGCGAGCATCTTAGTGAGCTCGTATTGGCCCACTTCTAGCATGATGAGGAGAGCATCGTCATGTGGAGAATCTAGTTCAAAAGCCTCGCTTTCCCAGAACGAAATTTGTGTGTTAGGTCCCTTGAGTGGGTTCCTATCACGTGTGTCGGTGTTTACCCTTCGCTGATGTTTCTTAATTGAGTTTACAGAGTTGCGGCATAGCTAGGATCCTCCGTGAATAAAGTTATATTTTCTTCGTGCTGGGAGGAGGCAGGTCTGTTTCTCTATTTTTGGGGGGATCTCGCCTCGTCACCTCCTCGGATGAACGTTCTCGTTTACGATCATCCTCGGATGGGTGGTCCCGTCTTTCATCATCTCGCGCTGGGTAATAGTCCTTCCTTGGAGGAAGTTTTTCCAGCTCGATTTTTCCCAGCTCTCCCGCTGCGAATTTAGCAGCGAGCTGCTTCTTCACCTCGTGGCACTCCTCCATGGAGTGGCCCTTGATCTTGTGGAAGTCGCACCACTTGCTTGGATCGTAAGGCTTGAATTTATTACGAGGTGGGCTTCCCACTGAGTATGAGTGTATCCCCTGGCTTTGTTTTTGATCTTGGGACTCCTTTCTCCCGGATTTTCTAGATCCTTGGGAGTTGGTTGTCTGAGATTGCTTAACCGAGGTTGCAGGTGCATTTGCTTCTTCGAGGATAATCCAGCGCGAAGCGCGATGTAACGCATCATCCAGTGATACCGGCTCATGAACTGTAAGCTCCTCAAAGAATTTCAAGGTTTTTAACAATCCATTTTGGAGGGCTTTCAGGGCCGTTGGATTATGTAGATCGGCGATTTTCGCTTTGACGGCTTTAAAGCTGTCAATATACGTCCGCAGTGAATCGCCTGGCTTTTGAGTGAGAACCACAAATCGGCCTCCGAGGTCTCGATTTGGATGAATACCGAATATTGTTTCAAGAATGCAGCTTGAAGTTGTGTGAAGTTGTCTATCGAGTTCGGTTTCAGGGAGGTGAACCATTCCATGGCCGAATCTGTTAGATTTTCGGCGAAAAAACGGCAGCGTGCTGGCTCGAGGTCACCCCCGAGTAGTCGTACCCTTGAAAAGGCGAATTTGAAGCTTCTCATGAACGCCTTGGGGTCGGTGATATGCTCAATTTAATACCCTAAAAAGTACTAAAGCAGTTGCTGCAGTAAATCAAGGGGTCGAACACAAGAACTCAAAGATCACTCAATAGATTCTATAGATCAGAAACAAGCTAAACCAGATGATGTAATTGAAAACAGGATTGCAAGTAAAACGTTTGTAAATTCAATTGGGGAGACGTAGGCTTAGGGTATTTCTCAGGAGATCAATGAATGCAGCTAAATTAACTAACAGGATTCGGATTAAGCACTGTTCTAGAACTCAAATCACCAAAATATAATTAACCAACTCTCGTTGCGAAAACTATCTAAATCTAGATCCTAGGAATTCCAAATCTCTTTGCGAATCCTAAATTCTAAATCAGCTTTAA
>PKML01063854.1:54742-86061 GCA_002933935.1 Eutrema yunnanense | reverse complement strand
GGGGGGGGGGGTGTGCTTGGATAGATTAGAGATTTTGAGATTTTGGGAATTTTGAGAAGTTTGAGATTGACCTAGATTTTGGGATTCGTGATTATATACATGGATATGGCCGTGAGTTTGATGAATTTGATGATACATTAACTCAATTTCGCGCTTGAATTGCCAAAATCATCACTTTGTTAAATTTTCGGTTTTGTTGGTTTGTCTTACTCGTTTTCTTGTTCATCTTGCAGATAATGAGTGCCACATCCCATTCCAAAATGAAGGCTGCGAAACCAATGAAACCTCCACCCCGATTTCGGACTAGTTCAGACGCTGGCACCTCCTCGGGAACAGCTCCAGCAATTGCTTCACCATGGCCGCGTCCTGAAAAGACCAGATTTGAAGGCACTTACATCGACCAGATCGAGGGGAGTAATCCGAACGACCTCTCCAAGAACACCCGGTACCAAAGCAGAAAGTTGGGCGAAGCCTGGGACCACTTTGACTCTCTCTCTTCTACAACATGTTTCTCACCGTTAAGATGGTGCCTACGAGGATCATTTGTCCCACTACTTTGGAAAACATGGGCATACACCAAGATGTAGACAACATTCTGAGCCAGATTGGGTTGGGCAACATTGCCACGCAGGTGTATCCAATCTATCCTAATTTGGTGCGCCAATTCCTCTCGACAGTCAGGCTTACTTTCACCAACCCGAAGTTCGAGCAGGTCTCATGAGCTTCATTGTCAGTTTTCTCTAGTGGGATGCTCTATGAGATTGCGATCGAGGACCTCTGCAAGCTATACGGCTTCGACCATCGGAAGACTATGGTCATGTTTCCCTCTGAGTTCCCTCATCACGCTAGCCTTTGGGAAGCCATTGCTTCAGGACCTTGTCAGTCCAGGTATGCGAAGCAGACATCGATTCGGAACCCTGCCATCCGGATTGTTACTAAGATCATTAGTGAGATTATGTTTGCCAAGAATGAGGCAGGTGCGGTGCGCTCTGACGAGATGTTGTTACTTCACTATGGGTTGTGTGACAAGATGTCTGAGGCTTATCGCAGTAAGTACGAGGGCACTAACAGTATGAACCTGGGGATATTATTTGCTCGTACCCTGGTAGCCAAGAAGATGCAGTTCTTATCGAACCAGTCACAGAAGGAGGCTATTGGGAGTGTGCTTACTCCTCTCTTCATGCATCTTGAGGTCCATTTTGATGGCTACAAGTGCTGATAAGCTCAAATTAATACCCTAAAAGTACTAAAGCTTTGTTGGTTGTAATACTTAGGGATCGAATCCACATAGACTCAAGAAAACACATAATAGATTGTATAGACGAGAATTAAGCTTAGTGATCAATGGAATTGAAAGCAAATACGTAAATTAAATAAGTTGTAATTCGATTGGAAAGAAGATAGGTTCAGGGTATTTCTCGGAAAATCAATGAATGCAGATAAACTAACTAATCAGGGCTTGATTTGTTCACAAAACAACTAAACCAAATCTCTTTTCGAATAGTTATTTTGCTTACCCTAAATTCTATCTGGTTTCTCAATTGCACTGTCGTGCCTAATCAATTAACCTAAGATCTAATTTCTAAGTGATCAATCTAGAATTAGCTTTGAGAACAACCTAAGGTGAAGAAACTAATTCAGATTATGAACCCTAGATAATAAATCAACCTAGCATTCAAATAAATCCCTTATGAGAACCCTAAATCTAACAGGAGATCTACTCAGACATGAAAATTGAAACAATAAACATGACTGAATAAATTCTTGAATAAATAATAAAGAAGAGAGTAAAACAAGGGTTCAAAATCTTCTCTCGGACGAACAGAGTTTCAGACTTGTCTCCCTCAAAAGATCTCTCACAAAAACCAAAGTAGAATAAGGTGTGTATCCAGCGTTTTTCAGCCAGTTTTTCACCAAAGTGGCTGAAAAACCTAATAAATAACCTAAGACACGTTTTGGGGCTTCTTGTAAATAATAAAGTCTTCTGGGGAAATTTGTAGTTTCTCAAATCTTTAGAAAAGTCGCGATCCTTCTATTTCTTCGACGGGTATCGATCGATACCATAAGTGTATCGATCGATACTCAGGCATCAAATCGATGTCTCAGCTATAGGATCTCTGCTTGACTAAAAAAAAACTCCAAAATGTTTCAATATCTCCAATAATGCTCCAAACGTACCTAAAACCTGAAAAGACTCCAAAATACTAGAAAGACTCTATAAAAAGGACTTATATCATGGCCTAAAACGGTTAAAAACTATTATATATCAACTCCCCCAGACTTAGCCTTTGCTTGCCCTCAAGCAAACATAAAGCTAAACAAGAAAAAAAGGTTTGAAAACACGGAGACTCACCTGTTCTTGAAACATCGCAATGACCCTTTTTCCTAAGCTTTCCAGATAACACCTAACCAGCTCCAGATCTAACCACCATGTACTTTTCCGTAGACATTCACAGCTTCCCAGACTCCACACATAATTTCTCAACATTATCCAATAAAGCCCTCATCGGCAGTTTCATCGCTGTGATCAATGCCAAGAACCTTCTAGACTCTTTCCCATACAATATCATGACAAAAGAACTACCCAATTTTTACACTTTTGGTATTGTTTTCTCTCCCACAGACTTGTTTCTCATCATGTTCTTTCTTTCTTCTCTTTTTTTTTTTAGATCTGCATATACACATTAAGGTCTGAAACGCGAGTATTGATGGTGTTTGCCACCGAATCCCCGGTTCTTCCCTCTCTATGTATCAAAGGCGTAGGCGAATAGTGGTATCACGGGAAATTTTCCTAACCTCGCTTCCAACTTTTGTGTGATCATTCCTTCACAAGTAGAATAATGGGATCACTGGAAATTTTCCTAGCCCTCTACTCAGAAGAAATTCATTTCATTTTTATGCTCTTCTTTATTAACTTATAACAGGGGAGAGAGATACCATTACTTTAAATACATGGGTTCCTTTGTCAAATATGAATGAGGAATCAAGCTCTATGGACATCAACCACATCGATGAAGTGCAAAAATTTGGTTCATGCTTCAATGGACCCTGCTGGAAACATGGGTGTCTTCTAGTTAACTGGTCAGCCTTTGGATTTTTCATTAGTCCGATCTAGAACTGATTCTGTAACAATGGTCACTTAAAAGCAAGGTCAGAACAATAGAGTCAAGAAAAAGATCACAGTCTCCAACAGGTTTTGACTCAATAAAACAAATTCTACTCAAAAACGACTGACTCTAAGAAAAGAAACACAATGTGAGCAACTACCTCTCCCAGACTTGAACAACACTAACCCCAGTGTTATCGAGCCTAAGGTTGGTAAAAGAAATCAGTGTTATCTAGCCTAAGGTTGGTAAAAGAAATCAAGAGAGCTCAGTGGAATTGTGAAGAAGAAGAAGTTATCAATCTGGGACATGGGTATCGACCGATACACGGCCTGGTATAGATCGATACCATGCGTAAGGCAATACAGTGAACTCTTCTCAACGACAAGTGAAAAAATATTGCTCTCAATTTTTGACAAAGGATCCGAAAGTGGTATGGTGAGCACTGTCAGATCACTCAAACACAGGTTAAAAGCAACAAGATATCATAATGCATAATCCAACAAAGTTCAAAATCAAAACAAGCTGACAAAACAGACTCAAAAATTCAAAAGAAAAGAAAAATGAACCAGATAGAAGAGAGGACTAATCCTCATCAGAATCATCGTCTCCAGCGGTGTGAGACAGTCCAGCAGCAGATGGTGAATGTGGGCGAGACGGGACCATGCAACTGCATCGAGAAATGGCACTCCAAATGGTCTGCAGGCTCTCGACGACGTACAGCTGAAACGGATCCATCTCCATCGCAGGTGGTGGAGGAAGAACAAGTGTAGGAGCAGGTGTACGTGCATGTCGCGAGTGTCGTGGTCGACCTCCAGCAAGGTCAGGCGCGGGTGCAGCCTCAACAACAGCTGGCGCTCTGCGCGTGGGGTATCGATTTATACCCAGGTGGTATCGATCGATACCAAGGCAATTTGGAAATGGAAGTTCTGTTTCTCCTCGTCGAACCTGATTCACTAAAGACACAAGACACAAAAACGAAAAATAAAAAGAAAAAGACTTATATACAGACTCATGATACAAGACTTTTTAGTCTCTAGGAGGTATCAATAACTCCAATACGTGTAGTATGAAGGTTATCAATCCATAGAGGGATTTATTCTAATCACTAAGAATGTAAAGAACTCATATAAGTTAAGCTAAACAAGTGTATTGTGATTGAGTAACTAATTTAAAGCGAATAAACAACTAAGCAAGATGTAATTCAATAAGCAAAAGCGAGTCTAGAGATAGGGTTATTGATATAAGAAATCCCAAGTTCAATTCATGATGTTCATTCACACAAATAAGCTAATCCCTAGGCACAAGATCCTAAACTTGACTAATTCTCTTTCAATTCAAGCATTTAATCATTAATCTAATCACCTAACCCATTAACAAACTCTCATTTGTGGATCATTGATTAGCAAGCATTAAGTTTAATTCAACAAGATCAACCAAAAATACACCCTAGACAACTATTGTCGTAGGCTAGGAATGTAAATCTCTTGTTTAATTCATCAAGGCATTTCATCAAACACTTGGTCTGCATGACATGCCTTATGATCTAAACCTAGTTTTTCAAGCTAGATTTAGCCTTAAGAACATCAAACAAGAAAGGATATAAGAAGATCTACCCCTAAACATCATGAATCAAGCATTGGAACATCCTAATATATCCCATCTCTAAACCCTAAAAGACTACTCAAGACCCATGAAAAGCCCCTCAAAATCGATTTGGATAGGAGAGGTTTTCATGGATGAATCTTGAATAGATAAGATAGAAAGAATATTAGATGGAATGAATCAATAAAAACAAAGACTGAATTGCATTAAAAGTAGAAGATCCTCTCTTACAAATCCAAGAACTCTCTCAAAGGGGAAAGGGTTTCTTAGACAAAAGAAAGCATGATCAAATAAAATTAGGGTTTTTAGAGTATTTAAATTAAAGAGAAGGGAACCGGGTCAACCCAGAACAAAACCGGGTTTTGACCCGGACATTTTGGATCGCAATTTGTCGAGGCTTTGTGTGCCGGGCTGATTCACATCGGGACAAGAGGCCGGTACGAGTGATTTAGCCGAGGGAATTGATCCCGGGCTGTGTGAAGCCGGGATGATGCAAGCCAGGACGAGAGTTTTTTGCTGAGGGAATCAATCCCGGGGGGGATTCTAGGCGGGACGAAGGCCGGCATATCTCCTGCCCGAGGGAAGAATGTGTGCCGGCTGAGAGGAAGCTTTCGTGCCGGTTTGTTTCTACACGGGACGATGGAGAGGAGATTTAGCCGATAGATTTGATCCCGGGGAGAATCAAGGCGGGATGATGGCCGGCATATCTCCTGCCCGAGGAGAAACCTTGTGCCGGCTGAGGGACAAATCCGTGCGAAGTGATTCTAGCCGGCATGAGCTGTTTTAGCCGAGAGAGGCAATCTCGGGATGATGTTAGCCGGGACGACGGGGCCGGTGCTGAGGGATTTCTTCAAGGTAAATGTGAACTTCCCCATGTTATTCGAAAGCCTCCAATTACCTAGGAAACACTCCAAATATATGCAAAACTCACTAAGACCTAATGCAAACACCTATTACTCTAAATGAGACCTAAATGCAAGACTAGACCATAATTATGCATGTGAATTACACAAAACTCTAAATGAAATGCATGCTTAAACATGAAATTTATGAGTATATCAATTCCCCCAAACTTAAACATTTGCTTGTCCTCAAGCAAACAAGAATAGGCAAAGGGAGAAGACTAGAATATTGGAGCTCAAATCTGAAAGTGTCATAAAAAAAATCCGAGCCCAATGTCCAAGTTGCAAACTTCTTGATGCGATCAAACAACTTACTCAAAAGTGACTAGCCATACTTATCCTTACATGACTTACATTCGAACCTTAACCTACACAAACTTTAAAATCCTCCAGCCCCTTGACATTGATTAAGTGTAATAAGCGTTAATCTTGTTTATGCAAGATCAAATGAATTCGTTTGGCTAAGGGTTAGGTTATGAGATGAAGATGATCTCATTATCATGCATGGGTAATCAAGTATAAGGATCTCACACGGAAAGAGCAAACTTTAGCAAAATGCTAAAGGTAAAAGGCAACCTATGCATACAAGGGAGAATTCTCATCTACCCAAATGCCTAGAGTGTCTCTAACCTAAAGCCTTCTAACCCGTTTGTGCCCACATCCTAAGCTACCCTTTCCATGTTAAGGTAATTGCCTTCTTAAACACACACATGCTTCTTGTCCTTTCACTTAACCTTCTTCTTCATTTTGGGATCAACTTCTTCTTCCTTGTTCTCATGGTTTGGTGCTTCTTTGTTGTGACTTAGCTCTCCTTTTTCTTCATTTTTGTTCACGCCTCTTTTTCTTCTTTGATGCTTTGATCTTTTCGACTTTCTTCTTTTTCTTTGGATCTCTTAAGGCTATGCTAGTCTTATAATTTTGCACCAACCAATCTATAAATTCGATCCCCTTTTCCTTCACCTTATTCATCTTTCCCATTCCACAATCTATTCCAAACACATCCGTTCACCAAATTTCCCAACCGTTCCCCCAAACTTAAACCAAGAACCGCCAACCTATCTAGCCTATTCCTAGATTAACTCCGTGATGATGGAACTAAATCTACATGAGAATTCCTCCTTGTCGCCTTAAACCTAACACTTTTTGCCAAGTTTACTCAAAAGAAGGCCTCACCAATCACACACGAATATCAATGGCTAAAAAGAAGGTTGAGGTTTGGGTAGGGGAAACCATTCCAATGATGGGATATGGCTACTTGGATAAACAAGAGTGGTGAAAGGTAAAAGATTATCCAAATATGTATGAAGTGATCCACGAATTCATTCAAAAAAAATGCATGAACACAATATTTACAAGTCAAAATTAAAGTTATCACTTAGATGGGGTTGAATTCAAGTCAAGGTTTGCTTCAATCAAGGCAAGAACAATAAGACATAAGATCAAGGCATGGTTCGCTCTTAATTTCTACACGAGATCAAAGCATCAAGTAACTAGCAACAATGGCATTGGACTAAGCTCTTAATATGATACTTTACAAGGACAAATCTATCATTGCTCCTAATGATCATGCAAAGCTACCTTATATGCTATGCATATAGACTCAATCCTATATGGAATGCACAAAAGTTCAAAATTTTCAAAATTATTGAAAATGCATGGTATGCATGAGACTCAAGGTGCAAAAGATCAAAATAAGACACCAAAAACGATGTTATATAACAAGCCCACAGTGCATCATCCTGCCTTGCATACCAATCCTTCCTGGTAGTACCCATAGTCTTTTCCAGAATCTCCTTGATTTGCCTGTTGGAAACCTCTACTTGCCCACTAGTCTGAGGGTGATATGGAGTAGCCACACGATGATTCACACCATGCTTCTTCAGTAACTTCTCAAAAACTTTGTTAATAAAGTGGCTGCCACCATCACTTATAACAATACGCGGCACTCCAAATCGTGGGAAAATGATGGTCTTAAATATCTTAAGAACCACCGAAGAGTCGTTGGTAGGACTAGCCATCGCTTCCACCCATTTCGACACATAGTCGACAGCGACGAGGATGTATATGTTCTTGTATGACGAGGGAAAGGGACCCATAAAATCGATGCCCCCACAATCAAAAACCTCAACCTCAAGGATGAATTTTTGTGGCATCTCATGTTTCTTACTGATCTTCCCTCTCCTCTGACACGCATCGCACTGCGAAACGAAGGCATGAGCATCCGTAAACATAGTAGGCCACCAGAAGCCTGCTTGAAGAACCTTGGACACTGTCTTGAAAGTAGCAAAGTGTCCAGCATACTCAGATCCATGACAATGAAACAAAACATTAGGTACCTCTGATTCAGCAATGCATCTCCTGTAGATACCATCAGAACAGTGCTTGTACAGGTAAGGGTCATCCCAAAAGAATCGCCTTATGTCACGCATAAACTTCTTCCTGTCATATTTCTTGAGGTGCTTTGGCTCTTCATCTGCAGCGAGGTAGTTGGCAATATCAGTGTACCATGGTTGATCAGAATCAACTGCAGCGACTAGATACTCTTCATAAGCACCAAGATGTATAACAGTCAAAACAGGTCTGGAAATCGCAGGGTATCGACCGACACCAGGGGAGTGTCGATCGATACCAAAACCTGCAATTTGTGGGAATTGCAGAGTTTCGGCAAAACCCATTTGAAACTCAGTTTCAATGAAGTAAATTGACTCTTCAGGTAGTTGATCATCAATAGGCACGTCTGCATCGATCTGAATCCTCGAAAGATGGTCAGCAACTCCGTTCTCTATTCCTTTCTTGTCCTTAACCTCGATATCAAAACCTTGGAGCAAAAGGATCCAACGACAAAGGCGAGGCTTGAGATCCTTATTCTGCATCAGATATTTGAGAGCAGTATGATCAGTATGAACAATCACTTTGCTCCCAATCATGTAGGATCGAAATTTCTCAAAGGAGAAAACAACTGCAAGTAGTTCCTTCTCTGTGGTGCTGTTATTCCTCTGAGCATCATCCAATGTCCTGGTGGCATAGTAGATGACGTGCGACTTCTTTCCTTCCTCTGACCCAGAACTGATCCAGCAGCAAAATCACTAGCGTCGCACATGATCTCAAAAGGCAAAGTCCAATCAGGAGGTTTCACAATAGGAGCACTCACCAAAGCCTTTTTAATCTCTTCAAAAGCTGCAAGACACTCATGTGTGAAATCGAATTTGATCTCCTTGTATAATAGTGCGGTGAGTGGGCTGGCTAGCTTGGAGAAGTCATTGATGAATCTTCTGTAAAACCCAGCATGACCAAGGAAGCTTCGAATATCCTTCACAGAAGTCGGTGGTTGGAGGCTTGTGATGACCTGAATCTTGGCTTTGTCAACTTCGTTCCCAGCTTCAGAAACCTTGTGCCCAAGCACGATGCCATCCTGAACCATAAAGTGACACTTTTCCCAGTTAAGGACCAAGTGTTTCTCTTCACACCTCTGTAGCACCTTGCACAAGTTATCCAGACAGCTTTTGAATGATGATCCATACACTGAAAAATCATCCATGAACACTTCCATAAAGTCCTCAATCATGTTTGTGAAGATAGACATCATGCATCTCTGAAAAGTGGTTGGAGCATTACACAATCCAAATGGCATTCTCATGTATGCGAATGTGCCATAAGGACATGTAAAAGTCGTCTTCCCTTGCTCATCGGAATCTGAAAGAAACTTGAATACCCACGAGAAAATAGTTGTAGGGATGACTAGCCAACCTCTCCAACATCTGGTCAATGAATGGCAATTAATGGGAAGTGATTTTTCCTTGTGGTTGCATTCAACTTCTTGTAGTCAATGCACATTCGATGCTCAGTGATAGTCCTAGTAGGAATCATCTCATCCTTCTCATTCTTCACCACAGTTATCCCTCTTTTCTTAGGAACAACGTGCACTGGACTGAACCAAGAACTGTCCGAGATGGCATAGATAACCCCTGCATCCAAGAGTTTCATGACCTCTTTCTTAACCACTTCTTTCAGGTTTGGATTCAGCCTCCTCTGATGCTCAATTGAAGCCTTTGACTCGTCCTCAAGATGAATCCTATGCATGCACAAGTCCGGTGATATACCTGAAATGTCATTAAGAGAATAGCCAAGAGCTTTGCGATACTTGCGCAGCTTGCTCAGCAATAAGGCAATCTCTGCGTTGTTCAAAAAAGCATTAATAATCACTGGGTATGTGGAATTAGGACTAAGAAAACCATACCTCAGATTTGCTGGAAGTGGCTTGAGTTCCACCTTAGGAGCATTCTCCTCGCTCCAATCTCCAAGCCCAGCAGTTTGCTTAGAACTTTCGGCCAACTCCCTTTCTGGTCGCAGGGTATCGACCGAGACTAGGGGAGTATCGATCGATACTGGTGGTGCCGTATCGAGCATCTTCGAGTATCAAACAACAACATCATCCGAATAAACCTCTAACTCAGCCGAACAAACCAATGCTCTCTCCAATGGATCCTCATGATGCATCTCCAGGAAGTACTCTTCAGCTATGTCACTGAAGGTATCAACAAAGAAAGTCTGTCTATCGATGGTTGGTCTTTTCATCATCTTCTCCATGTGAAAAGTCATGACCAAATCACAGATGTTAAGAGCGATCTTTCCATTCCTGCAATCAATCAGAGCACCAGCTGTTGCTAGGAATGGCCTTCCTAAGATAAGAGGATCTCTTGGCTCTGCATCATACTCAAGGACAATGAAGTCAGTCGGGATTAAACAATTCCCAATCTTAATCGGAACGTCTTCGAGCAACCCCTCTGGAAGTCTAACTAAGCGATCAGCAAGTATCAGAGAGATCCTTGTTGAAGTGAATTCTGTCATCCCCATTCTCTTAGCAACTGAGTATGGCATGAGGATGACACTTGAGCCAAGGTCACAAAGAGAACGCTCAAATCTGTCTGTGAATATCATACAATCCAATACAAAACTCTCTGGATCTGGTAGCTTCTTTCGGATCATGTTGGTCAGGATTGCACTGCACTCATGAGTAATCATCAAACATCCTTCCTTAAGGTTCACATTGCTAGACACCATCCTCTTGACATATCTCCTGAAAGCTGAAGAAGTCTTGATAGCATCGATGAAAGAAAGTTCCTTCTTAGTCTTCCCAATAGCCCTAGGATAAGGTATCCTCGGTATGTAAACTCTCTATGCAACTACATCAGGTACTTCCTTCAAAACCTTAGGTATTGTATCGACTGCAGGATCAGTGTCGAACGATACAGGGGTGGTATCCATCGATACACGGGACTTTGAGTTATCTCGTGAAAGTATCATGACTGGTGTCGATCGATGCTGGTTAGTGTCAATCGATACCATGGGGGTTTCAGAATCCTCATCGTCAAGATCGATGAAATTTTCTGCAGTTTGGCCAATTTTCACACCTGTATTGACCTCTTTTCCATTCCTCAAGGTGATTGCATTGATGTGTGCCATTGGGTTTTCTCCTTTCCCTGGAAGAAAACCTTCTTGCCTTTTCACAGCCTCTAAAGTCTGAGCTACATGAGTTTCCAGCTTCTTCTGATGAATACCGAGAGCTTCGATCTTTCCACTCAGATCTTTGTACATAGCATCCATCTTCCCATTAAAATCCACTGTTATATGTTGTTGTCCTTGAACCAGCTGTTCAAGCATAGACTCAATCTTGCTCTCTGGGGTTTTAGCAGGTATAGGCTGATAAGATGAATTCCCATAGTTCCTGGTATAACCACTGTTCTGGAAAGGTTTTTGGCCAAACTGATTCGACCCTCCTTGCTGAGCGCATGTTGTTGAAGTTTTTGTTGTTATTCTGGTATTGATTTCTCTGACCTTGAAAACCAGAGCCAACAATGTAGTTAACATCTTCCACTTCATCCTCATTGAATACTTCAAAATCTTCAGCAAAGTGAACAACCTTCGTCGTTTTGCCTATCAAAAGATTGTGCATAGAATCTAACTTGGCTTGAACCTCAGTAATCTGCGAACCTTCCATGCTACCAGCTTGCTTCTTGTGCTCCATGTCAGTATTCTTAGTACTATTGCTAGATGTCAAGTTCTCAATCAGCACATAAGCATCCTCAGGATACCTGGTGTTGAAATTTCCATTGCTCGAAGCATCCAAAGCCATATGGTACCTCCAATAAATCCCTCTGAAGAAGAAACCCATCAGCTAAACATTAGTGTGCCCATGATGTGGACAATCCCTCTGATATGATCTAAATCTCGTCCAAGCAGCCTTGAATGCCTTAGTCGGGCCTTGAGAAAACTGGGAGATCTTGTTCCTAAGATCCTCGGATCATGCATCATCATAGAAGTTATTCAGGAAAGCAGTCTTAGTCTCCATGTAGTCAGTGATCCAGGAGGCAACTGCTTCAACCAGTAAGTCGCATCTCCACCTAGAGAATATGGGAAGAGCTCGCAGAAGAGGTAATCATAGGACACTCCATTGCTCTTGATGCTAGTGACCAAATCCTCGAACCTCTCAATATGATCCATGGGGTGTTCATTGGAAAGACCATGAAAAGGATGTTGACCCACAAGAGTGTAGTATGCAGGTTTCAGCTCAAAATCATTCCTCTTTAATGGTGGAGGGCGAATCGCTGATCGATTGGCATAAAACTGATCAGGCCTATTGTACTCACCAATTGTTCTACCACGATCAGCCACAACATTCCCAGCATTCGCATCAACAACCTCTTCGACAATAGCCGGATGTGGAATGATGTTCCCCTCTCCATCCAATCGTTGCCCTCTCTCATTTCACAATTGACCATCTTGGTCTCTGTAAGCACCATCTCCATCTTGAACCAAAATCACTGGATTGTTGTTCATTGATATATCATGGTTTTTACCCCATTTAAGCCATGATATAAGTTCGTTTTATAGAGTCTTTCTACTATTTGGTAGTGGTTTAGAGTCTTTTACAGGTTTTAGCACGTTTGGAGCATAATTGGAGATATTGGAGCTTTCTGGAGCATTTTGGAGCAAAGCAGACGTTCGTGTAGCTGAGTACCCGATTTGAAGCCTCAGTATCGATCGATACTGACTAGTATCGGTCGATACTCACTACAGCAAGATACGAGTCGCAACTTTTCCAAGAGTTGAAGAATTACAAAATTGCCCAGAAGACTTTATTATTTACGAGAAGCCCCAAAACATGATTTAGGTTATTTATTTTACAGCCACTTTGATGGCTATGCTCTTATTCTTGAGTTTTACTTTGGTTTTTGGAGAGACAACTCTGAACTCCTGTTTTTTATTTGATTTCTTTGATGATCTATTCAATCATGTTGTTTTCATTCTCCATGTCTGAGTAGATCCACTTTAGGTTCAGGGTTCTCATAAAGGTTTTCTCTTAATGCTAGGTTGATTAGTTGATTAGGATTCTCCATCTGAATTAGTTATTCGCCTTAGGTTGTGTTCAAAGCTAATTCTAGGTTGATGAATCTTGAAATTTGATCTTAGAATAATTGATTAGGCACGAGAGTGCGATTAATTACCTGATAGAACCTAGGATGAGCAAAATAACTATTCGCAAAGAGATTTGGTTTAATTGTTTTGTGAACAAATCAAACTTGAACTAAAAGCTGGTTTAGACTTTAGGATTCGCAAAGAGATTTGGAATTCTAGGATTTAGACTTAGATAGTTTTCGCAACGAGAGTTGTTTAATTATACTTTAGTGATTTGAGTTCAAGAACCGCGCTAAATCTGAATCATGACTAGTTAGTTTATCTACATTCATTGACTTCCTGAGAAATACCCTGAACCTATCTGTCTCCCAATCGAATTACAACTATTTTAATTTACGTACTGTTTTTAATTACATCTTTTGGTTCAGCTGAATTCGAATCTATTTAATCTATTGTGTGATTTTCGTGAGTCCTTGTGTTCGACCCCTACATATACTACAACAATTGCTTTAGTTCTTATAGGGTATTAATTTGCGCATATCAAATTTGGCGCCGTTGCCGGGGACTCAATTTCGCCATTAGATTTTAGCTAAGAATTATGTCTAAATCGTTGAGTATCGATCGACACCCTAGTCGTATCGGTCGATACCCGTCGTGAATTTCGTTTACTTAAGTTCTTGACTTTTGTGTTTCAGGTGCGTGCCTCTTCGTGAAACTAGAAGGAACAAGAACACTCCGCTAGTTGACCTGTCAAACGAGCAGCTAGCAAATTTGGAACGTGCAAACATGAAAGCAAAGAAGCCAGCAGAGATGAACAATCCAGTGATATTGATTCAGGATGCTGCTGGAGTTTTGAGAGACCAAGAGGGTCAATTGTGCAATGAGAGAGGGCAGCGACTTGATGAAGCTGGAAATATCATTGTCCCCGCAATTGCTGTGAATGCAGGGAACGCTGTGATTAATCGCGGTAGGACGATTGGTGAGTACAACATGCCTTATCAGTTTTATGCCAATCGATCAGCGATTCGCCCTCCACCATTTCAGAGGAATGACTTTGAGCTGAAACCTGCATACTACACTCTTGTGGGTCAGCATCTTTTTCATGGTATTTCTCATGAACTCCATGTGGATCACATTGAGAGGTTTGAGGATTTGGTTACAAGCATCAAGTGCCATGGAGTATCCTATGATTACCTCTTCTGTAAGCTCTTCCCATACTCTCTTATTGGGGATGCAGCTTATTGGCTGAAGCAGTTGTCTCCTGGTTCACTGACTACATGGAATGAGACGAAGAAAGCGTTCCTGAATAATTTCTATGATGATGTAAGATCCGAAGAGCTCAGGAACAAGATTTCTCAGTTCTCTCAAGGTCCAACAGAAACACTCAAGGCTGCTTGGATTCGTTTCAAGTCATATCAGAGAGATTGTCTGCACCATGGGTTCACTCAGGTTTAGTTGCTGGGTACTTTCTACAGAGGAATTGATTGGAGGTATCAGGTGGCTATGGATGCTGCGAGCAATGGAAATTTTAATACTAGGTATCATGACGATGCATATGTGCTCATTGGGAACTTGGCATCTAGCAATAGCGCCAAGGGTGGTGATCTCGAGCGAAAAAGGCTGCACGGAGATGTTGATGGATCGCAGATTGCTAAAGTGCATGCGAACCTGTATTCGGTGCATAATTTGTTGATGGGCAAGCAGCAGAAGGCTGTTCATCTTGCTGAAGAGGATGAAGTGGAATATGTTAACCACATCAATGGAGTTGGATTTCAGGATCAAAGGTATCAACGCCAACTCACACCAACCATAACTTCTGAGAGCAAGATTGAATCTATGTTTGAACAGCTTATTCAAGGACAGCAGAAGCTAACTGTGGAATTCAATGGGAAGATTGATGTTCTGTACAATGATCTGTGTGGAAGGATCGACGCTATTAATATTCGGCAGAAAATGCTGGAAACTCAGGTAGCTCAGACTGCAGCAACTGTCAAGGGACTGATGGTTCATTCACAGAACGGATACGTCACTGCTATCCCCTCGAGGAGTGGAAACGAGGCACACCCATGAGTGCAGAAGGGCTCCACTGCAGAGATTTTCGTCCATCATGCTGAGGATGACGATGAAATTTCGAACACCACCCATGTGTCGACCAATACTCCCTTGTATCGATCGACACACGTCCAAAGTTCTGCCAGGGACGATTCCAGAGCGAAAGCATCGATCGACACCACCCCTGTGTCGGTCGATACCAATTTAGTTGCTGAAACGAAACCCGATCTCAGAGATCCCATTTCTCCAAAGCAGCTGCTTGGTTTCGAGAAGATGGTATGAAGGATTCCTCACACACTGACTTTTGGAGAAGCTCTAGAGTACCGCCCTCTGTTGAATCACTTCCGAGATTGCAGAGAAACTCAGGAAGAGATCGAAGTATTCTTTATCAAGGCAAGAAGCAATTCACTACCGCTGAGGCAGTTGACCAATAGGGAAGACCCATGCATATTCTCTGTTCCATCCTCTATCTCCAGAGTTGAATTCAAATAGTCTCTTGTTGATTTGGGGGCTAGCGTCAATGTCATGTCAAGGGCAATTGCAGAGAGATTGGGAGCTGATATTCGATCTTCCAAGTCATCTATCACATTCGCGAACAGTTCCACCTCACTTCCATATGGTACAATCTCTGATTTTCTGGTTAACGTTGGAGATTGCATGGTTCCTACTGATTTTCAGGTTGTGGAGATGAGTGCAAAATCTCGTACGCAGTTGATTCTTGGAAGACCGTTTATGGCTATGGTTGGTGCCATTATGGACACACCGAGCAGGAGAATCTCGTTCTCATACATTGACAAGGAGGTGTACTACAAAGCCATTCCTACTAGAGGAACTCCCACACATATCTCTTGCATCACCATTGTTACATGAGAGACGTTGGTAGTTGATCTTTTGGAAGAGCCTCCTGACGAGCCAACTGTCATAGACCTTCTAGATAGTCCTTCTGTCATCACCAAGAAAGACGTCAAAACAGCTAAGGCAAAGAAGAAGGTGAAGAGCAAAGGAGTAAAAAGTGTTCCCCATGTGACTTTAACCCCTCAGAAGTGCGATGGAGATTCAATTGAATATAAGGTGAAGTGCAAAGGAACCTCCAAACCATTCTCTAAGGCTTGAGTTATTCTCACTTCGGAGCTGAAAGAGAAAAGAAAGGAGTTTGTGGAGAGTATGATGAGCAGAACTCTGAAGCTGGCGATGTCAAATTGTGGAGCTTGTTTCGGAGCAAGTTCTCATTCCTCTCCTGACTGATCGTCCGTAAAGTCAAGCTCGTGATGTAAAACAAGCGCTTGGTGGGAGGCAACCCACTGGTGAGTCTGTACATAAGTCTTCTATTTTTTTTTTTTGGTAGTTTTGTGTTTTGTGTCTTAACGTGAAGCAGATTTAGAGGAGGAGTATCGACCGACACCAGTCCGTGTCGATCGATACCACAGTCGCGGCGAAAGAGCAGGATTCGGCCATAAGTATCAACCGATACTATACGGTGTTGATCGACACCGTGCGGGCAGGTAAGTTTTCTTTTAAAACCCTCAGGTTTTTCTCTCTCTTCTTTCTTCTCCATCGATCGATACCGCCTCCTTCTTCCTCTCAAATCGCATCTCTCTCGTTTCTTCACCGATTTTGGTGATTCAAGTGCCTAGATTCATAAGATTTTCATCCTCTATGTCCTTCTAGCATTTGTTTCTTCAATCAGCAAAGGCATGTATTCGAAATTCCACCTTTTCAGTCCGATTTCTAGGTTTGAGGTTTGTGAGATTTTACTCCTTAGCACTTGTTTTTCTTGACAATGGTCATTTGATGAGATACTCTAGAGTAGTTTCGCACCTTGCCTTATATTCAATTGCCTTTAGTTTCGTCTCTTGGATAATTTGGATTGTGGAAATTCGATGAACTGGAAATGGCTATGGTATCGATCGACACCATTCGTGTCTGATGATAAGAATTTGCTATGATTGCTGAGAGGTGTTGAATTTATGCTATGTCTTTCTGTCTTTGTTTGCAGATGGCATATAGGCCAAAGAGAGCAAGAACTTCAGACGCATCGAGCTCTGATCCATCTGCTCCGAATGTTCATGTAGCCCCACGCAGAGGTCCTTGGCCTAAGCTGAACGAAAAGGCCAGGATCCCTTGTCATCGAGATTGGAATGGGACGGAGAAGGAGGTTTTGCAGAGTGATGACTGCATCTACAGACCCATCTTGGAGGTGTGGGATGATTAAGACATGATGCACTATAACGCGTGGTTGAGAGTTGTTATAGAGCCTACTCGGTTTGTTGATGGGGTCTCCATGCGTCGCTTGGGCCTTGACACAGAGCTGGCCCGTATGCTTGAGAAGATTGGTCTTGGCCAGATGGCCACTCAGCAGTATGATCTTTATCCGGACTTGGTTCGTCAGTTCATGGCGACAGTTCGCGTTTACTACCAGGACGTGGTTCTCCAGGATGCACAGGAGGGTAATTTGACTTTCATGTCTTGTGGAGTGAGGTACAGGTTACCACTCCCTGATCTCTGTGACATCTACGGTTTTCCGCGGGATTACAGGAGGATTGCTCTTCCCGCGCAGCATCCTGACATGCAGACATTTTGGGAGCATTTCGGGAATGGTGCTTATTACTCTAAGGAGTCCACTCAGA
Source organism: Eutrema yunnanense (assembly GCA_002933935.1). Classification (NCBI taxonomy): domain Eukaryota; kingdom Viridiplantae; phylum Streptophyta; class Magnoliopsida; order Brassicales; family Brassicaceae; genus Eutrema; species Eutrema yunnanense. Next base: position 68,355 of record PKML01063854.1, on the reverse strand, counting down.
TGGATATAGGACACCCGGTCATGCGTTGTTTTGTTAGGATCCTGAGCACCACTCTTTTGTGCAAGATGGAACCCAGCAAGATGAGGGTATTCGGGCTTCTACTTATATGTATGGCTATCAGAGACATTATTCCTGAGGAGGATTTCGCATGGCCTGAGCTTACAGAGGTCAACCTTGGCGCTGTATTTGCGCATCATTTGGTCTCTTTCAAGACCAAACCATTCACATGCACGAGCACGAAGACAGAGGTAGTTGGTAGTCTCCTCACTCCTATCTTCCAGCACCTCGGGATCAGTACTACGAGCTGCTCGATAGTCACTACGCGTCGGTTTATGGATGAGAGCCATCTGAAGAACCTTAAATGGTTGAAGCCCGAGAGGCGTTGGTTCTTCACTACATCTGCTGGAGATTTTCTGGTGTCGCTCCCTAACTACACGCTGACAGACATTCTCGACGATCCTTCTCAGCTTCGTTTCGAGCCTCCTCTGCACCTGTTGATTCGAGCACCTGCGACTAGACGACGAGCTCCTGTGCCTGCTCCTGCTGCTGCTGACATTCCATCTACTTCACGCCAGGGAGGACGAGCCCATCGATCGCGAGCAACGTCTTCTTCTATCCATGTACCATCATTTCCTTCTCCTTCGGAACTTCCAATGGAGCCAGCTGCCTTTCATAGGGTGATGATAGAGAGTATGCGGAGCATCTGAACTGCTATTTCTCGATGCCGCTGCATGACTGACACGGACGCTACCCCTTCGTCTCAGCCTAGAACCTCGCAGAATCCGATTGATCCTTCTCATGTTGATGATCATGATGCTGATGGTGATTCTGAGGCGACAGAGGATTAGTCTTCTTCTGTTTTCACGTTTGCCTTTCTTTTTCTTTTTCTTTTCTTCTTTTAATTTTTCGTTTGTGTTAAACTTATGTCAGCTTTATTTTTGCATTTGAACTCATGGATTTATACTTGATTATCTTGTTGCTATTAACCTGTTTTTGAGTGTTCCTAACAGTGCTAACTTCTAACACTTTGGATCACTTTCCCTGTGTTAAGCAACTCGATGCCACTGATTTGAAATCAGTGTGTCAAAATACGACTGGTATCGATCGATATCAGTCTGTATCGATCGATACGCATCACCTTCACAGGTAAGATTTTTAATTTTCACGATCCACTTGGTTCATTTGTTTTCTTTCACCAAATTTAGGCTAGATAACACTAGGGACAGTGTTGTCCAAGTCTGGGGGAGCCAATCGCTGACATTGTGTTTGTCTTTCTATAGAGTCAGTTGTTTTTGAGTCATTCGTTGTTTTACTGAGTCAAAATCTGTTGGAGACTCAGATCTTTTTCTTGAATCTATTGATCTGACCATGCTTCTAAGTGACCATTGTTACAGAATCAGTTACAGATCGACTAATAAAAAATCCAAAGGCTGACCAGTTAACTAGAAGACACTCATGTTTCCAGCAAAGTTCTTTAAAGCCTGAGCCAAAATTTTGCACTTCATCAACGTGGTTAGTATTCATAGAGCTTGATTCCTCATTCATATCTGACAAAGGAACCCACGTGTTTAAAGTAATGGTATTTCTCTCCCTGTTACAAGTTAATAAATAAGATGCATTAAAAGATGAGATGATTTTCTTCTGAGTAGAAGGTTAGGAAAATTTCCAACGATCCTATTATTCTACTTCAGAGGAAATGATCACACAAAGGTGGAAGCGAGGTTAGGAAAAATTCATGTGATACCCCTATTCGCCCACACCTTTGATTACTTTTGAGGGAAGAACCGGGGATTCGGTGGCAAACACCATCAATACTCGTGTCTCGAACCTTAATATGTATATGCAAGAGAATATAATAAGAAATAAGTCTGGGGGAGAGAAAATAATACCAAAAATGTGAAAAATGGTGGTTCCTTGTCATGATATTGTATGGGAAAGAATCTAGAAGGTTCTTGGTATTAATCGCAGCGATGAAACTGGCGATGATGGGTTTGATTGAACGATGCTGTGAAATAATGTGTGTAGTCTGTGAAGCTGCGAATGTCTACGGAGAAGTAAATGGTGGTTAGATTTGGAACTGGTTAGGTGACATGTGAGCACTAAGAAAAATGGCCATTGCAATGTTTCATGGACAGGAGAGTCTCTATGTTTTCAAAGCTCTTTCTCTGGTTTAATTTTATGTTTTGATTGAGGACAAGCAAAGGCTAAGTCTGGGGGAGTTGATATATCATGGTTTTTACCCCGTTTAAGCCATGATATAAGTCCGTTTTATAGAGTATTTCTACTATTTTGTAGTGGTTTAGAGTCTTTTACAGATTTTAGCACGTTTGGCGCATAATTGGAGATATTGGAGCTTTTTGGAGCATTTTGGAGCAAAGCAGACGTTCGTGTAGCTGAGTACCCGATTTGAAGCCTCAGTATCGATCGATACTGACTGATACTGACTGATACTGACTAGTATCGGTCGATACTCACTACAGCAAAACACGAGTCGCGACTTTTCCAAGAGTTGAAGAATTGCAAAATTGCCCAGAAGACTTTATTATTTACGAGAAGCCCCAAAACGTGATGTAGGTTAGGTAATAAGATTTTACATCCACTTTGATGGCTATGCTCTTATTCTTGAGTTTTACTTTTGTTTTTGGAGAGACAACTCCGAACTCATTTTTCTTATTTGATTTCTTTGATGATCTATTCAATCATGTTTTTTTCATTCTCCATGTCTGAGTATATCCACTTTAGGTTCAGGGTTCTCATAAAAGTTTTCTCAGAATGCTAGGTTGATTAGTTGATTAGGATTCACCATCTGAATTAGTTCAAAGCTGATTCTAGGTTGACGAATCTGGAACTTAGATCTTAGGATAATTGATTAGGCACGAGAGTTCGATTAATTACCTGATAGAACCTAGGGTGAGCAAAATAACTATTCGCAAAGAGATTTGGTTTAGTTTTTTTGTGAACAAATCAAACTTGAACTAAAAATTGGTTTAGACTTTAGGATTCGCAAAGAGATTTGGAATTCTAGGATTTAGACTTAGATAATTTTCGCAACGAGAGTTGGTTAATTATACATTAGTGATTTGAGTTCAAGAACCGCGCTAAGTCTGGATCCTGACTAGTTAGTTTATCTGCATTCATTGATTTCCTGAGAAATACCCTGAACCTATCTTTCTCCCAATCGAATTACATATTGTTTAATTTACGTATTGTTTTTAATTACATCTGGTTCAGCTTAATTCGAATCTATTTAATCTATTGTGTAATTTCTGTGAGTCCTTGTGTTCGACCCCTACATATACTACAACAACTGCTTTAGTACTTATAGGGTATTAATTTGAACATATCATTCATATGTGCTGGCTTCTTTGCTTTTCTGTTTGCGCGTTCCAAAAGTGCTAGATGCTCGTTTGACAGATTAACCAGCGGAGTGTTCTTGTTCCTCTTGGTTTCACGAATAGGCATGCACCTGAAACACAAAAGTCAAGAACGTAAATAACACAAAAAATTCACGACAGGTATCGACCGATACCACTAGGGTGTCGATCGATACTGGTCGAACTTAGTCGAAATTTTCAAACTAAAATCTAATGGCGAATTGAAGTCTCCGACAACGGCGCCAAATTTGATAAGCTCAAATTAATACCCTAAAAGTACTAAAGCTTTGTCGGTTGTAATACTTAGGGATCGAATCCACTGAGACTCAAGAAAACACACAATAGATTGTATAGACGAGAATTAAGCTAATTGATCAATGGAATTGAAAGCAAATACGTAAATTAAACAAGTTGTAATTCGATTAGAAAGAAGATAGGTTCAGGGTATTTCTCGGGAAATCAACGAATGCAGATAAATCACTAAAGTATAATAAACCAATTGTCGTTGCGAGAATTATCTTAGTCTAAATCTTAGAATTCCAAATCTCTTTGCGAATCCTAAAGTCTAAACCAGCTTTTAGTTCAAGTTTGATTTGTTCACAAAACAACTAAACCAAATCTCTTTGCGAATAGTTATTTTGCTCACCCTAAATTCTATCAGGTTTCTCAATTGCACTGTCGTGCCTAATCGATTAACCTAAGATCTAAGTTCTAGGTGATCAATCTAGAATTAGCTTTGAGAACAACCTAAGGTGAAGAAACTAATTCAGATTATGAACCCTAGATAATAAATCAACATAGCATTCAAAAAAATCCCTTATGGGAACCCTAAACCTAACATGAGATCTACTCAGACATGGAGATTGAAACAATAAACATGACTGAATAAATCCTTGAATAAATAATAAAGAAGAGAGTAAAACAATGGTTCGAAATCTTCTCTCGGACGAACAGAGTTTCAGATTTGTCTCCCTCAAAAGCTCTCTCACAAAAACCAAAGTAGAATAAGGTGTGTATCCAGCGTTTTTAACCAAAGTGGCTGAAAAACCTAATAAATAACCTAAGACACGTTTTGGGGCTTCTTGTAAATAATAAAGTCTTCTAGGGCAATTTGCAGTTTCTCAAATCTTCATAAAAGTCGCGATCCTTCTGTTTCTTCGACGGGTATCGATCGATACCATAAGTGTATCGATCGATACTCAGGCATCAAATCGGTGTCTCAACTATAGGATCTCTACTTGACTCAAAAAAAACTCCAAAATGCTTCAATATCTCCAATAATGCTCCAAACGTACCTAAAACCTGAAAAGACTCTAAAAGACTCCAAATTACTAGAAAGACTCTATAAAAAGGACTTATATCATGGCCTAAAACGGGTAAAAACCATGATATATCAAGTACTTGGATACGCCATCATACTTGGACTTGAAGCGTCTAAAGTCATGTACCATGCTCAAGACCAACTACATCTATGAGTTCTGCGATCGTGAGGGCCGCCTCTTACACTGCCAGCTACCACAGACAGACATTACTGCAGTGACTGGCCCATACAACATCGAGTTCCTTCCACCACATGAGTGTATATGCCCAGACCCAGCGCCTAAGTCCCGACGCAGAGGATCATCAGCTAGAGCCTCTTGCTCATCTCCTCGCGCTTCTGCATCTCACCATCAGGAGGATTTTTATGAAAGCGGTCATGTCGACCCCACTGTTCCGACAGAGTTCCTGCTTCCTCCAGATTGCAGTGAGTACTACCTCCCGCCTTGCCCGACGGAGAGAGATAATGAGATAAGGTGGGCATATATCAGTAGTGGACTGCAGAAGAACAACACCATGCTGACGACGATTTGGGGAGCACTTTCTCATATACCGGTTCCGCGTAGGCCTTCTTATTTCAGGCCACCTGCCACTGCTGATGAGCGTGATGATGAGCCAGCTGCTGGCATGCACGACTTTGATACCGAGCCTGATGTTGCTGGACGTAGGTCTGATGACGATACGTCCGATGCGAGACCAGCCAGACGTAGACGTGAACCAGGGCAGGATGCGAGCGGTAGTTCAGAGGACCACTGACTCCACAGTATCATTCCCTATTTCTATCTTTCATTTTCTTTTCTTTTTCTTTTATTGTGTCTGTTCCATCCTCTCCTTAACTCTATTTCCCACCGAGACAGTGTAAAGTAAGTATGGGGAGGGTGCTTATCGTTTACTGATGTGGTTTTCTTTCTTTTGTTTTTATTTAAGTCATTTTGATGTCTTTCTTGTGTCAGTCTAATGTTTTATTGAGTCAAAATTTGTTGGAGATTATGATCACTTTCTTGGATTTGCTGTTCTTATCTACATCTAAGTGAACATTGTTGAAAAATTAGCTTCAGATCAGACTAATGAAAAATCCAAGGGCTGGCCAGTTTACCAGAGGTATCCATATCTGCACAGAAATTCAATGGCCTGAGCTAGTTATAAGCTCTTTCTTTTACCTCACCGTTGTAATTGGTGTCTTCAGGGCTTGACTCCTCTTTCGTATCTGACAAAGACAACCTGTTTGAAAGTATAGTAATCCTCACCCTCGTTTAACGTAAATGCAGAAAATATGAAATGATTTTTTTGAGTAAAGGGTTAGGAAAATTTCCATTTTGTGAGATCTTTCGGTGATACCCATCAATGATGGCTTTTGAATCATTATGTGAGATAATGTGTTGGAAAAGCTGCAATGTCCGCGGAGAAGTACATGGTGGTTCGATTTGAAACTGATTTGGCAACACGTGGATTACTAAGTTAGATGGTGAAAACAGTGTTCTAAAGGAAATGTGAATCTCCGCGTTTTCAAACTTCTTTCTTATTTTTGGTTTTCTGTTTGCTTGAGGGCAAGCAAAAATACTAAATATGTGGGAGTTGATGTGTTGCATTTTTAACGCATTCTAACTCTTGTTTTGAATCGTTTTTGAGTCTTCATCGAGTCTTTTTAGTCTATTTCAAGTCATTTCAGGTCTAAAGGCATTTCAGGACGGAGTTTGGACCAAGGAGCAAAAAAGGCGAAGAATCCAGAAAAAGAAGGCTGGATCGATCGATCCTGATCGATCGATCCCTTGAAACGCCCAGATTCCAGAAAGATCATAAGACCAGATCGACCGGTCACCGCCTTGGATCGATCGATCCACCTGCGATTTTCAAAGAAGAATTCGGGCTTTTCCTATTTTGACCCAAATTTGCCTAGACTCGACCCTAGACGACTCCAGACCTATTTAGACCTATTTTCCACCACTTTTAACATGAAGCTTTTAATTTTATTCATCATAGAACTTGAGCTTTGTTCTTGTAAGATTTGGGGAGACAAATCTCTACTTCTTACCAAAGAAGATTTATGAACCCTATTTTGATTTCTATTTTATTTGATTATGAATTTCTTCTTCTTTCTCTGTGTGTTCTCTGCAATCATGTCTGAGTAATCCACTTGTTAGGTTTTTAGGGTTTCAATGGATTTTCATGAATCACTGAAACGGATCTGTTAGATTAGAGAATTACATAGAGTTCTTCATCTATTGTTGAGATTAAGGCTTAGACTAGATTGATCACCTAGTTTCTGATTTTAGGATCAATCTAAACATCAAAAGTGATTTAGGTTTCCTGAAAGAATATAGATGAGCAAATCGTCATTAGCCAACGAAAGCTGATGCTAAGGCGATTTGTGAACTTATCAAACCTGAACTTTAATGCTTGCCTAGAACTTTAAGATCAAACGACAGTTTAGATTCTTAGGTTATTAGGCATAGTAGTTAGCACCACGACATTGGATTAGCTAGATATTCATGTTTGAGTTTGAGAACGGTACTTAATTCTCTCCCTAATCGATAGTCTGTTTAGTGAATCTAAATTTCCTGGGAATTACCTAAGGACCTAGCGTTTTCTCTTATTGAATTTATATCGTTTCATTCATCATTCTTAGTTTTAGAAGTTACAACCCACAAACAAATATCATTCGTCTTAGATTTACTTTTATCTTGCATTCTCGTAGTGTTGCATTTGGTCTCTATGGATTTGATCCCTACATTACTACTTCGTCAGTTGTGCTCTTGCATAGTTACTTTTAGGGTTAAACTCTGAGTGTATCAATAATGGCGACAATTTCATCCTGAATATCCCTAACGCTTGGCCTCTCATTCTTTAAGAAAAGAAGATACATCATTTTCAAAATCTCCTCAATTTTTAAGAGAGTTTCCGGGTAAAAAATGTTGATTTTGTGAGTTTTTACCTGGCTGACAAAATAAGGCACACATATTTGATACATTCCACTGAATGGTTGTTTGTTAGTAAGCAACTCCCAGAAAACTATGGCGAAGCTGTAAACATCAGCTTTGTGATCATAATGCTTTTTCTCCCCTCTTCTAAGCGGTTCACGGCTAAATACATGTGGATACAAAACATAAAAACATTCATTTATATATGTTTCTATGAGTCATAGTGTCGAAGATTGACCAAAGAGATTCACCTCAGGAGCCATCCATCTGTAAGTGCCAGCCTCACTAGTCATACAACCCACAATCTCCTCTCTTGCAAGTCCAAAATCAGCTAACTTCACTTGTGTCAGATCACTTGTTAACAACACATTCCCTAGAAACAGAGAAAAAAATCTCAATTTGTTTCTTTACAAGATAGAAGTATGCAAATATTGGAGCATATTTTACTTGGCTTTAGATATCGGTGAATGATGCCATTTGAGTGCAGATACTCCATGGCTCGAGAAATATCCAAAGCAAAGTTTTGTGACATCTTCAGATCAAGAGGGGTTGGACGAGAGTCCCACAAGAACTTCTGAAGACTACCACCTTCGAGGAGTTCGGTAACAATCATCAATTGTGGCTCTATGCAAGCTCCATAGAACTGTCAATTCATCAAAACCCATGTTTACTCATCATTTATAACATATTATTGAAAACACCAAAATATCTTCTTCTTTTTTTTTTCAATTTTTACCTTAACAATGTTATTATGATTAATGTTGGATAGGGACAGCACTTCCTTTTGAAACTTTTCCTTGTATGTTTGCTTACAGCAGTTGTTCTACTTGGCTGCACTATCTTCACCGCCACAGGAATTTGGTTTTTGAATCTATAAATCATTAGAGAGATCATATGAAAAAACCTCGGAATATCCGAATGTTTGAGGTAATTAGATGTTAATCCAAAACTAAAACAGTGATTAGCAAGAAACTTCATTCTTGTGCGACTGATTAAGATATTTTCATTAACGGTTTCTATGTAAAAAACATTAGATTCACGCAAACTTATGGAGTAGATCTAATTGAATACATATTTGACGACAAAGAATATGATATATCTTTAGTTTGCCTCACGACATTAGCCAAAACTTCACTTACTGCTTCAATGAAAACTTCACAATGGTTTGTTCATTTTCAATCAGCAAAGGAATCCTAAAACTCATACGCTAAAAAGTTTAGCCCTAGATTATTTAGGAACACTCTAAACTCAAAATTAAATCAAAATGGGAGAAAGAAAATAAAGATCAAGCAAAAATAAAAGAGCAACATTTATCTTTTAAAAAAAAAGTTGGTAACATTAATTAATTAAACACATTTAATTAATAAAATAAAGAATAAATCTTAGAGAGAGAAAGAGAGAGAGAGAGAGATAGAGAGAGAGAGAGAGAGAGAAAACACACAAGCCTTTGTAAACGATGGAGTAGGCTCCTTCTCCGATCATCTCTCCCTTCACGATGTCTTTTGGGTCGAGTAGCAATTCTCTTCTGATATTAAAATCGAAATGATTGTCAACAAATTCATCGCCGTCAAAGTGAGACGATGAGAAGGTAAAAGGGTAGTTTGCGTAAAGCGTCATCGACGAAGCAACTGCCATTGTTAGAGTTCGCTGGAACATTTGACCTCTCATTTCTGAAGACTGTAAGTGAGTGAGGAAGAAGAAGATGACATGAAGACTATTTATATTACTGCAAAGTTTGGGGGTATTTATGTAATTTCAAAACGTTTTGTTAGAGATGTGTATGTTTTAAGAAAATGGACGCTGCAGTCTAGCTGGATGAGAGGTAGAAAAGTGAAACTTTGTTTTATGTATTAACTCACAACTATAACTCATTAAGTGTTTATCAGTATGTATCTTATCTATTTAAGAAAGTTTTTTAATAGATATATATATATATGTGTACAAATGTATGTGGCCTATAATATATACAACTGTGCCTATTTTGGAAAAAAATTATATTCATGGTGTACAAATAGTATAGGGCAAAAAAAAAGCAAAGAAAAATCATTTAAAGTAACAATAAATAAATAAAAACATGTATTCCGTTTTTGGTTTCATGATAATATTTAAGTGTTCAGTTTTTGACCAATTTTATTACATGAAAATATTTTTTAAGAATAAAATAAATTACTATATATTGTTTTTTCTAATTTTACAAATGGTATGACAGGAAAACAAAATCAATTAAAGGAAAAAAAAAATGTATTCCGTTTCAGTTTATGGGTAATGTTTAGGTGTTCAGTTTCGAACCAATTTATTTTAATCTTCATTTATTTATATAATGAAAAAAAAACCTAACTTATTTTGAGTTTTTTTTTATTCACCGATATACAAATCAAATCCGACTAAGCTAAAGATCGATTCTATTCAAACGTGAAATTATCTAACCATTTTTATTTGATCAGTCGAAATAGTATCATGTTTTAGACCCATTACAAACCTGGTGAGTGAGCTACTCGAGGATTATACTTAGCATGAGGGGATTAGTCAGGTAGTAACAAACTGGATCACCCCTGTTTATAAAAAAATATCCAACTAAGCCAACAAAAAAGAATAAATAAGGGCTAATCTGGATTTTTTCTCGTCTGATGGAAGGATACTTGTGGTAACAATGATGCGAACTCTAGTTCTTCAGAGCTACGGACAATTCGGGATGGTCCGCGTTTTTTTGGCGTGTGACTACTATTTTCTCGTCTGGTGTCGCTCCGGTTTTTATTTTTCAATTCTCGCTTTCCGCTTTTTTTAACCTTTCGGTGTAGTATGCGGTGTCTTTGTTGATGTTTCTTTTTCTGTTTTTCCCGTGAGTCTTCTTAGTCCATATCGCTATTGGTCTGACACTTATTGCTTTTTGCTACGGTGTCGACAGAAGTACCCATTGAATATAGTCTGTATCTTATCTCTTTAAGCAATTTTTTTTAAATAGATATATATATACAAATATATGTGGCCTATAATATATACAATTGTGCCTCTTTTGGAAAAAAAAAATATTCATCAAGTGTACAAATGGTATAGGGCAAAACAAAAGCAAAGAAAAATAATTTAAAGTAACAAAAAATAAAATAAAAAACATGTATTCCGTTTCAGTTTCTCACCAATTTTATCACATGAATTTTTTTTTTAAGAATAAAATAAATTACTATATATATTTTTATAATTTTACAAATGGTATGACACAAAAACAAAATCAATTAAAAGAAAAAAAAATGTATTCCGTTTCAGTTTCTGGGTAATGTTTAGGTGTTCAGTTTCTAACCAATTTGTTAGATGAAAAATTGTTTAAAAAAAACTATAGTATATATTTTTCTAACTTTTTTTATCATCTGAATTTTTTTATTATTATATATTAGGAAAACAATAACAAAGACAATCTTCCAACTGACAATTTATTTGTTTCACAGAAATCCACGAAACATAGCAAACGACGAACGAACACAATCCCCTTTTACACAAAGGTAAAGGGTCGTTCGTGATTAAAAAAAAAGATCGTGCAAAACAATTTATGTGGTCAAGTGGTAGGTAAGACCTGGGAATGCGTTACAACGCTCTCCCACACGGGTTCAAACCTTTCTGGAAACAAAAATCATATTTGTGTGAGAAGTCTGGGTCTAGGCCAAATGCCCATGTGATATGCTCAAATTAATACCCTAAAAGTACTAAAGCAGTAGTTATAGTAAAGTAGGGGTCGAACACAAAGACTCACGGAAATCACACAAAAGATTAAATAGATTCGAATTAAGCTAAACCAAAAGATGTAATTGAAAGCAATGTGTAAATTAAACAAGTTGTAATGTAATTCGATTGGGAGAAAGATAGGTTCAGAATATTTCTCAGAAAATCAATGAATGCAGATAAACTAACTAACATGATTCAGATTTAGCGCGGTTCTTGAACTCAAATCACTAAGGTATAATTAACCAACTCTCGTTGCGAAAACTATCTAAATCTAGATCTTAGGAATTCCAAATCTCTTTGCGAATCCTAAAGTCTAAATCAGCTTTTAGATCAAGTTTGATTTGTTCACAAAATAACTAAACCAAATCTCTTTGTGAATAGTTATTTTGCTCATCCTAAGTTCTATCAGGTAATTAATCGCACTCTCGTGCCTAATCAATTATCCTAAGATCTAAGTTCCAGATTCGTCAACCTAGAATTAGCTTTGAACACAACCAAAGGCGAAGAACTAATTCAGATGGTGAATCCTATTCAACTAATCAATCTAGCATTCAGAGAAAACCCTTATGAGAACCCTGAACCTAAAGTGGATCTACTCAGACATGGAGAATGAAAACAACATGATTGAATAGATCATCAAAAAAAGCAATAAGAAACAGGAGTTCAGAGTTGTCTCTCCAAAAACCAAAGTAGAATAATTTATGTCTCAAGTTCTGAAAGCGTCGCCACCAAAGTGGCTGAAAAACCTAATTATAAAGCTAAAACACGTTTTGGGGCTTCTGGTAATTATTAAAGTCTTCTGGACCAAGTTGCAAACTTCAAACTTGTAAAAAATCACGTTTCCTTTTTCCTGAAGTCGGTATCGGTCGATACTAATCCTCTGTGCCGACTCTTCTGCTCGCCAGACTGGACTGTCTTCACGAAAACTGGTATAACTTTCGATCGCACCGTTGGAATGGCCTCAAATAACTTCCAAATGAAAGCTAATCCATTAATCTGTCTTATGTCCAAATTTGAGCTCAATCCATTGGTTGGAAATTCTTCAACGAATGCCAAACTTCTGACGTCTCTGCATGACTCTGCATTCCGTATGCTCCAAAATGCTCCAGAATGCTTCAATATCTCCAATTAAGCTCCAAACGTACCTAAACCTGTAAAAGACTCTAAAATACTACAAAAACGCTAGAAATACTATATTAAAATGACTTATATTATGGCTTAAACGGGGTAAAAACTATGATATATCAACTCCCCCAGACTTAGCCTTTGCTTGCCCTCAAGCAAATAGAAGACTAAACCAGAGAAAGAGGTTTGAAAACATAGAGACTCACATGTTCATGAAACGGTGCAATGACCCTTTTCCCAAGCACCCAAATGTCACCTAACCAGCTTTTGATCTAACCACCATGTACTTCTCTGTTGAAATTCTCAGCTTCCCAGACTACATGCATTATTTCACAGCATCGTTCAATCAAGCCATGCTCGCCAGTTTCATCGTTGTGATTAATACCAAGAACCTTCTAGATTATTTCCCATACAATATCATGACAAGGAGCCACCCTTTTTCACACTTTCTGGTATTATTTTCTCTCCCCCATACTTATTTCTTATTATGTTCTCTTCTCTTTTTTAGATATGCATATACACATCATGGTATGAGACGCGAGTATTGATGGTGTTTGCCACCTAATCTCCGGTTCTTCCTTCTCAATGTATCAAAGGGTGTAGGCGAATAATGACATCATAGGAAAATCCTAGCATCGCTTCTAATCCTTTGTGTGATCATCTCCTCTGCAGTAGAATAATGGGATCGTTGGAAATTTTCATAACCCTCTACTCAGAAGAAAATCATCTCATCTTTTAATGCATTTTATTAATTAACTTTTAACAGGGAGAGAAATACCATTCATTCAAACACATGGGTTCCATTGTCAGATACGAATGATGAATCAAGCTCTATGGATACTAACCACGTTGATGAAGTGCAAAAATTTGGCTCAGGCTTTAAAGAACTTTGCTGGAAACATGAGTGTCTTCTAGTTAACTGGTCAGCCTTTGGATTTTTCATTAGTCGATCTAGAACTGATTCTGTAACAATGGTCACTTAGAAGCAAAGTCAGATCAATAGATTCAAGAAAAAGATCACAGTATCCAACAAAGTTTTAACTCAATAAAACAACGAATGACTCAAAAACGACTGACTCTAAGAAAAACAAAAACAAAGTCAGCGACTACCTCCCCCAGACTTGAACAACACTGTCCCCAGTGTTATCTAGCCTAGAGTTGGTGA
>PKML01063854.1:2525-44623 GCA_002933935.1 Eutrema yunnanense | reverse complement strand
TTAGGTTTAGGGTTTTCTCATAAAGGATTTCTTTGAATGCTAGGTTAATTATCTGTTTAGGATTCACCATCTGAATTAGTTCTTAACCATAGGTTGTTTTCAAAGCTAATTCTAGGTTGACGAATCTGGAACTTAGATCTTAGGATAATTGATTAGGCACGACAGTGCGATTAATTACCTGATAGAACCTTGGTGATCAAATTGATTATTCGCAAAAAGATTTTGTTTAATTAATTTGTGAACATATCAAACCTGTTATTAAAGCTGATTTAGACTTTAGGATTCGCAAAGAGATTTGGAATTCCTAGGATTTAGATTTAGATAATTATCGCAACGACAGTTGGTTAATTATAGCTTAGTGATTTGAGTTCAAGAACTGCGCTAAATCTGATCCTGCTAGTTAGTTAGTCTGCATGCATTGATTTCCTGAGAAAAACCCTGAACCTATATTTCTCAATTGAATTACATCTCGTTTAATATATGAACTGCTTTTAATTACACATGTTTGCTTAGCTTGATTTGACGCTATACAATCTATTGAGTGATCTCCGTGAGTCTTTGTGGTTCGACCCCTAGCTATATTACAACTACTGTTTTAGTACTGTTAGGGTATTAATTTGAGCATATCAAATAATGGGATCGTTGGAAATTTTCCTAACCCTCTACTCAGAAGAAAATCATCTCATCTTTTAATGCATTTTATTAATTAACTTTTAACAGGGAGAGAAATACCATTCATTCAAACACATGGGTTCCATTGTCAGATACGAATGATGAATCAAGCTCTATGGATACTAACCACGTTGATGAAGTGCAAAAATTTGGCTCAGGCTTTAAAGAACTTTGCTGGAAACATGAGTGTCTTCTAGTTAACTGGTCAGCCTTTGGATTTTTCATTAGTCGATCTAGAACTGATTCTGTAACAATGGTCACTTAGAAGCAAGGTCAGATCAATAGATTCAAGAAAAAGATCACAGTATCCAACAATGTTTTAACTCAATAAAACAACGAATGACTCAAAAACGACTGACTCTAAGAAAAACAAAAACAAAGTCAGCGACTACCTCCCCCAGACTTGAACAACACTGTCCCCAATGTTATCTAGCCTAGAGTTGGTGAGAGAAAGCAAAAGAACGAAGTGGAAGTAAGAAGTTACCGTGCTGGAACATCGAGTATCGACCGACACACGGCCTGGTATCGAGCGATACCAGGCCTAAGTCGATATGATGAACTGTTCTAATTAGCGTAGGGTATCGACCGATACTAACAGGGTATCGATTGATGCTCAGGCGATTTTGTGTTTGCTCCTTGTTTTTCCTGACAAAGACACAAAAACGAAAAATAATAAGAAAAAGACTCAAAAACAAACTCACCAGTGGGTTGCCTCCCACCAAGCGCTCGTTTTAAGTCAGTAGCTTGACTTTGGCTCAGGTGATCAGTCAAGAGAAAATTGAGAGCTTACTCCCATGCAAGTTCCATAGCTAGATACTTGCAAACTCAGAGTTCTGCTCAACATGCTCTCCACAACCTCCTTTCCTTTCTCTTTCACTCCGAAGTAAGAATGACTCTAGCTTTAGAGAATGGTTTCGAAGTTCCTTGGCACTTCACCTTGTATTCAATCGAATCCCCATCACACTTCTGAGGGATTAAAGTCATAGAGGGAGCACATTTTACTTCCTTGCTCTGCACCTTCTCCTTTGTCTTAGATGTTTTGACGTCTTTCTTAGTGATGACAAAAGGACTATCTAGAACGTCGATGGTATTAAGCCCGTCAGGAGGCTCTTCCAAAAGATCAACTACCAGTAGCTCTCCTGTAACAATGGTGATGCAAGAGATATGTGTGGGAGTTCCTCTAGTAAGGATGGCTTTGTAGTACACCTCCTTGTCAATGTATGAGAACGAGATTTGCTTGTTGGGTGTGTCCATGTTGGCACCAACCGTAGCCATGAACGGTCTTCCAAGAATCAACTGCGTATGAGATTGTGCACTCATCTCCACAACTTGAAAATCAGTAAGAACCAGGCAATCTCCTATGTTAACCAGCAAATCAGGGATTGTTCCATATGGAAGTGAGGTGGAATTGTTCGCGAATGTGATAGATGACTTGGGAGATTGAATATCAGCTCCCAATCTCTCTGCAATTGCCCTTGACATGACATTGACGCTAACCCCCGAGTCAACGAGAGACTCTTTGAAATTAACCCCAGAGATAGAGCATGGAACGGAGAATATTCATGGGTCTTCCCTCTTGGTCAACTGCCTCAGCGGTAGTGACTTGATTCTTGCCTTGATAAAGAGTACCTCGATCTCTTCCAGAGTTTCTCTGCAATCTCGGAAGTGACTCAGCAGAGGGCGGCACTCTAGAGTTTCTTCAAAAGTCAGTGTGTGGGGAATCCGTCGTACCATCTTCTCGAAGCCAAGCAGCTGCTTTGGAGAAATGAGGTCTTTGAGGTGTCTGGGTGGTATGGGGTATGGCGCCTTGGGTTTGTAAACCCTTTCTGCACTCAACTCGAGTTTCGTTTCGGCAGCGGAACTGGTATCGACCCACAAAGGTGTGGTGTCGATCGATGCTTTCACTCTGGAATCGTCCATGGCAGAACTTTGGACGGGTGTCGAGCGATGCTCATCGTCAGATATATCAACAACCAAATGAAGCTCCACAACCAACTTATCCAACATAGTTTTGCATATGGCGTCCTACCATTCCTTCTTTGTCATCTTAGGAGGCATAGGATAAGGTATTTTGGGTTTGTACACCTTCTCCTGGACAATCTCTGGTTCCTTCTCGACATGCGCCTCAGTATCGATCGATACACGGGATTTTGGATCCCCTCGTGCAGGTGTCTGGGTTGGTATCGATCGACACTGGGTGGTATCGATCAATACACGGGGATTTTCAGAATCCCAGTCATCATCTTCAGCAGGATCGACGAAATTCTCTGAAATTGGGCTGTTCTGCACTCCTGGGTATACCATCAGTCCCTTGACAGTTGCTGCATTATGGGCTACCTTAGTATCCAGAATCTTTTGATGAATAATGAGAGTCTCGATTTTTCCATTGAGATCAGTGTACATGGCATCCAACCTCTCGTTGAAATTCACTGTCATCTTCTGCTGTCCCTGAAGGATTTGTTCAAGCATGCATTCCATCTTACTCTTAGAAGTTCTAGGTGGTGTGGGTGGGCATTGATACCTTTGATCTTGAAATCCAACACCATCAATGTGGTTAACAATTTCCACTCCATCTTTTTCAGCAAAACGAACAGCCTTATGCTGCTTGCCCATCAACAAATTGTGCATTGAATCTAACTTAGCATTCACCTCAGCAATCCGACTGCAGTCCAAGTTACCAGCTTGCTTCTTGCGCTCCATGTCTGCATTCTTGGTACTATTGCTAGAAACCAAGTTCTCAATAAGCACATAGGCATCTTCAAGATACCTCGTGTAGAAATTTACATTGCTCGCAGCATCTAGAGCTATATGATACCTCCAATCAATCCCTCCGAAGAAAGTACCCAGCAATTGAACCCGAGTGAACCCATGGTGCGGACAATCTCTTTGATATGACTTGAAACGAATCCAAGCAGCCTTGAGTGCTTCTGTTGGTTTTTGAGAAAACTGAGAGATCTTGTTCCTGAGCTCCTCGGATCTCGCATCATCGAAAAAGTTGTTCAGGAAGGCTTTCTTCGTCTCTTCCCAGGTATCCAGCGACCCAGTATGTAACTGCTTCAGCAAGTAAGTTGCATCTCCACCAAGAGAGTATGGGAAGAGCTTGCAGAAGAGGTAATCATATGACACTCCATTGCACTTGATGCTTGTAAACAAATCCTCAAACCTCTCAATGTGATCCATAGGGTGTTCATGAGAAAGAGCATGAAAAAGATGCTAACCCACAAGAGTGAAGGATGCAGGTTTCAGCTCAAAGTCATTCCTCTGAAAAGCAAGAGGGCGAATCACTGAACGATTGGCATAGAACTGATCAGGCATGTTGTACTCACCAATCGTCCTACCGCGATTAATTACAGCGTTCCCTGCATTCACAGCAATTGCAGGGACAATGATATTTCCATCTTCATCAAGTTGCTGCCCTCTCTCATTGCACAATTGACCATCTTGGTCTCTCAAAGCTCCTATAGCATCCTGAATCAGAATCATTGTATTGTTCATCTCTGTTGGCTTCTTTGTTTTCTTGTTTGCACGTTCCAAATTCACACCTGAAACACAATAGGCAAGGCACGTAAGTAACAAAAAGCACGTTGAGTATCGACCGACACTGGGTGGTGTCGATCGATATCAACAAAAAGAGAACGACGAGTATCGACCGACACTAGATAGTATCGACCGATACCAACGAGCTTAGTCGAAATTCTCAGACTAAAATCTAATGGCTAATTGAGTCCCCGGCAACGGAGCCAAATTTGATATGCTCAAATTAATACCCTAAAAGTACTAAAGCAGTAGTTATAGTAAAGTAGGGGTCGAACACAAGGACTCACGGAAATCACACAATAGATTAAATAGATTCGAATTAGGCTAGACCAAAAGATGTAATTGAAAGCAATGCGTAAATTAAACAAGTTGTAATTCGATTGGGAGAAACATAGGTTCAGGGTATTTCTCAGGAAATCAATGAATGCAGATAAACTAACTAACAGGATTCAGATTTAGCGCGGTTCTTAAACTCAAATCACTAAAGTATAGCTAACCAACTCTCGTTGCGAAAATTATCTAAGTCTAAATCCTAGAATTCCAAATCTCTTTTCGAATCCTAAAGTCTAAACCAGCTTTTAGATCAGGTTTGATTTGTTCACAAAACAACTAAACCAAATCTCTTTGTGAATAGTTATTTTGCTCATCCTAAGTTCTATCAGGTAATTAATCACACTCTCATGCCTAATCAATTATCCTAAGATCTAAGTTCCAGATTCGTCAGCCTAGAATTAACTTTGAACACAACATAAGGCGAAGAACTAATTCAGATGGTGAATCCTAATCAACTAATCAACTTAGCATTCAGAGAAAACCCTTATGAGAACCCTGAACCTAAAGTGGATCTACTCAGACATGGAGAATGAAAACAACATGATTGAATAGATCATCAAAGAAGCAATAAAAAACAGGAGTTCAGAGTTGTCTTTCTAAAAACCAAAGTAGAATAATCTCTGTCTCAAGTTCTGAAAGCGTCGCCACAAAAGTGGTTGAAAAACCTAATTATAAAGCTAAAACACGTTTTGGGGCTTCTGGTAATTATTAAAATCTTCTGGACCAAGTTGCAAACTTCAAACTTGTAAAAAGTCACGTTTCCTTATTCCTGAAGTCGGTATCGGTCGATACTCATCCTCTGTGCCAACTCTTCTGCTCGCCAGACTGGACTGTCGTCACGAAAACTGGCATAACTTTCGATCGCACCGTTGTAATGGCCTCAAATCACTTCCAAATGAAAGCTAATCTATTGATCTGTCTTGTGTCCAAATTTGAGCTCAATCTATCTGTGAAAAGTTCTTCAACGAATGCCAAACTTCTGACGTCTCTGCATGACTCTGCATTCCATATGCCCCAAAATGCTCCATAATGCTTCAATTTCGCCAATTAAGCTCCAAACGTACCTAAACCTGTAAAAGACTCTAAAAGACTACGAAACACTAGAAATACTCTATTAAAAAGACTTATATCATGGCTTAAACGGGGTAAAAACCATGATATATCACCATACAGTTTACATGGTAGTCCAGTAACATGCGATCTAGCTACCCCTAACATTAAACGGAAGGCATTCCAAACTCGGGACATACATGGTGGTAGCCAATTTGGATCTCATGGCCCATTGACCCGAGCCCAGTTCGGAGCTCATGGTGTCTGTTTAACCGTTGAACCTTGGAGTAGTGCACTTTGTAGCACGTCGGTGTGTCCCTACCGGGGCTGACCGGATCAACCGATAGAGCATATAAATAAAAAAATAAAATAAAAAAACCTAATATATACGACATAAGATTGTCTTCAATCTTCCACTTTAACACTTCGGGCTGTGAGATAACGGACTTCAGTTAACTCACAATTTGGGCTAGTTATTAGGTCTTATAAAGTTTCTATAGTTTTTTTATTATTATAAATACATGTGTACAACTCAAGGAATACGTAATCCCGAGTTTCGAAGATTCGGATCGTCTCGGAGGCAGCTCGTAAAGCGTGAGTGATCTTCATATTGTAAACCACCTCAGAAATGTTTTTCGTTTCTTCATAGTGGATGTTGTGGATCCTGGATCCACCTCACACGTAGCGATTAGAGACCGTGAATTGGGTGAACAAATTCTTGTATTTTTAAATTAATAAATCAAAGATAAATTTGGGATATGATTAAAGTTTAAATCCTAACACGGAAAATTGAAGAAAATTATTTATTACAATGAAACTGATATATACCTATTGGTATCTTTTGCCATTCTTTGATGCATCGTGATACATTAACTAAATCACTGCCTATATATATGATGTATTTGTATACATGGATCATATGGTAATCAAATATATATGTTTCATGATACAACTAAAAANACCGTCGGAAATAGTTACCGTCGGAACTCCGTCGGAAAAATTTCCGACGGTTTCCCGACGGACTTCCGACAAATTCATCCGATCGCCATCCGTCGGAAATGCTGTCGGTAATATATCCGTCGGAAATCCGTCGGATTATTCCGACGAAAATCCGACGGATTTCCGACGGCTTTCCCCGACCGAATATCCGTCGGAAAATCCGTCGGAAATAAAGCGGTCGGAAATCCGTCGGAAATTTCCGACGGATTTCCGACGACCCAAATCCGTCGGACAATTCCGACGGATTTCCGACGGAAGCCATTTTTCCGACGAAAAATACCCCTGTTTTCTTGTAGTGAAACTTCATGCCATTTTAAATATTTTAATAGTTTTATTATAATTATAAAATTAATAACAATTAAAAAGAACAAAAACGCCATAACTTCTCATCTTCCTTTCCTATCTCGCTCGCTTCTTCCTCTCTCCTATCTCCTTCTCTTCTTCTATTTCATCAACTAATTAATCTGAATCAACAAAAATCAGATGAAACCAGTCTCTATCTCTCTCACAGGTGTGAAAGTTCATGTAAGCTGTAGATTCAAAGCGAGTTCACCAAAAACAGCAGAGGAAGTGAACATATCGGTGAATAAGAAGAATCTGTTCGTTCGGAAGAATAAGAAGAATCATTGGATTTGGTCTCTTGGTTTAGGTTCTGGAAATTGAAATTGAGTAAGAGATGTCGTCTCTCACTGCACAGTGAGAACAGCGTCCGCATTTCGAAGCAACCCGGTCCAGCGAGTCCACCTCCACCACCTCCTCCTCCGCCTCAGCCGCAATTAGGGGAGATTTCGGCTACCACGTCGCTCTCCCTCATCGTGGGGATTCCGGTCCAGAGAAGAAAGAGGAGACCTTGAAACCAAAGTTGAAGCCTTTACATTGGGACAAAGTTAGAGCAAGCTCGAGTCGTGTTATGGTGTCTTACGTACGCGTATGTAGATGCTTGTGTTTCTCTTCTTCGTCTTCTTCTTCTTCGTAGTTTACCATTCTTCTTCTCAATCATTTATCATCTAACAACAGGATAATATTGTCATCGATTCAGAACATCGAAGATAATCAATGTGCCTCAATTCCATTGAACCCAATTTTAATATAATCAAATTGATTCAATTCGATTTAACCCAGCTTCCATATAATCAAATTGATTCAGTTCGATTTAACATACCTTCGAATAAGATCTTGAAGATGTGTGTTTTAGAAGTGTTGTTATACCAGTCACGAAGTAGTACATGAAATAGTACGGGAAGTGATACAAGACATGAAGATGTGCTATTGCAGAGATATGAACGCATCTGGGTGATAAGATTCGAACCAAGAGTTGGTTGGTGAGCTGTATGAAGATATTGAAGAGGATATTGCAGCTTTGGGGTGTTTCCATATTTTTAGGAGAAGATATAGGAAAAGAAAATATTTCCAAATAGATTTGGAAATATCTTACAAAAAAGGAAATATGCTATATAGATATTTGGAAAATTTGAAGTGCAAGTTCAGTCTAATATATATAGAGGGGTGTGGCATTTATGAGACATACAATAGAGAGAGCTTGAAAGCACAAAAAGATGAAGAAAAGAAAGAAAAAGGGTTTTTGTTGTGTGATTGTATATTGATCTATGAATTCTGCAGACGTCAAAGATGACGTTGTTGCACCGGTGCTGCCGGGTGGTATTTAAGCATGCGTGCTTGATGCTGTTTTCATAAAGAGATCGTGTATGAATTGAAGTCTAGGCTTGGGGGAATTTAGCTCATGGTTAGGTTATCCTGAAGAGTTCATGTTATTGAATAGAGCGGTATTTCAAGAGTGTTGTGCTTGATCTACGCGTTTGCGATTCAGTTGTAATTGCTTTCTAATTCTAGTGAATTCGAATACTGGACGTGGTCCCGGGGATGTAAAAAACGAACCTCGTTAACAAACTTTGTGTGTCTTTACTTTTTGTACTTTTTAATTGGTCTCACTTGCACTTACAGATCTATCTCGGTGTCAATTTCCCCAAATCCAATTTCGAATCATGGAAACTTCAATCGATACACCAGAATTTCGAATTTGAGTAAGGGACCAAATAAAATCAAACTCTTTTCAGTAACATATAATGAATTTGATATCATAGTATTAAACAATTCGTTCCCTTCTTTGCATACGGGACTAACATATGATTCTCTTGTCTTTTGCAGAGTGAATAAAGAAATGATAGAGACGCAGGGGAATGATCCAAATTCAAAAACAAGAGATTTGAAACCTATTTTTTTATATTTGTTCCCCCAAAATTGATTTTAAAATGTTTTTTGTTTTACTTACATTATTGTAAAAATCGTGTTGTTTTTATATTGGTGAAAACCATCGTTTTGAATTCTGTCTAAATTGTAAACAACGTTTAATATTGTCACATCATCAATACACGTGTGGGCTGTTTTGCGGATGACTTTGAAGGTGAGGGGATTGACTTACATTTTCCAAATGTGAGTGGTATTCTTGCAAAAACAATAAAGGTCATGGTTTTTTTTTACAAAAAAACCCTTTATTTAAGTACGTTTCATGATATTATCAAGATAACTCAGATTTGATTATGAATTTTCTATTACATTATTAAGATAACTCATATTATCAGAGTTGTGTAACACGAATCTGAGACGTTTCCGTTGTTCGACGGACCTCCATAGATTTCGATGATGACATGTATAATATCTCAACAGTTTATGGGGAATTAGCACCGTCACCACCACAACAATCAACTTCTTCACCGACGTCTTCTTCACCACCACCATCTTCTGGTTTTGTCGGCGAAAATTGGATCGAAACCTATGATCCTCGCCACATCTCCTCGCTCAACTTCTCTGGCTAATCTCCTCGCCACAAATTGAGGATTTACTCGGACTCCGTTGGGCTCTTCATCGGCGGCGAACAACCGATTAGGTAGTTCTAGATCTGTCATCTGAAGAAAAAATGAGACATCGGCGTTAGAGATCAGGGAAGGTTGAGTATCACGACGGGAAGAAGACGAAGAAAAAGAAGAGAAAAAAAATTTGACGGCAAATTGAAGAAAGACAGACTGTAACAGCGAAGAAGGAGGCACCAAGATTTTTTGTGATTTTTTAAAATTTTAATTTTCCGATTTGAAATTAAAACTAGAGTAATTGAACAAAGGATCTTCTGACATAAATCCAAAAATGAAACTCTCTCTCCTCATCAATATTAGCTATGCGATAGATAATGTTGGCATATTAAATATATATTTCATATGCCAATAGTTACAAGTATTTTATTTTTTTTGTAAAAAGGTAATTGTTAATTCAGATTTCACACCTGTGAGAGAGATAGAGACTGGTTTAAACGATCCAGTTTCATCTGATTTTTGTTGATTCAGATTAATTAGTTGATGAAATAGAAGAAGCGTTTGAACAAAAAAAGAAATAGAAGAAGAGAAGGAGATAGGAGAGAGGAAGAAGCGAGCGAGATAGGAGAGGAAGATGAGAAGTTATGGTGTTTTTGTTCTTTTTAATTGTCATTAATTTTATAATTATAATAAAATTATTAAAATATTTAAAATGGCATGAAGTTTGTAAAATTATGATAGTTAAAACGCTGTGTTTGAAAGATCTGTCACCGATATAACGTCTATTTGACGGATGGGTTGTTTTGCGGGTGACTTTGGGGTTAGAGAATTGACTTACATTTTTTAAATGTGAAGGGTATTCTTGCATTTTCTTAATGTGAAGGGTATTCTTGCAAAAACAATAAAGATCATGGGTTTTTTTGCAGAAAACCCTTAAATAAATATGAACAACATCATATATACTAAACCAATAAAAAAATATCATGTATGTTGTGATTTAAATAATGTATCTCGAAACATCAAAAAATGGGACAAGAGACCAATAGATATATATCCATTTCATGAACTTAAGGACCTTATTTAACTGTCTGAAGCGTTAAAATAGAAAATCGAAGACAATTTTATATCGTATTAGATTTTATTTCTTGATTGCATGATCTGTATAAAATAGGGTTCTGATTTTTCCTTATTAGCTCTATTTCGTGGTGTATGTTTTGGACTATGGTTCGTTTTATCATTGAATTGAATCAGAAGAAGAAAGAGAAGAATATAAATTAGCTCTCTTGTTTGACAGACATAGAGTGGTCTTTTGTACATCCGACTAATTAGATATACTTTTTTTTAAAACAAAAATATAATATATCACCATACAAAATAGCATGTCATTTGCATAACCATCACGAACGCTGGCTATATATTCTATTAAATTGTTATTATTATCGTTTTCCGTCAATCACGTTGTTTTTTTTTACAATAACATGCATTTCTATAAAATTTGAATTTCGATATAATAACATAGTAGTAACACTAGTACAAACTACTAAATTATATGGCATGGTCATTATTTTTTAGTTGTATCATGAAACATATATATTTGATTACCATATGATCCATGTATACAAATACATCATATATATAGGCAGTGATTTAGTTAATGTATCACGATGCATCAAAGAATGGCAAAAGATACCAATAGGTATATATCAGTTTCATTGTAATAAATAATTTTCTTCAATTTTCTGTGTTAGGATTTAAACTTTAATCATATCCCAAATTTATTTTTGATTTATTAATTTAAAAATACAAGAATTTGTTCACCTAGTTCACGGTCAATAATCGCTACATATGAGGTGGATCCAGGATACACACAATCGTTTATGAGAGATTTCAGAGGGACTAGAACTTCAAATCCCCATAACTCTCTCAATTCTCAACGGTTTTTGACGATTTTTGGGTCTATTCCACTCGGTTTTTTGCCCTCTATTTGTTTCTCATCTCGTCGACCTCGATCTGCAAAGGTATGGCACTCGAAATTCCCTTTTTCTGTCCGAAAATTCTAGGGTTCAATTTGTGAAAATTCAATTTAGTGATTATTGCTTGTTCTTGGTTCGCTTCCACACATGCTTTAGACCGATTTGAGTTGGATATAGTTTATACACCATTGAATTTGTGTGTTTGGATAGATTATAAAATTTGAGATTTTGAGAATTTTGAGAAGTTTGAGATTGACCTAGATTTTGGGATTTGTGATTATATACATGGATATGGCCGTGAGTTTGATGAATTTGATTTCGCGCTTGAATTGCCAAAATCATCACTTTGTCAAATTTTTGGTTTTGTTGGTTTGTCTTACTCGTCTTCTTGTTCATCATGCAGACAATGAGTGCCACATCCCGTTCCAAGATGAAGGCTGCGAAATCAACGAAACCTCCACCCCGATTTCGGACTGGTTCAGACGCTGGCACCTCCTCGGGAACAGCTCCAGCAATTGCTTCACCATGACCGTGTCCTGAAAAGACCAGATTTGAAGGCACTTACATCGATCGGATCGAGGGCAGTAAACCGGACGACCTCTCCAATAACACCCGGTACCAAAGCAGAAAGTTGGGCGAAGCCTAGGACCACTTTGACTCTCTCTTCTACAACAGGTTTCTCACCGTTAAGATGGTGCCTACGAGGGTCATTTGTCCCACTACTTTGGACAACATGGGCATACGCTAAGATGTAGACAACATTCTGAGCCAGATTGGGTTGGGCAACATTGCCACGCAGGCGTATCCAATCTATCCTGATTTGGTGCGCCAATTCCTCTCGACGGTCAGGCTTACTTTCACCAACCCGAAGTTCGGGCAGGTCTCATGAGCTTCATTATCGTTTTTCTCTAGCGGGATGCTCTATGAGATTGCGATCGAGGACCTCTGCAAGCTATACGGCTTCGACCATCGGAAGACTAGGGTCAAGTTTCCCTCTGAGTTCCCTCATCACGCTAGCCTTTGGGAAGTCATTGCTTTAGGACCTTGTCAGTCCAGGTATGCGAAGCAGACATCGATTCGGAACCCTGCCATCCGGGTTGTTACTAAGATCATCAGTGAGATTCTGTTTGCCAAGAATGAGGCAGGTGCGGTGCGCTCTGACGAGATGTTGTTACTTCACTATGGGTTGTGTGACAAGATGTTTTAGCTTATCGCAGTAAGTACGAGGGCACTAACAGTATGAACTTGGGGATATTATTTGCTCGTACCCTGGTAGCCAAGAAGATGTAGTTCTTATCGAACCAGTCACAGAAGGAGGCTATTGGGAGTGTGCTTACTCCTCTCTTCATGCATCTTGAGGTCCATTTTGATGGCTACGAGTGCTTGGATACGCCAGCATACTTGGACTTGAAGCGTCTGAAGTCATGTACCATTCTAAAGGCCAACTACATCTATGAGTTATGCGATCGTGAGGGCTGCCTCTTACACTGCCAGCTACCACAGCCAGACATTACCGCGGTGACTGGCCCATACAACATCGAGTTCCTTCCACCACATGAGCGTTTGTGCCCAGACCCAGCGCCTAAGTCTCGACGCAAAGGATCATCAGCTAGAGCCTCTGGCTCATCTCCTCTGGCTCATCTCCTCGCGCTTCTGCATCTCACCATCAGGAGGACATTTATGAGAGTGGTCCTGTCGACCCCACTGTTCTGACAGAGTTCCTACTTCCTCCAGATTGCAGTGAGTACTACCTCCCGCCTTGCCCGACCGAGAGAGATAATGAGATGAGGTGGGCCTATATTAGTAGCGGACTGCAGAAGAACAACACCATGCTGACAAAGATTTGGGGAGCACTTTCTTGGATACCGGTTCCGCGTAGGCCTTCTTGTTTCAAGCCACCTTCCACTGCTGATGAGCATGATGATGAGCCATCTGCTGGCATGCACGACTTTGATACCGAGCCTGACGTTGCTGGACGTAGGTATGATGACGATACGTTCGATGCGAGACTAGCCAGATGTAGACGTGGACCAGGGCAGGATGCGAGCGGTAGTTCAGAGGGCCACTGACTCCACAGTATCATTCCCTATCTCTATCTTTCATTTTCTTTTCTTTTTCTTTTATTGAGTTTGTTCCATCCTCTCCTTAACTCTATTTCCCACCGAGACAGTGTAAAGTAAGTTTGGGGGAGGGTGCTTATCGTTTACTGATGTGGTTTTCTTTCTTTTGTTTTTTCTTTAAGTCATTTTGATGTCTTTCTTGATTCAGTCTAATGTTTTATTGAGTCAAAATTTGTTGGAGATTATGATCATTTTCTTGGATTTGATGTTCTTATCTACATCTAAGTGAACATTGTTGCAGAATTAGCTTCAAATCAGAATAATGAAAAATCCAAGGGCTGGCTAGTTTACCAGAGGCATCCATATCTTCACAGAAATTCAATGGCCTGAGCTAGTTCTAAGCTCTTTCTTTTACCTCACCGTTTGTATTGGTGTCTTCAGGGCTTGACTCTTCTTTCGTATCTGACAAAGATAACATGTCGGAAAGTATGGTAATCCTCACCCTCGTTTAACGTAAATGCAAAAAATATGAAATGATTTTCTTTTGAGTAAAGGGTTAGGAAAATTTCCATTGATCCCAATATTTTACTTCAAAAGAGATGATCACACTAAGGTTGGAGGCGAGGTTGAGGAAAATTTTCAGTGATACCACTATTCGCCTACACTTTAGAATAAAAGGGTGGCATTAAAATGAACCGGGGATTCGGTGGCAAAAACCATCAATACTCGAGTTCCATCAGCCATTGGCCCTGCGAAAAAGAAAAAGAGAAAAATAATAAGTCTGGGGAGGGAAAGATTACCAAAAGATGTGTAGTTGTTTTTTCATGATATAGAAAGGGAAAGAGTCTAAAAGGTCCTTGGCACTATGAACTTTCGGCGATACCAAGCAATGATGGCTTTTGAATCATTCTGTGAGATAATGTGTTGAATCTGGAAAAGTTGCAATGTCCTCGGAGAAGTACATGGTGGTTCGATTTGACACTGATTTGGCAACACGTGGATTACTAAGTTAGATGGTGAAAACAGTGTTCTAAAGAAAAAGTGAATCTCCGCGTTTTCAAACTTCTTTCATATTCTTGGTTTTCGGTTTGCTTGAGGGCAAGCAAAATACTAAGTCTGGGGGAGTTGATGTGTTGCGTTTTTAACGCATTTTAACTCTTGTTTTGAATCGTTTTTGAGTCTTCATCGAGTCTTTTTAGTCCATTTCGAGTCATTTCAGGTCTAAAGGCATTTCAGGACGGAGTTTGGACCAAGAAGCAGAAAAGGCGAAGAGTCCAGAAAAAGAAGGTTGAATCTATCGATCACATCCCTTGAAACGCCCAGATTCCAGACCTATCAGAAGACCAGATCGACCGGTCACCGCCTTGGATCGATCGATCCCTTGAAATGCCCAGATTCCAGATCGATCAGAAGACCATATCGACCAGTCATCGCCTTGGATCGATCGATCCCATCACTGGATCGATCGATCCACCTCCGATTTTCAAAGAAGAATTCGGGCTTTTCCTGTTTTGGCCCAAATTTGCCTAAACTCGACCCTAGACGACTCCTGGCCTATTTAGATCTATTTTCCACCACTTTTAACAGGAAGCTTTTAATTTTATTCATCAGAGAACTTGAGCTTTGTTCTTGTAAGATTTGGGGAGACAAATCTCTACGTCATACCAGAGAAGATTTCTGAACCCTATTTTGATTTCTATTTTATTTGATTATGAATTTCTTCTTCTTTCTCTGTGTATTCTCTGCAATCATGTTTGAGTAATCCACTTGTTAGGTTTTCAGGGTTTCAAGGGATTTTCATGAATCACTGAAACGGATCTACTAGATTAGGGAATTACATAGAGTTCTTCATCTATTGTTGAGATTAAGGCTTAAACTAGATTGATCACCTAGTTTCTGATTTTAGGATCAATCTAAACATCAAAAGTGATTTAGGTTTCCTGAAAGAACATAGATGAGCAAATCGTCCTTAGCCAACGAAATCGTCCTTAGCCAACGAAAGCTGATGCTAAGGCGATTTATGAACTTATCAAACCTGAACTTTAATGCTTGCCTAGAGCTTTAAGATCAAACGACAGTTTATATTCTTAGGTTATTAGGCTTAATAGTTAGCACCACGACAGTGGGTTAGCTAGATATTCATGTCTGAGTTCGAGAACGGTACTTAATTCTCTCCCTAATCGATAGTCTGTTTAGTAAATCTGAATTTCATGCGAATTACCTAAGGACCTAGCGTTTTCTCTTATTGAATTTATGTCGTTTCATTCATCATTCTTAGTTTTAGAAGTTACAACCCACAAACAAACATCATTCGTCTTAGATTTAATTTTATCTTGCATTCTCGTAGTGTTGCATTTGGTCTCTGTGGATTCGATCCCTACATTACTTCTTCGTCAGTTGTGCTCTTGCAGTAGTTACTTTTAGGGTTAAACTCTGAGTGTATCAATAATGGCGACAATTTCATCAGGAATATCCCTAACGCTTGGCCTCTCATTCTTTAAGAAAAGAAGATACATCATTTTTAAAATCTCCTCCATTTTTAAGAGAGTTTCCAGGTAAAAAAATGTTGATTTTGTGAGTTTTTACCTGGCTGACAAAATAAGGCACACAAATTTGATACATTCCACTGAATGGTTGTTTGTTAGTAAGCAACTCCCAGAAAACTATGGTGAAGCTGTAAACATCAGCTTTGTGATCATAATGCTTTTTCTCCCCTCTTCTAAGCGGTTCACGGCTAAATACATGTGGATACAAAACATAAAAACATTCATTTATATATGTTTCTATGAGTCATAGTGTCGAAGATTGAGCTCAGAGATTCACCTCAGGAGCCATCCATCTGTAAGTGCCAGCCTCACTAGTCATACAACCCACAGTCTCCTCTCTTACAAGTCCAAAATCAGCTAACTTCACTTGTGTCAGATCACTTGTTACCAACACATTCCCTAGACATAGAGAGAAAAATCTCAATTTGTTTCTTTACAAAAGAGAAGTATGAAAATATTGGAGCATATTTTACTAGGCTTTAGATCTCGGTGAATGATGCCATTTGAGTGCAGATACTCCATGGCTCGAGAAATATCCAAAGCAAAGCTTAGTGACATATTCAGATCAAGAGGGGTTGGACGAGAGTCCCACAAGAACTTCTGAAGACTACCGCCTTCGAGGAGTTCGGTAACAATCATCAATTGTGGTTCTATGCAAGCTCCAAAGAACTGTCAATTCATCAAAACCCATGTTTACTCATTACTCATCATTTATAACATAATATTGAAAACACCAAAAGATCTTCTTCTTCTTTTTTCAATTTTTACCTTAACAATGTTATTATGATTAATGTTGGATAGGGACAACACTTTCTTTTGAAACTTTTCCTTGTGTTGTTTGCTTACAGCAGCTGTTCTACTTGGCTGCACTATCTTCACCGCCACATGAATTTGGTTTTTGAATCTATAAATCATTAGAGAGATCATATGAAAAACCCTCAGAATATCAGAATGTTTGAGGTAATTAGATGTTAATCCAAAACCAAAACAGTGATTAGCAAGAAACTTCATTCTTGTGCGACTGATTAAGATATTGTCATTAACGGTTTCTATGTAAAAAAAAAACATTAGATTCACGCAAACTTGTGGAGTAGATCTAATTGAATACATATTTGACAAAAAATATTATGATATATCTTTAGTTTGCCTCACAACATTAGCCAAAACTTCACTTACTGCTTCATTTTCAATCAACAAAGGAATACTAAAACTCATACGCTAAAAAGTTTAGCCCTATATTATTTAGCAACACTCTAAACTCAAAATTAAATCAAAATGGAAGGAAGAAAATAAAGATCAAGCAAAAATAAAAGAGCAACATTTATCCTTTAAAAAAAAAAAGTTGGTAACATTAATTAATTAAACACATTTAATTAATAAAATAAAGAAAAATAAATCTTAGAGAAAGATAGAGAGAGAGAGGAAACACACAAGCCTTTGTAGACCATGGAGTAGGCTCCTTCTCCGATCATCTCTCCCGTCACGATGTCTTTTGGGCCGAGTAGCAATTCTCTTCTGATATTAAAATCGAAATGATTGTCAACAAACTCATCGCCGTCAAAGTGAGACGATGAGAAGGTAAAACGGTAGTTTGCGTAAAGCGTCATCGANAATTAAAAAGAACAAAAACGCCATAACTTCTCATCTTCCTCTCCTATCTCGCTCGCTTCTTCCTCTCTCCTATCTCCTTCTCTTCTTCTATTTCATCAACTAATTAATCTGAATCAACAAAAATCAGATGAAACCAGTCTCTATCTCTCTCACAGGTGTGAAAGTTCATGTAAGCTGTAGATTCAAAGCGAGTTCACCAAAAACAGCAGAGGAAGTGAACATATCGGTGAATAAGAAGAATCTGTTCGTTCGGAAGAATAAGAAGAATCATTGGATTTGGTCTCTTGGTTTAGGTTCTGGAAATTGAAATTGAGTAAGAGATGTCGTCTCTCACTGCACAGTGAGAACAGCGTCCGCATTTCGAAGCAACCCGGTCCAGCGAGTCCACCTCCACCACCACCTCCTCCGCCTCAGCCGCAATTAGGGGAGATTTCGGATACCACGTCGCTCTCCCTCATCGTGGGGATTCCGGTCCAGAGAAGAAAGAGGAGACCTTGAAACCAAAGTTGAAGCCTTTACATTGGGACAAAGTTAGAGCAAGCTCGAGTCGTGTTATGGTGTCTTACGTACGCGTATGTAGATGCTTGTGTTTCTCTTCTTCGTCTTCTTCTTCTTC
Source organism: Eutrema yunnanense (assembly GCA_002933935.1). NCBI lineage: Eukaryota > Viridiplantae > Streptophyta > Magnoliopsida > Brassicales > Brassicaceae > Eutrema > Eutrema yunnanense. The sequence continues at coordinate 26,401 of PKML01063854.1, read as the reverse complement.
GTAGTTTACCATTCTTCTTCTCAATCATTTATCATCTAACAACAGGATAATATTGTCATCGATTCAGAACATCGAAGATAATCAATGTGCCTCAATTCCATTGAACCCAATTTTAATATAATCAAATTGATTCAATTCGATTTAACCCAGCTTCCATATAATCAAATTGATTCAGTTCGATTTAACATACCTTCGAATAAGATCTTGAAGATGTGTGTTTTAGAAGTGTTGTTATACCAGTCACGAAGTAGTACATGAAGTAGTACGGGAAGTGATACAAGACGTGAAGATGTGCTATTGCAGAGATATGAACGAATCTGGGTGATAAGATTCGAACCAAGAGTTGGTTGGTGAGCTGTATGAAGATATTGAAGAGGATAACTTTGGGGTGTTTCCATATTTTTAGGAGAAGATATAGGAAAAGAAAATATTTCCAAAAAGATTTGGAGATATCTTACAAAAAAAGGAAATATGCTATATAGATATTTGGAAAATTTGAAGTGCAAGTTTAGTCTAATATATATAGAGGGGTGTGGCATTTATGAGACATACAATAGAGAGAGCTTGAAAGCACAAAAAGATGAAGAAAAAACATAAAAAGAAAAAGGGTTTTTGTTGTGTGATTGTATATTGATCTATGAATTCTGCAGACGTCAAAGAGGACGTTGTTGCACCGGTGCTGCCGGGTGGTATTTAAGCATGTGTGCTTGATGCTGCTTTCATAAAGAGATCGTGTGTGAATTGAAGTCTAGGCTTGGGGGAATTTAGCTCATGGTTTGGTTATCCTGAAGAGTTCATGTTATTGAATAGAGCGGTATTTCAAGAGTGTTGTGCTTGATCTACGCGTTTGCGATTCAGTTGTAATTGCTTTCTAATTCTAGTGAATTCGAATACTGGACGTGGTCCCGGGGATGTAAGAAACGAACCTCGTTAACAAACTTTGTGTGTCTTTACTTTTTGTACTTTTTAATTGGTCTCACTTGCACTTACAGATCTATCTCGGTGTCAATTTCCCCAAATCCAATTTCGAATCATGGAAACTTCAATCGATACACCAGAATTTCGAATTTGAGTAAGGGACCAAATAAAATCAAACTCTTTTCAGTAACATATAATGAATTTGATATCATAGTATTAAACAATTCGTTCCCTTCTTTGCATACGGGACTAACATATGATTCTCTTGTCTTTTGCAGAGTGAATGAAGAAATGATAGAGACGCATGGGAATGATCCAAATTCAAAAACAAGAGATTTGAAACCTATTTTTTTTTATTTATTCCCCCAAAATTGATTTTAAAATGTTTTTTGTTTTACTTACATTTATATTGTAAAAATCGTGTTGTTTTTATATTGGTGAAAACCATCGTTTTGAATTATGTCTAAATTGTAAACAACGTTTAATATTGTCACATCATCAATACACGTGTGGGCTGTTTTGCGGATGACTTTGGAGGTGAAAGGATTGACTTACATTTTCCAAATGTGAGTGGTATTCTTGCAAAAACAATAAAGGTCATGGTTTTTTTTTATAAAAAACCCTTTATTTAAGTACGTTTCATGATATTATCAAGATAACTCAGATTTGATTATGAATTTTCTATTACATTATTAAGATAACTCATATTATCAGAGTTGTGTAACACGAGTCTGAGACGTTTCCGTTGTTCGACGGACCTCCATAGATTTCGATGATGACATGTATAATATCTCAACAGTTTATGGGGAATTAGCACCGTCACCACCACAACAATCAACTTCTTCACCGACGTCTTCTTCACCACCACCATCTTCTGGTTGTCGGCGAAAATTGGATCGAAACCTATGATCCTCGCCACATCTCCTCGCTCAACTCCTCTGGCTAATCTCCTCGCCACAAATTGAGGATGTACTCGGACTCCGTTGGGCTCTTCATCGGCGGCGAACAGCCGATTAGGTAGTTCTAGATCTGTCATCTGAAGAAAAAATGAGACATCGGCGTTAGAGATCAGGGGAGGTTGAGTATCACGACGGGAAGAAGACGAAGCAAAAGAAGAGAAATAAAATTTGACGGCAAATTGAAGAAAGACAGACTGTAACAGCGAAGAAGGAGGTACCAAGATTTTTTGTGATTTTTTTAAATTTTAATTTTCCGATTTGAAATTAAAACTAGAGTAATTGAACAAAGTGTCTTCTGACATAAATCCAAAAATGAAACTCTCTCTCCTCTTTAATATTAGCTATGCGATAGATAAGGTTGGCATATTAAATATATATTTCATATGCCAATAGTTACAAGTATTTTATTTTATTTGTAAAAAGGTAATTGTTAATTCAGATTTCACACCTGTGAGAGAGATAGAGACTGGTTTAAACGATCCAGTTTCATCTGATTTTTGTTGATTCAGATTAATTAGTTGATGAAATAGAAGAAGAGTTTGAACAAAAAAAGAAATAGAAGAAGAGAAGGAGATAGGAGAGAGGAAGAAGCGAGCGAGATAGGAGAGGAAGATGAGAAGTTATGGTGTTTTTGTTCTTTTTAATTGTCATTAATTTTATAATTATAATAAAATTATTAAAATATTTAAAATGGCATGAAGTTTGTAAAATTATGATAGTTAAAACGTTGTGTTTGAAAGATCTGTCACCGATATAACGTCTATTTGACGAAGGGGTTGTTTTGCGGGTGACTTTGGGGTTAGAGAATTAACTTACATTTTTTAAATGTGAAAGGTATTCTTGCATTTTCTTAATGTGAAGGGTATTCTTGCAAAAACAATAAAGATCATGGGTTTTTTTGCAGAAAACCCTTAAATAAATATGAACAACATCATATATACTAAACCAATAAAAAAATATCATGTATGTTGTGATTTAAATAATGTATCTCGAAACATCAAAAAATGGGACAAGAGACCAATAGATATATATCCATTTCATGAACTTAAGGACCTTATTTAACTGTCTGAAGCGTTAAAATAGAAAATCGAAGACAATTTTATATCGTATTAGATTTTATTTCTTGATTGCATGATCTGTATAAAATAGGGTTCTGATTTTTCCTTATTAGCTCTATTTCGTGGTGTATGTTTTGGACTATGGTTCGTTTTATCATTGAATTGAATCAGAAGAAGAAAGAGAAGAATATAAATTAGCTCTCTTGTTTGACAGACACAGAGTGGTCTTTTGTACATCCGACTAATTAGATATACTTTTTTTTTAAACAAAAATATAATATATCACCATACAAAATAGCATGTCATTTGCATAACCATCACGAACGCTGGCTATATATTCTATTAAATTGTTATTATTATCGTTTTCCGTCAATCAAGTTGTTTTTTTTTACAATAACATGCATTTCTATAAAATTTGAATTTCGATATAATAACATAGTAGTAACACTAGTACAAACTACTAAATTATATGGCATGGTCATTATTTTTTAGTTGTATCATGAAACATATATATTTGATTACCATATGATCCATGTATACAAATACATCATATATATAGGCAGTGATTTAGTTAATGTATCACGATGCATCAAAGAATGGCAAAAGATACCAATAGGTATATATCAGTTTCATTGTAATAAATAATTTTCTTCAATTTTCTGTGTTAGGATTTAAACTTTAATCATATCCCAAATTTATTTTTGATTTATTAATTTAAAAATACAAGAATTTGTTCACCTAGTTCACGGTCAATAATCGCTACATATGAGGTGGATCCAGGATACACACAATCGTTTATGAGAGATTTCAGAGGGACTAGAACTTCAAATCCCCATAACTCTCTCAATTCTCAACGGTTTTTGACGATTTTTGGGTCTATTCCACTCGGTTTTTTGCCCTCTATTTGTTTCTCATCTCGTCGACCTCGATCTGCAAAGGTATGGCACTCGAAATTCCCTTTTTCTGTCCGAAAATTCTAGGGTTCAATTTGTGAAAATTCAATTTAGTGATTATTGCTTGTTCTTGGTTCGCTTCCACACATGCTTTAGACCGATTTGAGTTGGATATAGTTTATACACCATTGAATTTGTGTGTTTGGATAGATTATAAAATTTGAGATTTTGAGAATTTTGAGAAGTTTGAGATTGACCTAGATTTTGGGATTTGTGATTATATACATGGATATGGCCGTGAGTTTGATGAATTTGATTTCGCGCTTGAATTGCCAAAATCATCACTTTGTCAAATTTTTGGTTTTGTTGGTTTGTCTTACTCGTCTTCTTGTTCATCATGCAGACAATGAGTGCCACATCCCGTTCCAAGATGAAGGCTGCGAAATCAACGAAACCTCCACCCCGATTTCGGACTGGTTCAGACGCTGGCACCTCCTCGGGAACAGCTCCAGCAATTGCTTCACCATGACCGTGTCCTGAAAAGACCAGATTTGAAGGCACTTACATCGATCGGATCGAGGGCAGTAAACCGGACGACCTCTCCAATAACACCCGGTACCAAAGCAGAAAGTTGGGCGAAGCCTAGGACCACTTTGACTCTCTCTTCTACAACAGGTTTCTCACCGTTAAGATGGTGCCTACGAGGGTCATTTGTCCCACTACTTTGGACAACATGGGCATACGCTAAGATGTAGACAACATTCTGAGCCAGATTGGGTTGGGCAACATTGCCACGCAGGCGTATCCAATCTATCCTGATTTGGTGCGCCAATTCCTCTCGACGGTCAGGCTTACTTTCACCAACCCGAAGTTCGAGCAGGTCTCATGAGCTTCATTATTGTTTTTCTCTAGCGGGATGCTCTATGAGATTGCGATCGAGGACCTCTGCAAGCTATACGGCTTCGACCATCGGAAGACTAGGGTCAAGTTTCCCTCTGAGTTCCCTCATCACGCTAGCATTTGGGAAGTCATAGCTTCAGGACCTTGTCAGTCCAGGTATGCGAAGCAGACATCGATTCGGAACCCTGCCATCCGGGTTGTTACTAAGATCATCAGTGAGATTATGTTTGCCAAGAATGAGGCAGGTGCGGTGCGCTCTGACGAGATGTTGTTACTTCACTATGGGTTGTGTGACAAGATGTTTGAGGCTTATCGCAGTAAGTACGTGGGCACTAACAGTATGAACTTGGGGATAGTATTTGCTCGTACCCTGGTAGCCAAGAAGATGCAGTTCTTATCGAACCAGTCACAGAAGGAGGCTATTGGGAGTGTGCTTACTCCTCTCTTCATGCATCTTGAGGTCCATTTTGATGGCTACGAGTGCTTGGATACGCTAGCATACTTGGACTTGAAGCGTCTGAAGTCATGTACCATGCTCAAGGCCAACTACATCTATGAGTTATGCGATCGTGAGGGCTGCCTCTTACACTGCCAGCTACCACAGCCAGACATTACCGCGGTGACTGGCCCATACAACATCGAGTTCCTTCCACCACATGAGCGTTTTTGCCCAGACCCAGCGCCTAAGTCTCAACGCAGAGGATCATCAGCTAGAGCCTCTGGCTCATCTCCTCGCGCTTCTGCATCTCACCATCAGGAGGACATTTATGAGAGTGGTCATGTCGACCCCACTGTTCTGACAGAGTTCCTACTTCCTCCAGATTGCAGTGAGTACTACCTCTCGCCTTGCCCGACCGAGAGAGATAATGAGATGAGGTGGGCCTATATCAGTAGCGGACTGCAGAAGAACAACACCATGCTGACGAAGATTTGGGGAGCACTTTCTTGGATACCGGTTCCGCGTAGGCCTTCTTGTTTCGGGCCACCTTCCACTGCTGATGAGCATAATGATGAGCCAGCTGCTGGCATGCACGACTTTGAGACCGAGCCTGACGTTGCTGGACGTAGGTCTGATGATGATACGTTCGATGCGAGACTAGCCAGACGTAGACGTGGACCAGGGCAAAATGCGAGCGGTAGTTCAGAGGGCCACTGACTCCACAGTATCATTCCCTATCTCTAACTTTCATTTTCTTTTCTTTTTCTTTTATTGAGTTTGTTCCATCCTCTCCTTAACTCTATTTCCCACCGAGACAGTGTAAAGTAAGTTTGGGGGAGGGTGCTTATCGTTTACTGATGTGGTTTTCTTTCTTTTGTTTTTTCTTTAAGTCATTTTGATGTCTTTCTTGATTCAGTCTAATGTTTTATTGAGTCAAAATTTGTTGGAGATTATGATCATTTTCTTGGATTTGATGTTCTTATCTACATCTAAGTGAACATTGTTGCAGAATTAGCTTCAAATCAGAATAATGAAAAATCCAAGGGCTGGCTAGTTTACCAGAGGCATCCATATCTTCACAGAAATTCAATGGCCTGAGCTAGTTCTAAGCTCTTTCTTTTACCTCACCGTTTGTATTGGTGTCTTCAGGGCTTGACTCTTCTTTCGTATCTGACAAAGATAACATGTCGGAAAGTATGGTAATCCTCACCCTCGTTTAACGTAAATGCAAAAAATATGAAATGATTTTCTTTTGAGTAAAGGGTTAGGAAAATTTCCATTGATCCCAATATTTTACTTCAAAAGAGATGATCACACTAAGGTTGGAGGCGAGGTTGAGGAAAATTTTCAGTGATACCACTATTCGCCTACACTTTAGAATAAAAGGGTGGCATTAAAATGAACCGGGGATTCGGTGGCAAAACCCATCAATACTCGAGTTCCATCAGCCATTGGCCCTGCGAAAAAGAAAAAGAGAAAAATAATAAGTCTGGGGGAGGGAAAGATTACCAAAAGATGTGTAGTTGTTTTGTCATGATATAGAAAGGGAAAGAGTCTAAAAGGTCCGTGGCACTATGAACTTTCGGTGATACCAAGCAATGATGGCTTTTGAATCATTATGTGAGATAATGTGTTGAATCTGGAAAAGCTGCAATGTCCTCGGAGAAGTACATGGTGGTTCGATTTGACACTGATTTGGCAACACGTGGATTACTAAGTTAGATGGTGAAAACAGTGTTCTAAAGAAAAAGTGAATCTCCGCGTTTTCAAACTTCTTTCTTATTCTTGGTTTTCTGTTTGCTTGAGGGCAAGCAAAATACTAAGTCTGGGGAGTTGATGTGTTGCGTTTTTAACGCATTTTAACTCTTGTTTTGAATCGTTTTTGAGTCTTCATCGAGTCTTTTTAGTCCATTTCGAGTCATTTCAGGTCTAAAGGCATTTCAGGACGGAGTTTGGACCAAGAAGCAGAAAAGGCGAAGAGTCCAGAAAAAGAAGGTTGAATCTATCGATCACATCCCTTGAAACGCCCAGATTCCAGACCTATCAGAAGACCAGATCGACCGGTCACCGCCTTGGATCGATCGATCCCTTGAAATGCCCAGATTCCAGATCGATCAGAAGACCATATCGACCAGTCATCGCCTTGGATCGATCGATCCCATCACTGGATCGATCGATCCACCTCCGATTTTCAAAGAAGAATTCGGGCTTTTCCTGTTTTGGCCCAAATTTGCCTAAACTCGACCCTAGACGACTCCTGGCCTATTTAGATCTATTTTCCACCACTTTTAACAGGAAGCTTTTAATTTTATTCATCAGAGAACTTGAGCTTTGTTCTTGTAAGATTTGGGGAGACAAATCTCTACGTCATACCAGAGAAGATTTCTGAACCCTATTTTGATTTCTATTTTATTTGATTATGAATTTCTTCTTCTTTCTCTGTGTATTCTCTGCAATCATGTTTGAGTAATCCACTTGTTAGGTTTTCAGGGTTTCAAGGGATTTTCATGAATCACTGAAACGGATCTACTAGATTAGGGAATTACATAGAGTTCTTCATCTATTGTTGAGATTAAGGCTTAAACTAGATTGATCACCTAGTTTCTGATTTTAGGATCAATCTAAACATCAAAAGTGATTTAGGTTTCCTGAAAGAACATAGATGAGCAAATCGTCCTTAGCCAACGAAATCGTCCTTAGCCAACGAAAGCTGATGCTAAGGCGATTTATGAACTTATCAAACCTGAACTTTAATGCTTGCCTAGAGCTTTAAGATCAAACGACAGTTTATATTCTTAGGTTATTAGGCTTAATAGTTAGCACCACGACAGTGGGTTAGCTAGATATTCATGTCTGAGTTCGAGAACGGTACTTAATTCTCTCCCTAATCGATAGTCTGTTTAGTAAATCTGAATTTCATGCGAATTACCTAAGGACCTAGCGTTTTCTCTTATTGAATTTATGTCGTTTCATTCATCATTCTTAGTTTTAGAAGTTACAACCCACAAACAAACATCATTCGTCTTAGATTTAATTTTATCTTGCATTCTCGTAGTGTTGCATTTGGTCTCTGTGGATTCGATCCCTACATTACTACTTCGTCAGTTGTGCTCTTGCAGTAGTTACTTTTAGGGTTAAACTCTGAGTGTATCAATAATGGCGACAATTTCATCCGGAATATCCCTAACGCTTGGCCTCTCATTCTTTAAGAAAAGAAGATACATCATTTTTAAAATCTCCTCCATTTTTAAGAGAGTTTCCAGGGAAAAAAATGTTGATTTTGTGAGTTTTTACCTGGCTGACAAAATAAGGCACACAGATTTGATACATTCCAATGAATGGTTGTTTGTTAGTAAGCAACTCCCAGAAAACTATGGCGAAGCTGTAAACATCAGCTTTGTGATCATAATTAATGCTTTTTCTCCCCTCTTCTAAGCGGTTCACGGCTAAATACATGTGGATACAAAACATAAAAACATTCATTTATATGTGTTTCTATGAGTCATAGTGTCGAAGATTGAGCTCAGAGATTCACCTCATGAGCCATCCATCTGTAAGTGCCAGCCTCACTAGTCATACAACCCACAGTCTCCTCTCTTACAAGTCCAAAATCAGCTAACTTCACTTGTGTCAAATCACTTGTTAACAACACATTCCTTAGACATAGAGAGAAAAATCTCAATTTGTTTCTTTACAAAAGAGATGTATGCAAATATTGGAGCATATTTTACTTGGCTTTAGATCTCGGTGAATGATGCCATTTGAGTACAGATACTCCATGGCTCAAGAAATATCCAAAGCAAAGCTTAGTGACATATTCAGATCAAGAGGGGTTGGACGAGAGTCCCACAAGAACTTCTGAAGACTACCGCCTTCGAGGAGTTCGGTAACAATCATCAATTGTGGTTCTATGCAAGCTCCAAAGAACTGTCAATTCATCAAAACCCATGTTTACTCATCATTTATAACATAATATTGAAAACACCAAAATATCTTCTTCTTCTTTTTTTCAATTTTTACCTTAACAATGTTATTATGATTAATGTTGGATAGGGACAGCACTTCCTTTTGAAACTTTTCCTTGTGTTGTTTGCTTACAGCAACTGTACTACTTGGCTGCACTATCTTCACCGCCACATGAATTTGGTTTTTGAATCTATAAATCATTAGAGAGATCATATGAAAAAACCTCAGAATATCAGAATGTTTGAGGTAATTAGATGTTTATCCAAAACCAAAACAGTGATTAGCAAGAAACTTCATTCTTGTGCGACTGATTAAGATATTGTCATTAACGGTTTCTATGTAAAAAAAAACATTAGATTCACGCAAACTTGTGGAGTAGATCTAATTGAATACATATTTGACGACAAATATTATGATATATCTTTAGTTTGCCTCACGACATTAGACAAAACTTCACTTACTGCTTCAATGAAAACTTCACAATTGTTTGTTCATTTTCAATCAGCAAAGGAATACTAAAACTCATACGCTAAAAAATTTAGCCCTAAATTATTTAGGAACACTCTAAACTCAAAATTAAATCAAAATGTAAGAAAGAAAATAAAGATCAAGCAAAAATAAAAGAGCAACATTTATCCTTTTAAAAAAAAAAGTTGGTAACATTAATTAATTAAACACATTTAATTAATAAAATAAAGAAAAATAAATCTTAGAAAAAGAGAGAGAGAGAGAGAGAGAGAGAGAGAGAGAGAGAGAGGAAACACACAAGCCTTTGTAGACCATGGAGTAGGCTCCTTCTCCGATCATCTCTCCCGTCACGATGTCTTTTGGGTCGTGTAGCAATTCTCTTCTGATATTAAAATCGAAATGATTGTCAACAAACTCATCGCCGTCAAAGTGAGACGATGAGAAGGTAAAACGGTAGTTTGCGTAAAGCGTCATCGACGAAGCAACTGCCATTGTTGGAGTTCGCTGGAACATTTGACCTCTCATTTCTGAAGACTGTAAGTGAGTGAGGAAGAAGAAGATGACATGAAGACTATTTATATTACTGCAAAGTTTGGGGGTATTTATGTAATTTCAAAATGTTTTTATCAGAGATGTGTATGTTTTAAGAAAATGGACGGTCCGGTCTAGCTAGATGAGAGGTAGAAAAGTGAAACTTTGTTTTATGTATTAACTCACAATTCTAACTCATTAATTTGAATTCAAGTGTTTATGAGTATGTATCTTATCTTTTTAAGAATTTTGTTTTAATAGATATATATGTGTACAAATGTATGTGGCCTATAATATATACAAATGTGCCTCTTTTGGAAAAAAATATATTCATGGTGTACAAATGGTATAGGGCAAAAAAAAAGCAAAGAAAAATCATTTAAAGTAACAATAAATAAATAAAAACATGTATTCCGTTTTTGGTTTCATGATAATATTTTAGTGTTCAGTTTTTGACCAATTTTATTACATGAAAATATTTTTTAAGAATAAAATAAATTACTATATATTGTTTTTTCTAATTTTACAAATGGTATGACAGGAAAACAAAATCAATTAAAGGAAAAAAAATGTATTCCGTTTCAGTTTCTGGGTAATGTTTAGGTGTTCAGTTTCTAACCAATTTATTTTAATCTTCATTTATTTATATAATGAAAAAAAAATATTTTCATTTGATCACCGATATACAAATCAAATCCGACTAAGCTAAAGATCGATTCCATTCAAACGTGAAATTATCTAACCATTTTCATTTGATCAGTCGAAATAGTGTCATGTTTTAGACCCATTACAAACCTGCTGAGTGAGCTACTCGACGATTATACTTAAAATTAGGGGATTAGTCAGGTAGTAACAAACTGGATCACCCCTGTTTATTAAAAAAACATCCTACTGAGCCAACAAAAAAGAATAAATAAGGGCTAATTTGGATTTTTTCTCGTCTGATGGAAGGATACTCGTGGTAACAATGATGAGAACTCTAGTTCTTCGGAGCTACAGAAAATTCGGGATGGTCCGCATTTTTTTTGGCGTGTGACTACTGTTTTCTCGTCTGGTTTCGTTCCCTTTTTCATTTTTCAATTCTCGCTTTCCGCTTTTTTTAACCTTTCGATGTAGTCTGCGGTGTCTTTGTTGATGTTTCTTTTTTTTGTCTGTTTTTCACCAGAGTCTTCTTAGTCCATATCGCTATTGGTCTGACACCTATTGTTTTTTTGCTACGGTGTCGACAGAAGTATCGATTGAATATAGTCCGTATCTTATCTCTTTAATCAATTTTTTTTAAATAGATATATATACAAATATATGTGGCCTATAATATATAAAAATGTGCCTCTTTTGGAAGAAAATTATATTCATGAAGTGTACAAATGGTATAGGGCAAAAAAAAAGCAAAAAAAAATCATTTAAAGTAACAAAAAAAAAACAAAAACATGTATTCCGTTTTAGTTTATGACCAATTTGATTACATGAAAATATTTTTTAAGAATAAAACAAATTACTATATATATTTTTTCTAATTTTACAAATGGTATGTCACGAAAACAAAATCAATTAAAGGAAAAAAAAAATGTATTCCGTTTCAGTTTATGGGTAATGTTTAGGTGTTCAGTTTGTAACATTTGTGTTACATGAAAAACTATTTTACAAAAATATTATATATTTTTCTAAATTTTTTTTTATCATCTGAATTTGTTTTTATTACAAATTAAGAAAACAATGACAAAAACAATTTTTCAACTGACAATCTATTTGTTTCACAAGAATCCACATAGGGACCATAACGATCGGTTTTACTTGCACCACGGTTAAGGGAAAAAAAAACTTCTCACTTTTCATGTTTTTTTTCTAGAGATTAGGGTTTCGTCCTATCGACCGACCATGCATTGTTTTTCTTGATATGTATGTTTTTATCAGAGACATGTATGTTTTAAGAAAATGGACGCTCCTGTCTAGCTGGATGAGAGGTAGAAAAGTGAAACTTTGTTTGATGTATTAGCTCACAATTATAACTCATTAATTTTAATTCAAGTGTTTATTAGTATGTATCTTATCTCTTTAAACAATTTTTTAAATAGATATATATACAAATATATGTGGCCTATAATATATACAACTGTGTCTCATTTGGAAAAAAAAAATTATAGTGATGAAGTGTACAAATGGTATAGGGCAACAAAAAGCAAAACAAAATCATTTAAAGTAACAAAAAAACACGTATTTCGTTTTAGTTTCTGACCAATTTGATTACATAAAAATATTTTTTAAGAATAAAACAAATTACTATATATATTTTCTAATTTTACAAATGGTATGTCACGAAAACAAAATCAATTAAAAGAAAATAAAATGTATTCCGCTTCAGTTTATGGGTAAACTTTAGGTGTTCAGTTTCTAACCAATTTGTTATATGAAAAAATGTTTTACAAAAATATTTTATATTTTTCTAATTTTTTTTTATCATCTGAAATTTTTTTTATTACAAATTAAGAAAACAATGACAAAAACAAGTTTTCAAGTGACAGTCTATTTGTTCCACAAGAATCCACATAGGGACCATAACAAACGGTTTTACTTGCACCACACTTAAGAAAAAAAAAAAATTCTCACTTTTCAGTTTTTTTTTCTAAAGATTAAAGTTTCGTCCTATCGACCAACAATGCATTGTTTTTCATGATATGTATGTTTTTATCAGAAACATGTATGTTTTAAGAAAATGGAAGCTCCTGTCTAGCTGGATGAGAGGTAGAAAAGTGAAACTTTGTTTTATGTATTAACTCACAATGGAAAAACGACGTATTTCCCCGTCAGAAGTATTATATAGGTGCAGATCCACCCAAAGTTTCGACTTCGGCACAGATCTCCCTGATTTGAAAGTTAAAAACGTATTTCCCCCGATCCGAAAGTTCTAAACATATTTACCCACAAAACAAAAGTTATAAACTAAAATCCACCCGGATCACGGTTAATTCCGGTTTACTGTTTATAAACCAACTAAACATAATCCTAAACCGAATAAAACCCGATTTTGACCCGATTAAAATTATTAAACCAAAAACTACCAAAACCAAAAATCTAAACCCATTAAACTGAATTAAAAATCCAATTCGATTCTCTCAATATTCAGGGTCAAAATCACATCTCTCCCTCCAGGTGTAGAGTTATTCACCTCTACCCCATGTTATTCAGCCATACCCCTTCCCTTTTAATGAAATATGATATCACCATTTTACCCTTCCTTCCTTTATTTACTTTAACTAAAATATATATATAAAAAATAAATTCAACCAATGAGAATTAAACAAATTTTAGCCAATCAAAAACAACTTCCCATTGACTTTTTTCCATCTCTAACGACATCTTCTCTTTCCTTTTTTATTTTATTTTAACTACAACATATAAAAAAGATAAATTCGACCAATGATAATTAATCAAATTTCAGCCAATCATAAACATCTTCTCATTGACTTTTTCTCATCTCTATCGACATCTTCCCTTTCCTTATCCGCCATTGAAGCTTCGAAATCCATATTTATTTTCTTACAATTATTGTGTTTTAGTTTAAATCCTTCAATTTTGTTAGTAGATTTTGCGCTAGAAACTATTGGATTTAGAAATTTCAATTGGATTTGCATTTTTGGGATTTCAATTGGATTTGCAATTTTGGAGATTTCAATTAGATTTGAAACATTATTCTTTTGGTGTTGTTAATTAATGGACATTGGGTTGGTAACCATATTTTCTGGGTCGATTAGGACATTGCATCATATGTAGATTAATGTTTTGGTCCGAATTCATCCAATTTACAGATATAAGACAATTGGAAACAAAATCGTATAATTAAGACCTGGGAACAAATTGGTATTACTGAGTAACACTCAGACAAGTCAATATGTGCTAATGTAATTTTTTTGTTCAGGAGATAATGAGCACAAACATACATTATGATTATTGAGGATATTATTCAAAGACCAGAGAAGATGAAGAATGGATTTCACGAGATCATCTATGGAGGAGATAACTTATTCGGTGTTAGTGGATATGATATGCATGAAGATTGTGATAAATGAATCCACAAGACAATGATTGTGTTTGTATTTGTATTAAATTTCGTTTGTATTTGTATTTCTTTGATACTATTTGTTTTGTACAAATACGTAAATTGGTTTTTGTAATGGTATAAATAAGTTCATTTCTCTTATAAAAGATAACGAAATTAGTTTTATAAAAACGAAACATCATCTTTGATTTTCATACACAAGTAATAAATCCAAATAACATTTATTTGTTACACAAAAAAAAAATTTGGATAATGGTCTTTATCATATTCTTGTTTTCACATCAAACACCTTATACTTTTATGATGATTTTGTTAATCTTAACCATCTTATGATGTAAAAGATACGGAAAATGTGCTTTAAGACATAATATTGTATGAAAACATTAGAAATGTACTTTGATTACCTTAAATCAAGTGTACAACCAAAAATATTTAATTTATAACAAGGTAATACTAATTATAAGTTAAAATCCCAAAAGTACAACTATGTGCATGCTAGTAAAACTGGATTACTAGGGACAACTATGTGAAAAAATTCATGAATTTTTTATTAATATAATTGTCATGTGTCTAGAATTACGGCATCATGTGTTAAATGACGGCGCCAGATGTCCATTTTGACTGCGTCACGTGTTTTTAATGTTTTTTGTTTTTTTTTTGGAATTTTTTTTTAATCTTATTTTTTTCAAGCCATTTTTTTTTAAATCGGATATATGTAATACTTATATGTAATACTTGGTATTACTAGGTATAAATATGAACAAAATTATAACAAGTCAGATATCCGTAATATTTGGTATTACCAGGTACAAATATGAACAAAATTATACCAAGTCAAAAATCCGTAATACTTGGTATTATCATGCACAAATATGAACAAAATTATAACAAGTCGGATATCCGTAATTGGTATTACCATATACAAATATGAACAAAATTATAATAAGTCGAGATTTCTCAACATTCCACACGAGGAAGCGATCAAATTATAACATGTCTTAGCATCTCGTACACCAACATCAATCCTTCATCAACTAAGCCATTTTGGACAGAGATCATAGTATTTTGATCCTTGTGAACCTGCAACAAAGGTCTGTGTTAGCAAGTAGAGAGAGAAAATAAGCATAACATTTCACAAGATGAACTCACAATCTTGCTTTCACCGGTCATGCTAGATTCATCAATAGCAAGAGAATGACCACTAATTAGCACTCCATCCGCAGGGACCTAGATGGATACAATACGTTAGGCCAAAGTGTAGTATAATTATGAAGCCACATATGGAATATATTGACAAATGATACCTACCTGGTCACGTATTCTAAGAGGTATAACATCTCCGACAACAACGTCATAGATTGAAACCTTCACTGTTCTCCCTCCTCTCATGACCTGTAAGAGTTTTCTTTTATAAGAGTTAAATCCTGCCAAGCTTCCCAGAGGAACATCTTTTGGACAACAGAAAGTTAAAAACGTATGAGTTATCCATCCACAAGCTGATAAAAAAAAAGAGATTTGAAGAAACGGCCACAGTTGCTTACATAAAAGCTTTTACCCTTCTTCTTTGGATACGTGTTAGATCCAAAAGCATTCTTCCGATCTATCAGCTCTTTCTCATCCTCTTCGATTCCTTGCTCTAGATTTGACTTCAACTTCTCTGCAACACCTTTGACCTGAAAGGTAGTAGTTAGTATCATGCAATCTTCCCATTATATAAATGAGAATGCAATAGGAGTCTCTTTGTATCTTTACACCTCCACATTGCTGTAAATTGGAGGAAAAGCACGGTGGAGCAACGGCGAACGATTGAGATCCAGGATGCGATTTCTCCTTCGAGAGCAAATTATTCTCTGCACGTCTTCAACATTGATCCCTTCGAATCCAACCTCGCTCAGCTCCTCCTTGAACGTGTGCCGTCTCGACATCTCGTAAGACATACATCACTCTGCTTCGTAACTGGCGAAGATCATCGCTCCGGCGATCTTCTTCAACGTCGAGATTGATTTCGGTGGAAAATCCGGGAAACTTTCTTCCTCCGGCGATGGATCATTGTTCTGTAAGACGAATCGATCTGATTCGTGCGTTGAATTGGAAGAGGAGGTTTCTGATTGGGATTGGTCTGAATTTGGGATACAGAAGTCAAAAGAAGATCCCGTCAGAAGGGAAGATTTTTGGATTAAATTAAGATTGGATCCGAATCTGGATGGACAATCCATATTGTATTTGGTTTGGGCGTGGATATGGCTGGTTGGATTGGTAATTAACAAAGTTTTTTAAGGGTGAGTAGTATTTTCTCACTTTTTCGATTTAAAAATAAATAAAAAAGAAATTAATTTTTATAACAAGGGCATATGTGAATAATGGTCTTTTGAAAACGGCATCTCAACACTTGACCCCAATATTCATTCAATTTCTTGTTCATTCAATTTTTGAATCTTTAATTATTTTTCCGAGTGTGATTTCTCCGATCGATTCATCAATGGGTTCTTCCGATTGATTCATCAAAGGTTGAGAGAGAGAGAGAGAGAGAGAGAGAGGATCCATGGCGGAATCTAGTTTCTCTTTCGGGTGAGAAGACGACAAGGGACGGCGAGTTCTTGTGGACGATGAATCACGGCGGAACAGCTCTGGTGAAGGTCGATAGGAGGAGAGAGTATGGGTCTTCGTGACGAAAGGAAACGGCAAGGGACGGAGAGATCTTGTCGACGATGGTGAGGGACGGCAGAGCAAAGGCAGGAGGTGGCGGCGGTTGCTGTTCCGGCGGCTGTGTTGCTTGCGTTTTTTTTGGGAAATCGAGAAGGGATTTGGTTGTTGAAGCTCGTAAGATCACAAGAGCCGTTGCTGCGATTTGTGCTGTTTTGGGTTATTGTGTTCTTATTAGAAAGGATTTCGATTCGATTTAGAGTTTTTTGGTTTCGGAGATGTTCATTTTTCAATGATTCAAATAACGGAGATGTTCATGAATCATTATTATCAATATTCTCTTCTTGAAATGAAATCGTGTCAAATTGTTAAATTTAAAAATGAGGACGAGGAGGAATTATAAGACGCCATATTGTCTGAAAATGATGGTGGATGCGAATCAAAACTCTATGCCCAAATGTCCTATTTGGCAAACTTGGCTTATTCAATTTCTAAAACCAAGGTTGGGTTTTTAACGAACTCAGTTTTGGTATTTACTTCACTATCTAATCATGAATATGGGTTTATATGATACTCATATTTAGGTGGTGGTGGTGGTGACGGGAGGAGGAAGATGGAGAAGCGAAGAGATTTAGCGGAGGAGATGAACGATGTGTATATGTATAGGTGTGTGTATAGGTGTATGTCGGGTCGGGTCATAAGGTCGGGTTTTTTTATTAGATTTGGTTGGATTGGGTTTTGTTAGGTTTAAGATTAGGTTTAGTCAGTTTGTAAATGATATACTCAAATATTGCATTGTTTTATCATGTATTTCATGTGTAGTTTTGTGTAGATTTCATGCATATTCATGGTCTTGTCTTGCATTTAGGTCTTAAATTAGGGATTATGTCATTTTGCATAAGGTCTAGTACATTCTTGCATGTTTTGGAGCATTTCCTAGGTGATTGGAGGCAATTGGACAAGTTTGGAGATTGGGACCTAAGTCGAGTGCAAAGCTCATCTGATGGGTCTCAAAGACATGGCTGGACGAAGGCTTTAAGGACTTAATCAGCCTCTGACGTCTTCATTAACGTTGTAGAAGGATGAGTTAGCTTGCCACTGGAGTTTGAATCAAGTCATTTTGATGTATGATTAGGAAGATGTAGTCATTTTACTGAAGGATCTCCGTCTGGCAGCGAGAAGATGCAAGAAGAAAAAAGATGCCCATGACCCTTCCAACCGACCACCTTATGCTCGGTTCTACAGCTCGGTCATGGCACAGGACCATAAAACCGACCCAAGGCAACCTCACAACCGGCCTGAACGAGGTCGGTTAGCGCTCCAACACTTAGCATTATTCAGCCTCGACATCTCTCACCCGAAACAGCATAGTTCATCCGAGGGGTCTCAAAGATGTATCTCAACGAAGGCCCTCTGATTCGAATCAACTCAATTGGTCTTCATGAAACTTGTAGAGGAGTGAATCAGATTTACACAGGAGTTTGAATCAGATTATTTGGACGTATGGTTAGGGAGATAAAACGGATTTACGGAAGGTATGTCCGTCTTGCCGAGAGAAGATGACACCGTCCAAAGAACCGGCAAAACGAAGGCCTTCAGATCAGATTCAGCCTCTCCAATCTTCATGGAAGTTGTAGAGGGAAGAGTTATCTGTGCACACAAGCTGAATTCATGTCTTTCCGAAATCTGGTTAGGGACTTCTGGCTGGTTTACTGAAGACGCATCTATCTGAACCGGGTCGACCCGGTTCACCCAAAAACAATATATATATGTTTTTAACCTACTTTTTAGATCTAAGCTTTATTTTTTCTCTTTCTTTCTAGACAAAAACGTGATATATATATATTTCTTAGAGGGTTTTGGTGGTTTTGTAAGAGATATCTTGATTTGAATGAGAGTTTAAGTCATATCTTCTTTCTTAATCATTTATTATTCATTAATCATGAAATCCATCATCTTTCTCATGGGATTAGAGGGTTTCAATATGGTTAGTGAGTAGTTCTCTTTGGATCATTGGGTTTGGTAGATTTAGGAGATTTCTTGGTTAGTCTTTGATGTCTAGGGCTTAATTAACATGTTTCCTCTCTTATTTGATGATTTTAATGCTAGATTAGGCTTGAGAAAGATGATCTAGAACCAAATGCATTTCATGCACACCAAGTGTTTGATGAAATGCCTAGTAGAGTAAAATAAGAGGATTTTCATACTTAGCTCATGAGAGTGATTGCCTAAGGTGATTATTAGCTATTAGAACTTGAATTTAATGTTTGCTAATTACTTAATCACAAATGAGAGTTTGTTCTTGATTAAGTAATTAGTGAAATGATTAGTGCTAAGAGATTAGATTAATCTTGATTAGTGTTCTAGGCTTAAGGAAATGAACTTGTGTGATTAATTTGACATCATTGATTAGCTTGGATTCCCCCAAATCAATTGCCTTGCCCAAAGATCCTCCTTTAATCATTGTCTTTACCTCGTTTAGTGTCTTGTTCTTGTTTATTTGCTTTCAATTACATTAGGTTGCTAGAATTTAAACCAAAACCGCTTGATTTGCCTAGCTTATATAGTTTCTTGCATTTCTAGTGTGTTAACCTCACACCTCCTTGGTTTGATACCTCTTATGCTACAATAGCATTTAGAGAATTGATTTTATAGATACCAAAATATCTCTTATCAATTTGGCGCCGTTGCCGGAGAGGTTTAGCGTTAGCCACTAGGATTTGGATTCTTAATAAGACTAGGCTTTTATTTACATTATGTTGATGCACATCACTAAGAGCATGCATCTCATTGAGATGATGAATTTTCTCTTGTACGTGGTCTCTAACTTGTCTTCCTTAGCCCTCTTGTGTTTTCAAAGGTACCAAATCCAAAGAAGGAGCAATGAGAAGGCAAGATCACTTGAGGTGTTGGAAATGGACTACCAAAGGAACGTTCTTCAAACCCCACAACTTCAAGAAGGGCCACGACCTCAAGAGATGGTATCAAGTCCGACCCAAGCTCCAAAGGAGAAGCCAACGGTTGGGAGTTTTGATACTCCATGTTATCATGGATCAAGATATGGAATTCACCCACCACCATTCAAAGCCGAGGCATATGAGATCAAGATAAGCTTGGTTAGGTTGATTCAAGAGTCTAGATTCTTGGGGACAAAGGTGGAGAACCCTTATGACCACTTGGATTCTTTTGAGAGGTTGTGTGACACGTTTAGAACCGGAGGAGTGCCACATGATAGCATCAAGCTCATATTGTTTCCGTTTTCTCTTGGAGGAAAAGCAAGCCAATGGGAGAGAACATTGCCATCTCACTTGGTAAATTCTTGGGATGATTGCAAGGAGATTTTCCTCAACAAGTTCTACTCCACACAAAGAACGGTCCAAACTAGAAGGGACATCTTGATATTCAAGCAAGGCATGCATGAAAGATTTCATAAGGCATGGGGAAGACTTAAAGGATATACTCGAGATTGTCCCCATCACGGGTTCAAGAAAGAAGCCATCCTTAGCATCTTCTATTTTGGAATAGATCAAGAGCACAAGTGGACCCTAGATGCGGCTAGCAATGGGCGTTTTAAAAACCTCACCGTGGAACAAGGCGAGCTACTAGTGGAGAACTTCGCCCAAAGTGAAGAGAACTATGGAGAGGACTACCTTAGATCTCCACTAGGAAGTGAACGGCACAAAGATCAAAGTAGAGAGGAGATTAGAGCTCTACATGAAAGAATGGACAAGCAACTCGCCATGATTGAGATGCAATCTACGCTTTTAGACAAGCTTCTCATCGCTAATAAAAGGTCGGTTCATTTTGTTGAAGATTTCAATGACAACCAAATGTGTGCCCCTCGAAACCATGCTCCTCTTGTTCCTCCACAATGTTTTGCACAAGGTGCTGTTCCTGAAGGACAACATGGCTTTTCCACGCCACAAGATGTGGATTTTAATGGGGTGTTTAAACAAGCTCTCAAGGGACAAGTTGAAACCTCAACCAAGATAGATTGTGCCTACAATGATCTCAACTCAAGGCTTGAAACCATGACTTCTAGGCTTAAAATTTGGAGGATCGTGATGCTCAAGGAAATCCACTCTCTAGTAAACCCATGGAGGAACTCAAGGGTAAAGTCGATGAAAGACCAATTGAGTATTTCAAAGTTATCTTCTCGGATGAAGAGAGTGAAGAGGGTTTAAGAGAGGTTGAGAGAGTTCTCCATTGCTCCAAGGAAGAAGTTTATGTTGAGGAAGTGGAGTTCGTGGGTAGTTATGAGATGATGGATGTGTCTTCACCCCCAAAAGGTTGCAAAAAGAAGAAATGCCCTCATGAGGCAAACATTTTGGGTTATGGTAATGATGAAGAAGCCCTTGCATTGGATGGTGATTGTTTAGCTTCTCTCTTGCACTCCAAGAAGGAGAATGAGCTTGAAAATGTTAAGGTTGCAAAGGAGAAGGCAACGGCCAAGGACAAGAAGAAGAACGGTTCAAGTAGGCTTGATGGGTCTAAGTCCATGCAAGACCAACCTTCTACAGTAACTCTCACCCCTTGGAAACATGAGGATGGGGTGATTGAGTACAAGGTCACATGTAAAGGACGTCCCAAACCTTTTTCTAAAGCCCAAGCAATCCTCACTCCCGAGCTCAAAGAGAAAGGAGAAACCGGTCTTCAAAGCTGATACAAGACTTTTTAGTCTCTAGGAGGTATCAATATCCCCAATACGATGTAGTAAAGAAGTTATCAATCCATGATTGGGATTATTCTAAACACTAAGAATGCAAGGTTCATAAGTAATTTAAGCTAAACAAGGTGGTTGGTAATTAAGTATCCAAATTAAACAAGTAAAACAACTAAGCAAGATATAATCCAAATAATAAAAGCGGAACAAGAGATAAGGTTAATGATATAGGGTGATCCAAGTTCAATTAGTGGTGTTCATTTACTCAAGAAACTAATTCCTAGGTAATAGATCTCTAATCTAGATTAGTTCTCTTTTAATACACCCCTGTCCACGGGATCGTCTCAAAGGAAATGGTAATGCTTGGATAATCCTTAAACGGAGGTTTATGGCGGTGGAAATCGTAGCTCGGAGATGTGGAACCGGCTCGAAGGCGTGAGACTCCTCTCAATAATCCTCCCAACTCGCAGCTCGCTTGTGGACACCTCGTTACGGCGATTGTTTGAATGGTTACCCACAAAGGGAGATGGAAATCCCCTTGATAAACCGATCGAAATTCCTTAGAATCCACTAAAGAGAAATCGAAAAAGAAAAGAAGTTTTGATTGATTGTTTCTTGATCAAATGATCATACACGACAATATAAAGAGATAAAGGGAGTTCAAGAGTCTAAGCAATCCTCGAAAATACAAGGAGGAAAATCGAAAATGACAAAAACAATAAATGAAAGAGTTTGACTTGGACTTTGATTTGAATTTCGAAAATGCCTCTTGATCTTCTTGAGGGATTTTTGTTGCGGAAAATACTGAGGGATTTTGTTGAGGGATTTGCTGCTGGATATGGACTTGAGGGAAAAAGTGTTCCAAGGCCTTGTTAAAAACCTTGTCACGTAAAACCCGTTGGGTAAAAACCGTGACTAAGGAAAAGAGCACACTTGGACTTGTATCGAAACCAATGCGGTTCGAGGCACTTCTTCCTTCAAACCCACGGCTTCGTGAACATGTTGAAAGAGTCCTCCAAGTGCTTCCTTAAGCTTCCTCGCCTTAGCTCTCGTCATTGCTCCTTCCGGCACGTACAAAGCTTCCTCGGGTTCAAGCTCCTTCTCGGCAAAAGTCTCCTCGGCAAGATTCTCCTCGGCTACGTGATTAACCTCCATTGAGCCGTCTAGGATCATATCATCTTTCAAGCTTCACATCGGTTCTTGGTCGAAAATCGGAAGTGTTATTGACCGGATTAGGTCTCATGCTAGATCCGTAGGAATGTTTTGTGGCATTCCTTCTCTTGAGTTGTCTTTCGATGATATTTGCCTTTTGTAGCATCTCCTCAAGATCCCCATAGTACTGTAGTTCCAGCAAGTCTTGAATCTCACGGTTAAGACCTCCCAAAAATCGTGACATAGTAACCTCACTATCTTCCTCGAGACGAGCGCGGGTCATAAGCATTTCCAGCTCTTGGTAATATTCTTCCACACCCCGTGCTCCTTGGGTAAGTCTCCTTAACCTATTGTGTAGGTCACGTTGGTGGTGGCTGGGGACAAACCTCTTGCGCATAACAGCCTTTAACTGTCTCCAAGTCACGATCGCATCCTCATCGTTACGTCTCCGCGATGTCATCAATTGTTCCCACCAACTTAGTGCGTAGTCGTAAAATTCTGTCGCAACAGCACGCACCTTTTGAACTTCCGTAGCTTCATTACAGTCAAACACGAGCTCCACCTTAATTTCCCATGCCAAATACGCATCCGGATCATTCTTCCCGTGGAAAGGAAGGATTTTTGCCATAACACCTCTCGTGTTGTTTGCTCGTCTCGGCCTCCTTGGATAATTACCGGATGAATGACCATCGGAATCATGCTGTCTAATTTGCCGTGGTCGACCTTGATCCTCATGATTGGAAAAGTCCTCGTAGTATTCATTCCCATTCAACGGTCTATTAACGGGATCGTTGTGAGGACCATTTGCCGGGTTATTTTGCGGAAGTGCGAGATTATTTGTTGCTGGTGTTGCCTCGGCAACTCTCAGTAGTTCTCTTTGCATGATATCCATATGTGTTTTCATCTCACCAAGCAGCCTAGTGATCTCGTTGGTAGCGGCTTCATGGACCGGTTTGCCATCGGTTAAAAGTTTTGCGCCTAAATCGGTGATCAAACGAGTCACCTCTTCCATCACGGCTTGGTTATTTGGTGAACTTGATTCGGAAGTGTCCTCCGACATATTGGTATCTGAAATGATAACAAAAACAAGTTAGTAAGTGAGAAAATTTCAAACGTGAATTTATCAAAGAGAAGGGAAGGAATCGGTGTTGTCGAATTCTTCTCGGAAAATGGGTTCCTCGGTGGGTTTAAAAATTTTCCCGGTGACAAATCCCTCGGATTTATGTTTT